>OZ025293.1:241580852-241604852 GCA_964019185.1 Maratus speculifer | reverse complement strand
AACAGTTTACAAAAGTAAGCCGCGTAAAAAAGTACTACTTCTTCGCTCAAAACATAAATCTGTAAAAATTGCTTCTAATCGAAAACAAATTCCTGCGACTGTGTCATTTTACAATGAGACTAAGTTTGGAGTAGACTTAGTTGACCAAATGGCCCGCAAATATAGCGTAAAAACAGGGTCACGTAGATGGCCCTTGCAGGTATTTTATAATATTTTCGACTTGGCAGCAATCAATGCATGGAATTTATATAAAGAGACTTGTGATAAAAATATAACTAGAAAACAATTTTTATTTCAGTTATCCGAAGAACTCTCCAGTGAATATAGGTGCTGCAGAAAAGAAGCCTCCTCCCAAAAACAAGATCGGAAATCAATGGATTACGCTCTAGAAAATTTTTAAAATATTGCTTGTGATCGCAAATCTTGCCAAATTCAATTATGCAACAAAAACAAAACGATTTATACTTGCAATGTATGCAACAAATATATTTGTGGTAAGTGTTCATCTAAGATAACATGTACTTGTAAAAAATGTGCCTCATAATTATTTCATTCATATCAAATTTGCTATACTATAAATGCAAATAGAAACTGGTTGTTTTTTATTAATAATTAAATAAATAATACATTAATTGTTATTTTTGTTAAATTATATATGTATTTTATTTACATTAACTAAGTCAAATATCTTTGTGGAAAGTGTTCATCTAAGATAAGAGACAATTGTAAAATATCTGCCTTATAATTATTTCTTGCATATCAAATGTGCTATACTGTAAATACAAATAGAAACTGTTTAGTTTCTTTATATTTATCAATAAGGAATTATATTAAATATTGTTTTTGTTAAATTATATTCTTTTATTTACATTAACTAAGTTTGATATGTTCGTTGCAAGTGTTAATCTAAGATAACATGTAAAATATGTGCCTCATAGTTATTTCATGCATAGCAAATGTATTATAAATGCAGATAGAAACTGTTTTTTTATTGAATTTTTATTAATAATTAATGGATTATCATATTAAATGATGCTTTTGTTAAATTATATATTTTTATTTACATTAACTAAATCAAAATGAAAGCCGTGATCAAAAATCCGTCAATTTGATGGATGCGGTAAAACTAGGTATATATCAAACACCGGTAGTTCTAGTGTTAAGATGCGATCTTTTTAGAATTATGTTTCTCAAAAAGAAAAACGGAACCCTTGTAGTCCCGCTTTGGAATGCTTTCTTATGAAGAATCTCTCAATTAATTGAAAAATAATTTTAAATTAATGATTTTCGAATTTTTTTCTTTTACATGTGCTATGAGCCCCTCCTTCGTGCAAAATTTCAAGGATTCTCCAAAATACTCTAAATGTTTCAAGAGTAAAAGCTATAGAGTACTCCCTGTTGACATGGAACCTTGAAATTTAGTAGAAAGGACTATCTTAAAGCACACGTAAAACAAACAAAAAAAAAATCTGAAAAACATGTATAAATCTATGTCAATTTATTACATGACAAACTCGTGAATTTCTATGATCGGCGTTAGAACTGAATTCTTTCTAAGGATAATTTAACATAAAAGTACGGAACAATCAAGGTGAATATCCTATTCGTAGTTGTGCTTTTTTTATATATAATTTTATTGATAAATAATTGTAGAACTTTACACTGGTGTCCAAAATTTAAGCATAATTGGTAATTAAGTAATTATTTTTAAGTAATGAAAGAAATATGAATCGGAATGTGCTGAAACTCCAGGTGTGTAAACAAAATAGTACGCGTCACATATTTTCGCGAAGAGTTTTCCCCGAAATCGAACAGGGGACCGTCAACAAATTGAAAAAGAACGAAGATCTTTTGGATAACCCTGTCAAAACTAATGTAGCAAAAGCGTTCAAACTGCACATTATGATTAATTGGCTTATTGTAATGTACTGTGTTAATTTTTACAAGGATAGCATGTATACTCGTAGAGAAATTAAGGTTTTTATAAAAACAGTCCTAAGTTTTTTGCTTATAATTTGCAGAGTTCTTATTATAAAATAATGTTCTTTTCTGAAAATATGACAAACATCATGGTACACAATACCCTGTCATTAGAATTTAAAAATAATAAAAATTGTATGAAAAATGAGTATGTTTAGTAAATATTTTTTCATTGCGCATGCGTCAATGATATCAAAATGTCATTTGCATATTGTGTTAGCTAAAAGTATAGAGCAATTTCTGTAAAAGTTTCAAAAACATAGCTTGAAAATTCTGAAAATGGGAGCCTATAGAAACAACTCAAAATCCGTTATTCCTAAAGGAAGCAAAAAAATCAGGGGTTTTACCTAAATATAGTTGTACGTGCAATATTGTGTAGGCACTAAACAATGGAATATGGATACAGCCCCTCATCTTTTTGCTTCATTTAGGGAATAAAGGATTTTGATCTCATTCTATCAACGATAATTTTCAGAATTTTTAAGCTATGTTTTTGAGACTTTCACAAAAGTTGCTCTATACATTTAACTAACATAATATGCAAATGAAATTTTAATAGCGTTCACGCATGCGCAGTAAAAAATTATTTAGTAAACCTGCTCATTTGTCATACAATTTTTATTATTTTTTAATTCTGATGACAGGGTATTGTGTACAATGATGTTTGTCATTTTTTCAAAAAAGAACACTATTTTATATTAAGAACTCTGCAAATTATAAGCAAAAAACTTAGGACTGTTTTTATAAAAATCTTAATTTCTCTATGAGTATACATGCTATCCTTGTAAAAATTAACACAGTAAATTACAATAAGCCAATTAATCATAATGTGCAGTTTGAACGCTTTTGCTACATTAGTTTTGACAGGGTTATCCAAAAGATCTTCGTTCTTTTTCAATTTGTTGACGGTCCCCTGTTCGATTTCGGGGAAAACTCTTCGCGAAAATATGTGACGCGTACTATTTTGTTTACACACATGGAGTTTCAGCACATTCCGATTCATATTTCTTTCATTACTTAAAAATAATTACTTAATTACCAATTATGCTTAAATTTTGGACACCAGTGTAATAAAGGTAATCTTCAAATAATTGATAATCAAGTACTGCTCTATGTTTTTCTAAAATGAACTAAATATTTTCATATATTTTTGGACGAGAGAAGAGAACAAATCCAATTGTTATACATTTTCACATAACAATACATTTTACAAAATATTCACAGATTTTTTTTTTTTAATTTTCGGTATGTTTTAATATATTTTCTTTCTTTTGATAATTGGCGTGCCTGAGAGAGAATACACAGGAGCATAGTATGACTGAAGACACATTCAGTACAAACACTTTCCGCCTTCAACACTTTGTTTTCTTTAGAAAAAAGAAAAAGTAAGGTATCAAAACGAAGGGTTCAGCTATGTTTGAAACTTCTGAATGAAGGCAGAAATAACCTCCGATATCCTTCCTTGTTTCAATCGAAGGTCAGTGAAGTGATTGGCTTTCCCCTTGATATTTTACGCGGCGATCTTGACCCTTGCTTACCGAAGGCTGACTCCAAAAACGAGGGCACAGTGTCAGTAGGGTTCACCGATCATCATCGTTTATCGTGAACGGCGAGGGCAAGGACGATGTGTGTGGCCTTCTCAATAGCCTGTCAATGGCCAACTGTAATCGGAAGAATTACAAAGTCTGCTAGTGGATACAGACAAAACGGTAATTGCACGGAAAAAATCCCTTTTTATTTAGCAATATTCCATATTCGATCTCAAACAAAAGAAAATATTTAGTTGTTATTCATAGATTTGTATGTGTCAGAAGTTAAAAATAAAATGAAAATCAGGGATGTAATCTAAGCGCCAGCGGGATTTTTTTTTGCACTTTTGCATATTCGTTTAATGTCTACACTAAATTAATGAGATTTAACTGATAAGACAGCAGAAACTGGAAATAAATAAATGGAATCTATTGAACAGGTGAACATGCAGTTACTCAGGCACAAAATACTGAATTGAAACAAAGATGGCAGTAAAACACACGGAAAATCTGCTGAAATACCATAAAATTTCTTCATCCAAAAAAGTCCTTACATTGTACGTTTTGGCCGTCTAAAGTTTTCAGAATTTAGTGTATAGAAAACGATTGTAACAACAAATTTTCTCGGTTATTCTCCTCCTATTATGTATTTCCAGAAAGAAAATGCTTGCAATTGTTTTTTTCAAAAAAGTATAAATTGTACACAATTTGTGCACAAAAAGTGAATATTATTGAATACTCCAAAAATTTTATACATTTTGTGCAAATTATATGCATTTTTATGCATACAAAAAAGTGCATATTCTATGTTGTCAAAAATTGTGCATATTTTTTTCATAAAATAAGTAAATACTGCGTTCTTGCGAAAAATGTGCATTTTTTTTTTAAATATAGATTCCAATATAGATACAAATATTATGTACTATTTTTATGGATGTAAAAACTACAGCTTTCCATATTTTTACTATCATTTCCATGCCTGGCGCCACTTAGTGTTTTTCAAAATTGGAGGAAAAAAAACTTTGTTAAATTTTAAAACCGAGAGAGAGGCAATGGCCATTCTATGTCCCCTTCAGCCAATTGAAAACTCTTAGTTTTTCTTTTTTTTAGGTTAGTCGAAAATAATAAGTTTGACTATGTATTTCAAAATAGGAGAAAAATAAATTTTAATTAATCAAATTTTAAAAGGAGGGGCAGTTGCTCTCCAATGATCTAACCCACCCCACTATACAAAAATTCTTTACTTCCTCTTTTGTTTTAAATTCCTCGAAAAGAATAAATTTTAGGTAGTTTTTCAAAATTAACTAAAAAGAAAAAATAATTAGTTAAGTTTCAAAATCGAGAAAAGGGCAGTGGACGTCTCCCCCCACCTCCACCACACGCGCACACACTCTCCTCTTTTTAATAAAGCCCATGATAAGAATAGAAGTTGGGTTACTAAGTGCATAATTTGCCCTACTCCCCTATTAGTATAACTTCCAATTATTATGAAAATTACTTCTGCTTTCAAAACTGTTAATTCTTATTAATTAATTTATTCTCGCATGAGCAGCTGTTTTTATTTACAGCTCCACAAAGCAGATGCATTAATAAAAAAGCAGAAGCATCACGTTGCTCACTAAGCGTAGAACCAGCATATTAAAAATGTCCAAGCCTAAGTCCCAACGATGCCCAGCTTAGCATTTCCCACTCGATATGTTGATAAGGCTGCAACTGCAGCACTAGATAGAAATGTCATCGCTGTCAGTTGTGCATCGTAGCTTAAATGGTACAGCACTAGGAGCACAAATCTTAGGGTTTTGGGTTCGATCCCCGGCTTGGACATTTTCACTCTGTTGGTTCTACATTTAGTTAGCAAAGTATTCACGTATTAAATATTAAAGATTTTCAAGCGTAATCTCATTGCTGAACTCTAAAATCTGGAAAGCATTGCTGATAACGGTACCACACAAAATATAAGATTGCAGAATCTCGCTTTAAATTAAAAGATTGAAAATAGTCGGGGGTTAACCCTTTATCTACCGACGGTACTTTTAAGTACCATTAAAATAACTTATTATAAAATTCTTTTAATACGTCAGTTAGTTGTAATACTGTTTAGAATGAGTTACAAATACATTACTTTATCTTGTTCCAAAAGCATTATTGGTTACATAAAAAAATATTTTTATAAAGATTATTTCTTTTGCCTTTGCATCTTTTCAGCTTTCTTCGTGCTGAATGAGGGGGGTGGGCATTTTTCGATGCGGAAATTTCTATATTTATATTGTAAGAACATCATATTTGTACATTTTATAATTCTACAAAATACTAAGAAAATAATAAAAAATAAAAAATTTGAGTGGAGTTATAAAAATTGCACAAAATCCCTGTAAATTCAAAATTTATTAATCCTCCTAAATCCTTCAATCCTCCTAAAATCCTTCAAATATTTATTTAATGATTATGTAAATCTTTTAATTTAATTCAAACAATTTGTGTAAAATGCTTTAGAATGTAAAATTTTTATGAATTCTTAATGCGGTAGGTAAAGGATTAAATGAAAATTTAACATTATCCATTAATGTATGATTGTTGTTTGTGATAAGAATCATACATTATTAACCACACAATATTAATGTTGATGTTAATCATCGATATTGATTTAATCGTTGTTATTAATTTAATTTATGACGATTTTACATTTACTGCATGCTAAGATTTTTCAAAGCAAATGAAAATTCTTATGAAAAATAGAAATGAATTTCCCCAGAAATTTTAAGTGTTTTGTGAAGTAAAAATTTACAATCAAAATGTTTGAAATACTTTTGACTGAAAGGGAAAAGAAAAGAGGCCATGGAACAGCCCGGGAACTGAAAGATCGAGACGCGAGACGGGCATCGCAGATTTTGTTTCCTCTTTTGCAGATTCTTTTTCATCAAATCTTTATTTTGCTTCATATTATGTTTAGCTTTTTATTTCTTAATACAAAAATTTAAGATTACTAATAAAGATTTAAAAAAAAAAAAAACACGCTACAGGTAAGTGACTGTTTTATTAATTAAAACTTCAATTGTAAAAATATTTTACCTACAGATTATTTTCTGACCTTGTAATATCTCTCGCAGATACTTGGAGAATTTTCAGCTACTGGATCGGACAGTAATCTTTTAAAAAGGCTACACTGTTCTCAAAATGGGCATGATTGTATATTGTGAAATATTTTGTACCGGTTTGTACAAGCTTCTTAAACGTAAAATCTATGGTACAAAAATCGACAAATTATTAATAAATGCTATTTTAAGCAACAAGCGAGACTATCAGTTGTATATGCAACAATTTATCACAGCATAAGAACTGATAATATTCCAAAATATGTTTAAAATAAGTTAAAACTGGCTATAAAATTTTTGATTCAGTTCAGTGTAAAAAGTTTTGCTTAAAAAATATCTTATAATGTTAACAGGTGTTGAGGAATTTTAAGAAAATCTTAATAGCCAAAGATATATTTTAACTGCCAACAAGATGCAACATACAATTGAGAATTGATCGACAACATAAATATTTAATTATTATTACTAAAATGCATTTTCATATTTTTCTATAAATTCCATAAATATATACAACAAGGAAAGTTAGTATTGTACTTACATTGCAATAGTTTGGAAAGTTGCAAAATACATAGCTAGCTAGTGAAAAAATTAAATATCTTGCATATCCCAATCCTGTAATTTTTAAAAACCTACCTTAGAATTCACTTGCCCTGTCAGAAATTCTGCATGCCATTGGTGAGTAAAATGACGGATTTGCAAAAAACCTGCATATTAGCAATTAAAATAAAAAAATTAGTTCAACACAAAGTTTTTTCTTCTAATTATCTTGCATTTTATATTTAAAACAAAATTTTATGAAAATTACTTTTCCTAAGCTCAAAGAACTAAGGCTCAGTGATAAAATAATTTAAAAGTGAAGAGAGAGGTTTCCATGTTTTTGAAAATTTACATAAATTGGTAAACATGAAAACTATAACACTATAACATGCTCCCGGGCAACTTGAGATAGAAACTTGAAATTCGGCGTGTACTTAGTATTTAATAATTAAAAGAAGCCTATTGAATATGAGTAACCTCGATTATACGGAACTATTTTTTCGGACTCTGAAAATATTTGTTCGGATGAAAAGTATGTAATCTTTTTCGAAATTGTTTATTTTAAGGAATGAATAAAAAATATAATAAATGAACATAAATTTTGCATAAAAAATCAAGTTGATCAGATAATTAGTCACCGATATATTTGTAATCCTATTTTCCACACTCATCGATTTTTCATGACCCAATATTTCATTCAGATTTCAATTCAAAGATACTTTTTCAATGGAAATGGGACGCTTAATTCGACGCAATAAACTTTTATTTAATAGGATTATTAGTTTTAAAGTTATAACGATGCTTCTTTTAAGAAATTCGTTACTACTTGATTATTCCGTCGACCAAAAATCTATCGCCAAACTATAATATTAAATGCCAGTAATGACTTATCTTAAATGTTACATTCACTTGAAATTTATGCCACATGCATCCGAAAACACTGTAGCCATGATTTTGTTTACAAAAGAAGTCGCTTTAGCCATTTTGGCATAGGTTGGTCCCCCCTACTGTGATGAATCCATGTTTAATCAGCAGTTAGGAATGAATGCAAAAATTCATTTGGATTTCGCTTGAACTTCGCCAAACCTTCTTTTGAAATTGACACACGAGTGTGTTTGCCAATAGGGAGGAATTGTGGCGCTCATTTCATGGTAAGGTTTTTGATATCCAAATGAGTTGTTAATATATTTTACACCCATTCACTTGAGATGCCCATAGTCTCAGAAATCTCGTTCACTTACACTCTCCGATCCTTTATAACAAAATCCGTGGACTTTTTCATTTCTGGTGTCGTAATCTCAGTTGGACGACCTGGACGTTCTTCATCAAAAAGACTTGTACGACACATTTGAATTCAGCTGTCCAATATTTTATGGTTGATAACAAAGGGGCAGTGTCCTCATAAACATTTTTGAGTTACCCTTTAAACTCATGAATTGTTTTCTTTTACAAAAACACTGCTTAATACTTAATTTTTTTTAAATGCTGAAATATCACCAAAATTGTTCGGGTCAAATGGCTTCCACTCACAAACAAAAGCTCTTAATGACTTTGAAAATAGCCAGGTTTGGTGTTAAAGGTCATCATTGCGCAATAAATCACTTTTAAATTCCAGTAGCACTATCTCTGACTGAGGCCAGGTAGTTATCATACTACCCTCGTATACATCTGAGTATGAATGAATCTTTGCTTGTTCATTTATTCATATAAAATATAAAATTAATATTAAAAATATAATTATTAACTTATTTCCATTACTGCGTTAATTTGAGGATATATCTTTGTTTTTCGGTTTGGGTTGGGTTGCGTGTCGTTGGCTTATTTATTTATTTTTCTTTTCTTTTCTAATTTGCGTTAGATTGCGGGAGAATAAAAACTTTTGACTGGTTCGGATTAGTACGCGGCTTGATTTGAAATACAGATTATCCTTTTTATCCAAGGCACACAAAACGAATTTAAAATGCGCAAAATATCAGCTTTTTTTAAGGGAGACCCGTACCCCATTTTCGGCCAAAAATCATCAAAAGTTCAAAAAAAATTTTATCTCAGAAAACGATAAAATACATATTTGCGAATATCCATGCAAAATTTCAGAACTCGGGGACACTTGTAAAAGGTAGAAAATGAGCTTTTTTAATTGTACTCACTATAGAGTTTAAAGGACTAGCGGCCATTTAAAACGTGTTTTCCTGAAAATGACTTTTTTCATATTTTGCCTAAGTTCAAAGTACTAAGGCTCAGTGATAAAATGATTTAGAAACAAAGTGTTTATGTTTTTAGAATATTAAAAAAATTTGCAATAAAAGTAAGGAGAGATTTTTTTTTAACTATTTCTGAAAATTTTACATAAATTGGTAAACATGAAAATTATAACGAATTTAAGGAAATTTACCATGCGTATATTTATTCATTTTTTTAGCCGATTAAAATAGAAAATTAAAAATGTCTCTCCTTAGTTCTTTTCTATATAGGGTAAAATCCCCAGTAATTGGCATGCACCAGTGATTGGCACATCCTACAAACATGTCCTAAAATAAGATTTATATCCAGTCTTTTAAAAATGCAAGACCATATACCAGTTATATGCTCATTTATGCTAAATATTATAATTTTGATTTATGCTACTAGATGACAATAGTGCCTAGGAAAGAGAAACAATTATGGCTTGTATGAAATTAGCCATTTTTGTTGCAAATGCTTCTTCTTTGGCTTAAGGAAGACATGCTTTTCAATTCATTATTATCTGATTTATAATATATTTTAAATTTAAATTGACAACAGTTTTGTTTAGTTAAAGAGGGTTACTTTAATTGCGTAAAATTATTTTCGACACAAATATTTGGATTTCTGAATTAATGATAGATGCCAATTAATGGTGCTTCAATTTTGCTAGTTCCAAGTAATTGGCACCTATTCCACTTACAAAGAATTCACAAGGAATTTGAGATTAAACCACTTATTTTGGAAGCACTTTTAAAGTTATAGACTAATTTTGTTTAACATTTGTTTTTATTTGAAAATATGAAATATTATCAGTAATTGGAATCCATTAAAGCTTCATATAACAATTACTGGGGACAGCAATGACAATCACTGGGTATTAATATAAGTATATTGTATTGTTTTAAAGTGTTCACATTTCAGACTAATATGCTGATTTCTTAGTCTCAAAAACCTGGAATATGGCATCTTCATCTATAGTAAATTCATTTAAAGCGATTAAACCCAATTCAAAGTGTAAAGTTTCTTTGTAACATAAACTTGTGCTAATTACTGGATCACAATGTGTCATACATTGGTGTTCTAGGTGCCAATTACTGGTGATTTCAGCAAGTTTTTATAAATATATTTTTAGAAAAATATTTTTTCAAATTTGTTTGCTTTTAGTGGGCAAAATAGATGCACAGATATGCATTCTTTGATTTAAAAATATTTTCAAGTAAATATCTTGTTTCTTTGTAATGAAAATTGAAGTAAGTTTAAAGAAAAATTCTTAATGTGCCAATTACTGGGGGGTGTTACCCTACTATAACACTATTTAAGAAATTTTAGTAATACCAAAATATTGAAAATTGAATGAGGAGTAGTAATTTTAAAAAGTGTATTTTTCGACAAAAAATATCATAAAAATCCCCATAAAAAATATACTTTTTAATGAAAAGTGAATTTTTTTGCTAATTATTCCTTACAAAAAGATTCTTAAGTAGTACACCAAAATTCGTTACTTTAAAATCAATAATAAAAATTTGGGGATTTTTCTTACGGGTCTCCCTTAAAATATCAATTTGAAATTTCATTATTATATTGATACATCATTTATAGTTCTATTATAATAAGAATTCAATTCATTTTTAGTATTTATAAAACGTGGAATTACATGCCAGTATCTAACTACTGCTTGTCTTACTCACCCACAATCATATTGATCAATAAGTATCTATTCATATTCTCACTATGAAATTAATTTTCGCAATATATAAATGTACTGCAAAAATTAATAGCACGAATTTAAATACAAAATATTAATGCACATAATGCTATTATTAAACCCTGCGTTATATTGATATCCAATACTATACAAATACTTAAAACTAATTAAAAGTTGCATAATAAGTCAGTACTTAAAATACAGGGTGCTCACTCTCAACAGCGTCTAATAGTTAATTCCTAAAACGTTAATCATATAGTTACAGTTACAAAAATAAAGTGGTCTGGTGTAATAACGCCAGGCGGGGTAATAACGCCAAGTGCTAATATTTTGCATAAGTATGAAACAATCTGGTAAATGACACCCATGTGCTCTGCGCAGAAAGGTTTTGAGTCATATAAATCGCAAAAAACACCTTCAAGTTAATTTGTTTCATTTTTAGGCCTTATTGTTTTTACAAGCAACTAAAATTAACGCTTGATCTAAAATTTGCGAGATACGTTTTGTGATGTGAAGACTACTTTTTTTATCCGGAAATACTTTGTTAATTACATAAATTTGTAGTACATTTCATGGACTTTCAAAATATTGCTGAAGATTTTGGATATCTTCTTGAGATAATTTGTAATTTAAAATGTACAGCGCAATAACTATAACGGGGTAATAACGCCAATCTTTGCCATTAATACCTCGGTTGACTCCCTACAGTGGCCGAGCTACATCCTAAATACTGATTCAAATAAACACAGTTAAAACTAATAATTCTATTTAAGCGGTCCTTTTTAAGCAAAAAAAAAAAAAAAAAAGCTCACGGTCTGATATTCTTTTGCCTCATCCTCCCCCCCCCCCACACACACCACACCTTTATTTTTCTTACACTTTCACAAAAAAATGAACATTTTCAATAGCTTAGAATGGAATTTATCAATTTCTAAGTTTGTATTTTTATAATTGGGCAACCTATATGCAATTATTCCATCTTATTTCATAGTTTTGTTTGCATGGCGTTATTACCCATATAGGTGGGTAATAACGCCAAATAGCATTGGTCAAGAAATCACGCCATTACATTTTATGAATACATATCTGTTAAATTATTTTTTTTTATATAGATAAAAAAAATTCCATCACGTCCAAAAAAATAATAAAAAAATTCCATCACGTCAGAATTTTTTGATTTTGAATATTTAAGATTTTGCTGAAAAATGTCTGAACGTCTACATTTTAAAATTTATAAAACGCCATTAAATTACTTCAGCTTAATTTTTATTGCATTTAATTAGTGTAAGGTGACATAGAAATTACTTCAAAACAGTAATTTGTTAATTACTACATAATAAGTATAAGTAATTCACATTAACCATGTTGAAAACGGGTCATTTTGGATTAATTTAGTAATGAGTTCATTAATGCATAATGATTAAGTAATATAACCTAATTGTCGTAAATATTAGTCGAAAAGGGTGTAATAAAGGTAAACCAAAGGGTTTTTGTATAAGTACCCGCACTGATTTAGAAAATTAACAGTTGGAGTGCGTATCTTGCAACATAACCTTTAAAATGTCATCGCGAAGCTGTTTAAATTCTCCGAATTGTTTTTGTTATATTTGCTGGAAATTTATAGTGAAAAAACAACGAAACAGCATTACAGACTTTGTAAAAAATATTTACAAAAACTATTTTGGATACGTTTTAAGTAACCAAGACAAAACTTGGACACCTCATAAAATTTGTACGACTTGTTTATTAGAACTTCGCAAGTGGTCAAAAGGACAGAAAAATAGCTTCAAAATCGTTTCGCCTATGCTGTGGAGACAGCCTAAAGACCTTGTTAAAGATTACTACTTTTGTTGTTGTGACATAACTGGATACAATTCTTAAAATAAAAGGGACATAAACTATTCAAACGTCTCGTCTGCAATTTTCGCCGATTCAAAAATGGTGCAGCCCCCGTTTCCGACTATACAAATTGAAGATTCTGACTGTGATACAGATGAACAGGATGTATACCAATCTGATCCTGAATTTCAAGTAGATTCTAACGAGTGTCAGCTCTTTTCCCAGTCACATTTAAACGACTTGACAAGAGATTTGAATCTCCCCAAAGATGCAGCGGAACTTCTCGGATCACGATTAAAAGAAAGAAATATGCTTGTACCTGGTACTTTCATGGTACCGTCACAGAGAAAAAGATTTTCTTCCATTCTTCGCTGAAGATCAAGATTTAGTGTACTGTAAAGATATTCCAGGCTTGACGAAAATGTACGACAATGAATACGATCCTAATGAGTGGAGATTGTTACTTCCCAGAAAATCTAGGAGCCGTTAGCGAAGAACAAGGCGAAAGATTTCACCAAGATTTGAAAGAGCTAGAAATCCGGTATCAAGGAAGATGGAATACTAGCATGATGGCGGACTACTGCTGGTTGTTGAAGCGCGATGATCCAAACCGGAAATTTAAGCGAAAATCTTACAGCTGAGGCTTCCAGGAAAAAAAGGATCAGGTTCCACAAATAAAATTTACATGTAATTTACATCAGTAATAAGTTATTATTATATTTTAGTTGTTTTTTATGTTAAAAGTAATGTAATTTTTTAAATATATATTTTTTATATGAAAACTTGTGTTTTTTTTTTCTATTTTCTATCTGTATCTTTTTTGAAAAATCTGAAGGTGATGGAAAAAAAACTAAGTACATATTCGTAATCAGCGCACCAAAATACCCTAGAATCAGCTCTCAAATTCTAGAGAGGAAGTTATGACTATCAATTTGCAGGCCTGTGTTATTTAAAGCATTTACCTTATGGTAAAGAAATATTTAAAAAGAGATTTAGGTCTGTAAAAGCATTTCTTTAAAAATACGATATTACATTTTTTACACAGTCCCCACTGTCTTATAAGTTATATTTAGTAAAATTTTCCTGTTACACTGACAAGGTAAGACAAAAAAAGTCCCGTTATTCTACGATTAAAATTGGCCGAATAACTGCTGTTTAAATTTGGAGGATATTTTTTGCTACAGATTAGGCGTCATTCATAAATTTAGTAGGAATATAATTTGTCACATACATTAGAAAAAGATTGAGAGGAAAATTAACATTGCAAATCAATTGGATAAATTAATGCAAAATATACGATTTGTAATAAGTATATAAGAAGGAATAAAAAACATTTTTGTAAATAAAATAATGAAAATTAACAGCCTCATTTTTTACAAAATGATACATGTTTTTAAATGTTGTTAGACTAAATTAGCCAGTAAATTTTCGGTTCAGTTATGTTTTATAGTTTTTGATAATTAATTCTTGTGTATTTTGTACCGCTGAATCCGAAATTGATATTCATATTTTTAACATCACTTTAATATTTTTTGCAAATTGCAAATTTTAAAGTTAGAAAGAGAAAAAAATATTGAAAATTTGATAATATATAATAGAGTGATTGGCAGTGTTCTCGCTGGCATTTGACCAACGTTAGTAATTTGGCTAATTAAAAATCAAAGACATTCGGCAAATGAAAAAAGTATTCGCAAAATAGGTTCGCCGTGTAGCCAAAAAAATCTTTAACCCTTTATTGTATTCCCATTTTTTCAATATGTTCTAAAATAACCTAAGTTTTTATAACTGCGACAACGATTGTTATTAATCTAATTTGTACTATCTGCTACAAATATATTAAAATATGTATACACGAAAAATCTGTATAGATGTATATGTATGAAGAACGAAAAAGAAAAGAAGAAAGAGCAAAAATTGAGCACTAGCAATTTGGCGAATCTAATAGCTTGTTTACTCGCCAAATGAAGAATTTAGTCATAATTTGGCGCAAAGGCGAGCGACAGCGAGAACACTGGTGATTGGTGTTTTTTTTAACCTATAATAATTGATTTTAATGCATTTTTTACCGCTGAATCTGAAAGTGACCTTCATTTTCAGGGTTTCGTTCCTCTGACTAAACCCTATTCGTCTCTCTTCTCTAATTGTCCGTCTGTCACAGAGCCCGTACACAAAAACTGTACACAAACGTACAAGTCACAGACATCAAGTTTTGTGTGCGTACTGCTGAATATTCCTTTTCACACGACAAATCATAAAATTTTGAAAAAGTCTTATTTTATTTAAATCTATTTTAACAATGTCATCCGTTCATTTTTGCCAATTTAATTTTAAAAGATAATTTTAAAATTAACTAACACGTCAGGTTTTTTTTCGCTAACTATAAATTTCAAAGTTGAAAAGTTCTAAGCTAAAATTGAACTTCCTGTCTCACACCATTGGATCCCTCGGCGGTTTAGCTGTAAAAATCCCAGTATAAGCCAAAAAATTGAATAAATTATTGAAATCAAAGAGATTAAATTAAAAAACATGTTTTACAGCATCAGAATTTCGCTATATTTTAAAATTTGGCACTTACGGTTTGCGAAAAAATTCAAACGTGCTGGCTAAAAATAAATAAAAACCAATGATCAAACGATAAAAAACACTACCATCTCCTAGGTTATTTTTACTCGGATTTTTGTTACTTTTTTTTACTTTGACAATTTATGATTTGTGAAAAATCATTGACTTTGTGATTATTGAAATAGAAAGACATACATACGACCATTGAAATTAAATACAAGCCTAAAACATAAATTTAGTTAAAAGGAATCATTAAAAGAAACACTCTCAAATCCTTACAGAATAAAACATATTAAAATACTATATTTTAGCCAATTTGAAACTCAATGAAAGTTACCTCAATCTTAATACTTGTACGATTTTTTTTTTTCCAAAGCGCAGATACACATGAAGTAAGTTCTTCAAATACTTTAAGCATTTGGTATATGACTACACAAAGCACGGCAGAACTCATTTGCGTTCAGATGCAGAGAAGTGGTATTAGTCAAGCATTATTAAAGTTTCGTAACTCAGTCAATTTTAGTGCCATATGAATGTGGCTTTTTTGTTTTACTTGTCAGAGTAATAAGCAAATTTTACTAAATATATCTTATAAGACCAGGGAAATGTATGAAAATTTAAGTTTCGTTATTTCTTCTGAAAAGTTTTTCCTGACCCAAATCGCTTTTAAAATATCACCTTAGCTCATATAAAACACTTTCGTAATTGGATCGATGTCTATGTCTAACGGTTTAGGAATTAGCCATTGGACACCGTTGAGAGTGGATCCCCTGTATATTAACACATTAGTTGATTACGTTGAGAACAAAAGAACCGCAAGTTGAGATCTTAACTATAGTTGCACTATTGCAAGTTCAATCCTTCGAAAATCTAAGAAGAAAGCTGACCTTCACAAACAACTTTTATATAAGTTCATTTTCATTAGTGTCACTATGTTTTCTACAAAATTTCAAAAGTTCTAGTGTTATTAAATCGTAAATTGTTTAGAATCTCAGAGGGCTCACACGCAGAGAATATTAATTATAATAAACTGGGTGCACAGTGTAAAAAAAATTCAACCTGTCTGATGTGGGAATAAATCCATCAAACTTATTTATTATAAAACCGGTCTTCGGGGAAGGTCAGTTATCACTTAAGTTACGCTCTTTAGTTAAAGCTTTTCACGTATTACATTTAAAAAGTCAAAACTCGTACAAGTCACAATTTTTTAATAATATTTTCCTTGTTCTTGTCAATTTTATTAACTTATAAGCAAAAATTTCCAACAGTACTAATATTTGCAGGTATAAAACAAAATTCAAGTAGATTTTTAAAAAATCACTCGTTAACAATTATCATTTATCTAACTGTAAATCATAAATACGAAATTATTTTAACATTCAGCAACCGTCTCTTAAGATATTTAAATAGGTGAGACTGTCAAAATATTTAATTCGTGAAATTAATAATTTTCCGTTCATACTTAGCTAGTATTTGACAAATGAAGCTCAAAAATTCTTTATCTATGGGGTCATCAGATGTGAGACAGAATTAGGAGGCGAGCGTTTGAAAGTGGTGTCAGAAATAACTGCGGGTGGGTCGGGGGATTTCCTGATAACGTTCAGGTATGAAAGTTCATAGTCAAGGCCAACCCACTGAATAAGAATGGGGAGATAGCGCAACGTAAAGAGTTCCTAATATTTCAAGTAGAACAGAGGAAATACATGACGCCTGTGTTGTCTAGTTTTAAAAGTGTCTATCTAAAGATCAGATGTCACGAGTTCAATTGCCACTTAAGAAAGATTTGACTACCAGAATTTAAAAAAAAATCATAAATCCAGGAGGCCGTTAGGTAAGTTGCTGAATAAGCTGACATAAAGTATAACGAAAGTGACGAACCCACAAATATAAAAATGTGTTGACTAGGCGCAGACTTACCCTAACCCTCAAAATCAATAGTTTTTCCTTCTTTTTAATCTGAAATACAAGATAAAAGTGACAGAAATGTCTAGCCGCTTCATTTAAAACATAAAACGTCATGAAATTGAAATTTTCTGTTTATTCTCGTCCTGGAAAGAATGGCATCATTTTCTGAAATTGAGCATAAATAATACTACTAAAAGGACCTATAACAATGTTTTATAATAAGTAAACAATAAATTTGGTTCATCAGCGTATAAAATAGATATTAAAAGCTTTAATTAAAATTACATACTACTTACTGACATTCCACTTTGTATTGTAAGTAGTATGTAATTTCAATTAAAGTTTTTAATATCTATTATATACTATACACTGACGAGTGGAATTTATTGGTTATTTATTGAATATAAATAAATTTGCTATTTTTTTAAGTTTTCTTTAAAAATTGCTTTGGTATCAAGAATATCTCGTATAGAATCGGAATTTGAATTTATTTAGCGTTTTATCAATGAAACACACTTGTCAAATAATCACGTTTGGAGCCTGAATATCATTTGACGAAATGTTTTTTGTATACGCGACTTTTAAATTTTCAAATACTTATTTCATTTCTTTTATAAAATCAATTTCTGGCTTGAAATATGTTTCTTTGACATGTGTTGAATTGAACCGCTTTAAGTGAGTTTGGCAAGTACGCATTCAGATATTCACAAGGAAATTCTAAATGTATACACATTTATACATCGAAAAGGATACGTTTTCTAAAATCAAAATTTATTATATTATTTCAGAAATACTCAAATTTTTACAATATTTTTAATATCGTTTTCCCTATTTTGAAGGGAAGCATGATAATTTCTTCTGAAGAAAATAATTATTCAGATGGGCGGATTTCGTAAAAAACAGTACACGACATAAGAAATGCAAAAGTCAGATCAAAAACAAAAGGAGAAACTAAACAGCCTTGGGAACAGGTTTGTAATATTTTTTTCGGGATTTAACTAAAAAGTCTGTTCAAGTGTGTCCCCATCGAATTCGGAAAAATTTCCGAATTTAATATATGGCTAGTATACACGCGAGCACGTTTCTACGAAAACTATTCATTCTTCTCAAGGCGTGCAGCTGTTCTCTTAAGATAAATAAATGGCGCCAGAACAGTGTTTTTACATTGGTCGCAAAAACTAAAAGATGAATTCAAAGAATAGTCTCAAAAGCAGACAACTGGAAAAAATCCCTAAATACTTACTTTATTGCCTTCGCTCAAACAAAAAACTTCGAAAAAGAGCGAGAAAGATTATCAAAGTCCAAAGATTTAAGAAAAAAATTATAAATATCAGGATAAGAAGAAAAATATCGAAAATAAAGTTACAATTAATTTAAAAACTTTTCTTGTTCGTTTCTGTGCCAGCTTGTACATTTTATAGCTAAAACAATGTATATAAAAATATCTTAAAAGAATCTGAAAAAATAAAAAATAAATAATTAAATAAAATAGAAGTTTTTAAGCTTCCTGCATGAACGTCGCTTGGCCAAATGAAATCCTGAAAGGTAATCTTCGCCTTTTTTAATCGCAATACTTCTGCACATTCACAATAAATTAAAATTTCATCATTAATAAAATAAATTCAAATTCATTTTTTTTCTCTTCTAAAATAGCTGTAGCTTACTGGCGCTTCTGGGAAAGGCTGTTACTATTTTAACCCTATGATTCTCGCGCCCAAGATTGTTGCGGGCGGCTCAAAAAGAAGATCTCCATACTGGGCATACCCAGAATTTTATGAAAAAAAAATACTAATTAAACTACTCATGTATGTAATAAAGGATCTGTCAAAATTAGCGGCGGAATTACAGTAAAAAACCTGAAAAAAATATTTTCCAATACTTGGCGTGAAAATACGAAAGCGTCTCGTGATTTGGCGAGCAGCATTTTTTCTCCAGCTTTTTTTCTCGCCAAAAGCAAACGATTTTAATGCAACTGAAATCTATTGGATATTTAGAATGCGTGTAAATGGTATTTAATGAATTTAAACGTAAGCAATGAGAGAGTTTCATACATTATATACATGTATATATTGTATTACATATATTCAATGATTGCTGAAGTACTTATTTAATTTATCACTGGAAAAAAATAAAAAATAAAAGTTCATATTGAGAAAGATTATTTTTATACATTTAAGCGTATTCAAAAATGTAGGCCAGGTTTTCCATAGCAACAAAATCGAATCGACAAATCTCAGTTGGACTTTGGATTGAAGCAATTTTAGTTAATTTAAATTATCGATTTCGTTTTAAAGTGCAAATGTTCATGGTTAAATTTGAATATAAATACATATAAATATCAATATAACAAAATTTCACTTGAAACAAACTAAAACGGACAAAACCAAAGTTATTTAAATTAAATTTATCTAAACAAGTTCAACACGAAATTTTTCTTTTCCGTTAAAGCGTATTTGACATAAAAAGGTGTTTTTTGAAATTGCATTCGATCGCCAACAGGTGAAGAATCGCCAAATAACGAAATTTTCATTATTTTTTATGGACATTATATGGAGATTCCGCCGAAAATTTTTACATAAACGTATGCATGAAATATTTTTTGCTTAAATATTGCTAACTTTGGCGTGTTGGGCTACATTTGGATGGACTCCTCCACCCGACCCCAATTCCTCCCATACATCACACACTTCATTAAAAAAACAGAAAAGAAAAAAGTGAAATATTAACATGCGAAAACAAAATTTTGCATGTATACATATAGAATGGTATCTGAATCAAAATAATACATATCTGTATTATAAGCAGTGTTGAATTCAGGGGTGGCCCGAGGATGACATGTTTAAGAAATATGCTTGAATAAATGAACACTTTCATAATAAATGAACAAGGATTATAAGTTGAAAATGCAATTTAGAAATTCTAAATGATAATTTAAATAGTGCTTTTTTTTTCTTCTTTCCATCTATTAAACTTAAATGGAGCAAATGTTATTTTTTTCAAAATAAATTCACGAGCCTACAATTTCTACCAAATGTAAAAAAACGGTGAATTTTTCAAAATTAGATTCGATAACAATGCCAAATTATCGTATTATATTGGATATTTTATGAAAATCAAAAATTATTTGCAATCATAAAAATGAGGTGTGATTATTAAGACAATTATTGATACTTATAAGAAAAAGTGTATTTTTTTAAAGTTTTTGCTTTAATACTCATTTTTAAGTAAGCACATAAAAAAGATAAAAGACAATATTTATAAATTTAGTCACATATGTTGTAATAATTTGATTGTGATCTATGAATACACAATTATTATTCACAGTAGTTAATGTTAAAAAAAATAAAAATAAAATAAAAAAAAATCCAGTCAGTATTAATTTTTTTCTTTTTTCTTTCTTTTTTTTTAGCTATTGTTCAAAATTTTATTTTCTCATTGGTAAATTGGAGTTAATTTTGTATCCGTAATATATTTTGCACAGCACGAAATTTTATTCAAGAAAAAATAATTATTAAGCATTATAATGAATTAAGGAAATAATACATTTCAAAAACTAAATAAAGACGTTTTTACTTACGATTTATTTTTTAATAAAACTATAATTCTTTATTCTTTTAAGTAAATCAGAGTAAGTAAAAAATAAATGTGCCTTTTAGTTTTAGCCCCTTATATTTTTACCCACATGAAATGCATTTTTTATGCCCTTAAAATAAATTTGAGAGAAAAAAAAACTATTTCCAGAGGGTATAATTTTGTATTTTATAACCCAACTACCTACAACACTTTTTTAAATGAAAATTAATACAAATGTAAAAATTAATAAGACATTGTAGATGGATATGTTAAATAAAATAATGTTTTGACTCTAACTTGATTTTGTTTTTGTGTAAATGAGTCTTTAAAAGATGTTTATAGTAGATAACAAACAGAAATCAATAGAAAAGTGCCTTCAATCACAATGCAGACCGCTAGAAAGAATCCGGTTTCATGTGTAGTGACGTCAAACCTATCCCGTCCCATTTTTGGATCACGTGTTTCTTTTTGTTTTTAATTGAGTTTATAACTGCAATAATTAGTTATTTTAAATTATTTTAACAATTCCGAGTTGAGTTTCGAGGAATGTAAGATCGTCTTCATAAATTAAAGATAAAAAAAAAAAACATAAATTAAGATGAGTGCAACTTCCCCATTGATAATGCTTATTTAGGGCCCCCAAAGCATGTTTGGTACTGCATATGAAGTATGTACGATTAATGGTTCATTTACAGGGACATTCAAAAGAATCCGCTTAGGTTATGGTCTATGGGAAAAAAATTTTGGAGAATATTTAGATGACATTATGCAATTTCAAATGGATTGAAACTGATATAAATCACTGAATTTCATTACGATCACGTTAAAACAGAGCATTCATAGCATTTTTATTAATTTGCAGGGACACACAAAAGAAATCGGTTACAGAAGGGGAGACTGGGGTACAATGGACCACGGGGTACAATGGTCCACCCCCTATTTTTGATATTAATTCTGTTTTTGAAAGCTTCATATTTTAGTAACTAGATGGCAGTCATGAAGTAGTAAAAAGAAGTTTAAAACCATGTGCATAGCCATTTTAGATTTTAGCCATTTTATGCTTGATAATTGATTTGATACAGAAGGAGCAAGGCAAAAGTAAATATTTTCTGTGAAACATATCTTCTTTTATTTATTACAGATTTGTACTTTGAAAGACATTGTGTAGCAAAATAAAAAGGTAAGACAATACATTATTATATTTATTATAGCTAAAATAATAGAATTTTAAATTTCTTTTTTTATTATCAAGTTTTTGTCAAACTTCCATATGGGGTACAATGGACCATCAAAAACTAGTTTTGTATCCCATGTTTTTAAAAGTTAAATATTATGTGTAAAATTCAGAATTAATAAATTAGTTTACTTCTGTGTATAAATTA
Organism: Maratus speculifer; assembly: GCA_964019185.1. Lineage (NCBI taxonomy): Eukaryota > Metazoa > Arthropoda > Arachnida > Araneae > Salticidae > Maratus > Maratus speculifer. The sequence continues at coordinate 241,582,525 of OZ025293.1, read as the reverse complement.
ATTAATGATTCATGTTGTGTAATGCATTTTTGAAACATTTATTTGTATAATATATGCTTTCAAACATAAAAATTAGCCCAAATTAAGAATTAATAAATTATTTTATTTCTGTGTGTGAATTAATTAATGATTCATGTTGTGAAATGCATTTTTGAAATATTTATCTATATAATATAAGCTTTCAAATTTAAAAATTAACTTAAATTGAACACCAAAAATTAGTAAACAAAATATTTTGTGCATTTGAGGAGTTTTTTAATTTCATATAATTTGTTAATTCAATATTCCTGAACTTATGCATACATGCATCCATAATAAGTTACATTTAAATAAAATAGTAGAATGAGAAAAAAAAATATATCTACCTATTAGTTTGTATCTGGATATAATAATTAAATAAGGTAAAATTCATTAAAAAAATACAGATGATGTAAAGTAGACAGGAAAAATTTATTATATTTTTTCCTTAGTCATATATTTAGATATGTATATTTCTTATTATAAAGGTTTATATTTAACTAAATGGCATCATTGGACAATAAGGATGTATATTATTTTTCATATTTCTTTTAGCCAATGCCAAGAACCAAGCTTAGGAAAACCAATAGAGGTTCTGTGCCACATGAAGTTATGGAACAGGCTGTAAAATGTATTGTGGAAGATAATAAACCTAATTGTTCAATCTGCGACCGGTATAATGAATGATAAAAAAATGAAGAAAAAAATGTTACTTTAGTTAGAGCTAAAAGAGTGAATAAACAAATAAAAATGAATAATAAAATGTGAATAAACAAATTATGATATAGTTTATATTTCTTATTGTTAAAAAATGAACTACACTGATATATTTTTATTTAAATTACAAGTGGTCCACTTTGTCACTTGCTATTTTAAAAAATATATAAAAAAATGTATGCACAATTATTATTTTTGAGGGGAGGCAGTACAAACTTTAATGTATAGGTAACATGCATGTACTTGATCAAAAGAAAAAAAAAATCAATGCTTTAAGAGTAAACAGTCAAAATTTACAAAAATGGACCATTGTACCCCAGTCTCCCCTATTGTCTTTGCGTAATAATTGCTGGAGTGTACATTTTAAAATTCGGTATGTACTTTTAAATTTAATTAGCTTTTTGCCTAAATTCTACACCTCATATACAGGGCTGCACAAAAGTATTCACATATTATTGTTTTTATTAGAGGAAATGGCAATTTTTAATTGAAATATATGTATCACTTAAATGAACTAAATTTTGAAATGCATGTTGTTAATAGATACATATCTGTATATCATATACAGAGTTGCTAAAAAATTCGAATAATTTTCTGATTGTAGATGGGAACGGCTGAAATTCAGTTTTGAAATGCGTTATACATTTTCATATGGTGAAATGCGACGTAATATTTTAATTTTTTAAAACGAACAAGTTTTGTTACATTATTCTAATTATGTTGGAAAGTGCTTCATAATCTATGCTTGAAGAATGATTTTTTTCTTTCTTGTTATTCAGGTTGTCCGATCTCCTCCAGTTTATTTTAAATAGTGTATCGAGCTTTATTCTCGCATAATTTTATCAGATATTAAATAAGGTGAATATTTCTTCTTCAAAAAGATGGACGCAATCAAACAATTTAATTTTAAACAGAGTAGCATACATTTAGCGCAACGA
>OZ025293.1:241499752-241580752 GCA_964019185.1 Maratus speculifer | reverse complement strand
TTATGGGGTTAAATGTTATTAATTGAAAAATACTTGTGCTCCGGAGAAAACTCTGGACATTATTTGAATTCGTGATATTTTTAATTTAAAAAAAAATCTAATTTTTATTAGTCGTGAAATTTATTATGCTTAATAATGAATTTTTAAAATTTTACCTTTTTATATTTGCTCTATATATGTAAAAAAATCTAATCTTTATTTATTTATTTTATTTTTTTTTTTTAGCAAATCTTGTATAGCTGGCAAATATTTTTCACTGCTTACATGTATTAAAACATATCGATACAAGAATAACCCTGGATGTTTTCTTACTACGACCTAAATGGATGTCTTCCAGAAGAAAATACTACTGTGTTAAACGTTAACAGTAAACGTTTTCAAATTTTGGTGGATATATGACAGAAAGTGATTTCAAATGGCAAATGGTATCCATTGTTTAAAATAAATTACAATCACTCACAGAAAAAATAGCAATTCATCTTTGTAAGTGTTTAAATGTTGGTGAAAAAAGTTTGGACACTAAATTTTCATTCTATGTTTAACACATGAAACATTTCAAAACTCTCATCTTTATCAATTTAAATAGCCATTGTTCCCATCACAATAGAGTTTTTCTCTTTTCCCTTTTGCAATATCTTTAAATATTTTTGCATGTATCACCTGATTTTAAAATTTAAAATGCATATGCCATCACGACATTTACTTACTGTATAGAATACCTATATTAAATTCATAGATATTTGCTGTCTCCCATTGCATTTTCCAATGTTATTTAAGATTAATAAATTTTAAAATGTTTGTAATACATATTTTAGATATACAATTTTAGGTTGAATATATTCAAGGCGATTAAAATTTATAGATAATTTTACATAATTTCACGTGCAAAAGATTCTTCGGTAGAATACAGCAAACGGAATAGAAGTAAGGAAGTTCAATGAACAATTAATAATATTGCTAAAATGGTAAAATACAATAATGTCCAGAAAAAAAAAAGAGATTTTTTTATGATATTTAAACTTGTAAAATTATTTTAAAAGATTATTCTTATAATTACTCTAGTGCAGGTTATGATTTAAACTTTTGACTAGGAACATTTTTAAAATTTAATAAAAATACCCGATTTTTAAAATTTTATTTGAAATACAATTTTTAGTCTGCAACAATACTTTTCCATTTAAAAAAAATCATTGCAAATGACTGAGTAACAAATTTGCAGTTACTTCCCATAAAAAGTTTAAATGCCTCCCGGTGAGATGTAAACCCCACTTTGGAAACCTCGCATTCAGAGTTAATATCTCGGCTTATTTCCGACGATTTTTTTCAAAAATCTTTAAAAAGAATGCTTTTATACTTCTTCTATAATAGATAACTTTAGTGTTCCTCAAAATATTTGCAAAAATGCCCGCAAATCGAAATTTGTGTGTAACGGAAAAACACGCTTTTATCAAAAACTATATGATTTAGGGTACCGTAAAATGGGGTGAATCGGAACACTTTTCAAATTTAACGTTAAAAAAAGCATCAGCTGATTATTAATATTATTTTTTTTTTCCACTAGAAACTTCGGTCTTGTTTTGTTCTTTACTTTTTAAGCAAACGAAACATTTTTACTTTTTATATATACATTATTTATTTTTTTAATGGTGTTCCGATTCACCCCGCAGATAGGGGTGAATCGGAACAAATGTTATAATCTTTATTTATTCCGATTTAAGCTTTAATAAGTTTAATAAAAACAGGTAATAATGATAAGGGAGAAATAAGAACACGTAATTAATGTGAAACCAAGCCTTTATTTTATACAGGGTGAGTCATAAATATCGAAACAACAGGCTATCTCCTTAAATATTGCTCCTAGACCCATATTTCCAATTGCAAAGTTTCATAAAAAAAGGTGAAATTTTTGATAAGATAAGTTGCAACTCCATGGGGGGTCTATTTTAAAAAATACGAAAATTAAATTTTTATACTGCCCCCAGAGGATAAAACATCCAATTAGAAAAATTTTCCTTATTCATTCCTGAACTGAACAAAAAAAAAATTCATCTTGATATCTTCAAAACTCAGAGAGTTATGACAATTTTAATAAATCGTGAGGTTTCAAGGGATCAGACACAAATTGAAATGCGTGTAATTGAAGAAACAATGTTGCTGTAATGGGTCCAGGAAACATTTTATTTATTTATTTATAAAGTTGGAATTTTGAATGTTTTGTGATGGTTAACCATATAATTTGTAAGAATTATCACATCATAAGACTTCTTAATAATTTTTTTTTTCAAAAAAAAAGAGTAAATTAAAATTGTTATAACTCAAAATATTGTTTGTCGCTTTGAATTTTTTTTCTTTTGATTAAACGAAAATGTCTAATTTTCAGTTTTAATTCAGCATTTTAAATAATATGTATTTAAAAAAAAATAAAAGTATTTAAAATAGCAATATTAAAAAAAAGTAATTTTTGTAAACCAATCATATTTTTTAAAGTAAATTTTCTAAGCTGAAAAGTTACCGTAATCGACGGTTATTGACGTATGTCAGTTTAAAAATGAGAAATACTGAAATAAAAACATTTGATGCAGTAAAGTGCATTTAGTTTTAAGATGGGCAAACATGGGCTCCTAACGTTTAAATGCTGCATAGTTTCGATTTCAGATTTTGTTTAAGTTTTGCCATTTTCACCTTCTTTAATTACTGTTCAAATGCGTCAGTTGATTTAAACTTTATTTTTTTATCACGCCGATTTCAAATTTTTTCATTGTGCTGTGACTCACAGACAGACATTTCATAAAAAAACATGTTTTTCGGTATCTCTGAGCCCTAAAACGTGTGAATCCACCGAAAACCGGAATTCAAAACTTTCATGAATCCAACACTTTCTTCTTGTAAAAATAGAAGAAAGCAAAAATAGGTTTAAAACCTTCATAAATTTTGAAACTGAATACAGTAAAACCTCTAAATAACGGACACCTCAGGAACGCAGAAATTGTCCGCTATTCGGTGAAACTAAGTCTTTATTTTATATACAAGTAATGATATGCCTTTTTAAAAATTAGAAAACAACTTTGAAATCAAGAGAAATTAAAATTTATTTTAAGAAATTATATTCGAATGGCAGAAGTAGAATTCAATACAAATTCAGCCTTGTTCTGTGTTACCCTTTACTAGTAGTCATTGGGTAAGTGAATCTATTGAGTAACCCCAATGAATACGATCAATTAATACGCCCTCATCCCCAGCCCTTAGTACTGTTTGCATCTTTCTCTTTTTCAATTTTTCATTCTGAGATGTTTGTGTAATGTTGTGGATGTCAGAGAATAATTCTGTGCAGTTTTTCTAACTAAAGTGCTATTTTTAAATTCTTTTATTGTGTGTTCCATAACTGTTGGATTAGGCGCTAACTTTTTTGTTTAACCAAGTAATTTCTTGGTACCTTTAAACTCTTCAAGTAATTAGAACAAACAAAATATTGTTACAATACATATTCATACATATGTTTTCATATATTACATGAAACTATTACTGTATAGAAAAATAAACCATGAGAGAAAACCTGTTCAGATTCACCCCGTAAATATTAAACCTCTGATGTTACGAGCCATTTTTCATTTTTTCATTATGTAGTTTAGATATAAGTAGAATTTAATACAGCATATCGTTTACAGGTCTATCATTAATTAAAAAAACCCTCTCTTAGGTTTAGAATACGAAAAGTACTGTAGTTACATACAAAGTTTTGAAAATGTTGAAAAAATGAGGTTTTTGAGGATCCTCTTGATGTTTTTTTTTTATATTCCCCAGTAGTGATGCCACCATGTCCAAACTCAATTTCACGACTCTTAATGTTATCATCTTCGTATAAAAAAATGACAACAAAAAATATCATCACATATATTTATAATGAATTCATTTGTATGACCGGGAAGTTTCGTTCCTATTCACCCCATTTTACGGTAATTAAATTAATGTCAACTACCTATAATTTTTTCATAATTTTAGTTTCAGTAGATTCGGAAATAGATGGGGGCAACATATTTTTGCACAACATTTTCGACTATATCTCTGAAAATATAATACATAAAATTCAAAGAAATGTACTTTTGAATTCAGCGTTACGAAAGCTTTGAAATGATATCCCACACAATGTACAAAGAAAATATTTTTTTTTCAAGTTCTTTAACTATCCCCTGTATATTTTTTAAATATATATAGGAAAGTTTAATAATCTGTATACATGTGGGTCAAAAATCTTTATTACTTCCCCCAATTTGAAATTTATACGTTCAATAGTTTACGATTTAAATGGCTTGGCATACAGACACAGGAGAGATCTTATGATGGTTCCGTTTTTACTTTTTAAGTACGGAACTCTAAAAAGAGAAGTAAATGGTTTATTAATCTTAGTTGATACTGGTTTCTGTACAATAAAACTTAGTGTAACACTGTCCTACCCCTGCTCATGCATATGACGTCAGCCGCGGGTACATAGAAGAAAAATAACAATAGGCATGAAGAAAATTTTAACGATGTCTTCCCATTGCTCAATAAAGTCTTTTTTGGAGGGCGTTTTCTTTGGCGGTCGTTTTCAAAGTTTAAATGGCATTTGTTATTCGTTAACAAACCTAGCATTTATGTGAAAGACGGAATAAACTATTATTTTCGTTTGATACATTGAAATATTAAATGCAAAAGTTTTGTACAGCTTTAAACATGTGCATTAACTATATTTGATTCTCCTTTGTATTACAATAATTTGAAAATTACATGTATAAAAAAAAATTAAGAAACACGTAAAAGCATTTATAAAACTTATCCTTGAATAAAAATAGCTTTCGTCCTTTCCTTCGAAATTTTATTGACAGATTTAAAACACAATGAGACTGTTTTAATTTTTTAAAACTTATCCTAATAAGTTTTAACATACTACTAACAAGTAGGATCAACATACATTTCTTTGTGTGTGTATGCGGGGGGGGGGGGGGGTAAACGATAAAAATACAATTCCAAAGAATTATAAAATTATAAAATTATTAGTTTTATTTTAATAGTTGCAGCATTTGTTAATATTTTTAATTACGCAGTTTTATTGCGTATTTATTAATTTTTTGTTTTATTAAGAAATTTTAAATTTATTACGATATTTTAGCAGGAAAACCTGGTTTACCTAAAAATACTATTAATGCTAATTGTGTATTTATTAGAACATAAACTAGCGGAACTTTGCTCTTCTAAAGCCTTCTATACTGCCAATTATTTTAATAGTTTTTTTTCCCTCACTTTAAGTGAAAAACACAAATTTTTTCTCACCGACCTGGGGGGCGGGCATTTACATTAGTATGAAACATATTAATGTGTCACTGCACGAAGTGGAAGAAAATCATGTATTAGGCTTCAAATGCGGACAGAGATTTTATAATACGTGTCTCCGTTCATAGCAGATGTAAACATTTATTTGCAGTGACTTGAGATTGGTTTTATTCATGTTGGATTTTTTCTGTTTTTTACTGTTTTCCAATAATAAACATTTACAATAAAGGACATGAGGATTTAATTTTATTATTATTATTGAGTAAAATTTGATATTTGATAGTTATTACATTACGAAAAGTTTTCAGTTTTAAAAATAGCAATATACTGGGAAAATTCTATTTGCATATTACAGTTTTTAATATAAGTAAAACTTTTGAAAGATTTTTTTTTCAATGCTAATAATATTTTAACTTACATAAAATCCTAAATCTTGGTACCTAATGTTTCAGATTCATTTAACAGTTAGCAAATTTCTAAAATAAATAGGAATTTCTTTTTTCATACGCTATATAGCCAAAGGTGACCAGCAATTTGCAATTTAAGACGTTTTGTTAAATACCTAGAAAAGTACATGAAGAGTTATATTGAAACTCTAAGTGTGTAAACATAATAGTACAGGTTATACATTTCCGCGAGGATTTTATTTGTCAGCAACTAAATATTTCCTTTCTTCTTCTTCTTCTTCTACAACTACTATTATTACTATTTCAATTTTTCTATTATTATTATTATTATTACTATAATTTCATTGTTATATTTTAATTTATGTGCTTACCTTTAACTTAAGTTTTACAGTTTTTTTGCTCATGTGTTGTTACGAAGAGCTTTAATGTGCATTTTATTATTTCTTATTTTTATTTCAATAGCAACATTTTATTTTTTTCCTAATTCTTTAGCACAGAGCTTTATTTCTTTGCATATGTTTAACATATTATCACTTCATTTCAAAATATTCACTTAATTCGGTAGCAACAACAGCTGCTAAACAATATTTCTTTTGAAAAAACCCAAACTAACCAAATTGTTTGGAAATTTAGGAATAGCCCAACAGAGATCTCGCAATATAAAAATAATTCACGCAGTAGAAATATTATGAAGTTATAATACGTTTCTACCGTTTACCTAGTTATAATACATTTTATTTTTTATTTTTGATCTTCCGCTCATTTAAAACGAAATAAATACCAAAATTTTAAATACTTCTCGCCCATTCTCTCTCTACCGTTGAAATAAATTGAAAAAAATCTTTTCCACGACGCTTACCAAAATAAACGGAAAATTTATCGATGTGTACTTAAATAAAATATATTCCATTCAAACTATTACAATGTTAAAGTAGACTTCCTAAGAAAATGCCATTATGCCATCAGGGAAATTAAAGAAACCGAGGACTGTCATCGTTCTTACAACATGAATTCACAGAAAATTGAAGTTGAAAAAGTAAATTCCCAAAACTAAAATCTTTGTGGTAAAATTTTCAAACATTTGTTCATTTAAGAAAAAAAATGCACAATGCATTTAAAAATAAAAATCATCATGTTATAATACATTACTTCCAAAAATTTACACTCAGTTGATAATTTTTATATACCTACAAATTCTTGAACAATGGACATTAGAAAAATTTTCCCTAAGAATTGCCTAACACCCGCTAAATAGGTGTGGGGGAAAAATTCACAAAATATAAAATATTTTCTTAAAAAATGAATTAAGTTCAAAAATTAAAGTATTCCCACTAAATTCTTATGAAAACAGAAAAAAAATTCTCAAAATATAAAACATTTTCCTTAAAAATAAAATAAATTCGAAAATAAAATTCTTCTCAAAATAAAATAAGTTCGCAAAAAATTTACATGACCCGCTCAATCCATTTACTAAATAAAATAGTACCCTTCTATAAGACACTTTCAATTATTCAACATCCATTTTATGTGAAAAAAATTTAAAAAAGAAAATACTCACAAAATTCATCTATCACGTGAGAAAAAAATAATATATTTCTAAAATAAATTCAGTTCCTAAAATAAAATTCTTCTCAAAATACGGTAAGTTTTTAAACATTTTCTAACACTTGAAAAAAAAAAGTTCGCAAAATAAATTTTCTCATTGCTTAGTCAAATAAAAAAAAATTACTTTGCAAAATGTTTCTATCACTCGAAGAAAATGAAAAAAATAAATAAATAAATAAATAAATAAATAAAACATCACAAATTTTTCTATCTCTTGAAAGTTCGTAAAATAGATTTTCTTATTGCTAAAAAAAATTACCAAAATGTAAAACATATTTCTAGAAAATAAATTAAGATCGCATATATTTTCTACTGCTTGAAAAATAAATTAATTCTCAAAATAAAATCCCCAAATAAAAATCGCCACAGTCACCACCGTCCAACATCATGCGTGCGAGGTATCGCCAAACTCTCATTCTTATTTGTAACTTTTCTCCTAGTTTTCACTAACACATAATGATCTCATCTTATGTAACTCGTAGATGTAGTTTTGGCACTTCAGTTAATCGTCCGACAAAATGCTAAATAATTCTTTATTTTTCAGTAGTTAAAGTTATATTAACGTCTATTTTAGAGTTTATTTACTTCACTATAACATATATATATATTTATTTAACCTAAGTCGGATACAATTAGTAATAGACTATTTTGACAAAAAGACGCAAACTTTTTAAATATTTATAATAATAAAAATTAAAAAACAATTAAATCACAGAAAAATCAACACTATAAAAATGTATATCCCTTAATAGATATTCACAAAATGAAAAAAATGTAACATAAGTATGATGATAAAAAATCCAGATATGTATATATATATACAGGGTGAGTCATAAATATCGAAACAATAGGCTATCTCCTTAAATTTTGCCTCTAGACCCATACTTCCAATTGCAAAAACTCATAAAAAAAGGTGAAATTTCTGATAAGATAAGTTGTAACTCCATGGGGGGTCTATATGAAAAAATACGAAAATTAAATTTTTATACGGCCCCCGTAGAACAAAATTTCCAATTAGGAAATTATTCTTTATCCATTCCTAATTTGAACAAAAAAAATTTCATCTCCGTATCTGAAAACCTGACAAAGATATTAAAATCCAAAATTCTCAAAAATTCGTGACTTACACCACTTTACCATGCCTGTAAACGATTCGTTCTTCATCCATTTTCAAAGAAAATAAGGGATCGTTCACAAATTGTCCGTTATATGTCGGTTTAAGACCGTGCCTGTTATTTGGACATAATAAAGCAGCGTATTGAATTAAATCAAAACATGTTTTCTAAACATGTTGATCGTTAGCACGGAGGTCTGAATACAACAAAATATATAGGTCCGGTCCTTAAACCGACCCATAGGGAAAAAAGTTCTGCCCGGTATGAAATAATGCTGAAATCATAATCCGGACCAGCCTAGAAAAAAGCTTACATCATAGCCGGATCAGCCGTGAATTTCTAGATAGTTTTTTACTTCAGTATAGTTAAAAATTGTTATGCGTGGAGGAGTACTGACCAAAAATATTTAATATAGATTTTCGATTTTTATATTTATACTTTTTTATTATTAAAGAAGCGCCAAAGGCTGTGATATATTCATTTTATCAATGAATCTCTGTTTATATGTAAATGTTTCACTTTTATTATCGCTAATCCACATACCGTGCGTTGGAGACTTTGAAAAATGTTATACAGTAAAACCTTTTAAGACGGAATCACATAGCAAAGAAAACATAAGCAATAGACAAATGCCCTTCCTAGGAGGGTTAAATGGAGTTTATTTTTTTCTCAGATATTATTGTATTTATTTTGCATGGATCAACATATTTTCTGTTGAAGACAGAATTCCATTATAGGCAGATTTTTTTTCTCTGGTTTTATTTTGTTTAATTTTTTTAGCATTTAAATATACTATTCTTTAAAAAATCAATTTTAAAGATTTTTTTTTTTTTGTAAAATAAAAACGATATTAAAATTTATGTGGTTTTTGTAAAAATATTGATTGAACCAAATTTTACTTATTTTATGCACATATTAGGTCAGTCAGAGGCTTTGATTTCAATACGGATTGTTCGAGACCAGGATTTAAAATTTCATCCAGTGCAGACCTAAGTATCTCCAGTATGAAAAATACGTTAGACCCGGATAGGCGAGTCTTCAGAAAAAAGTAACGTCTCGGTCCTGATTTGACCTGAGCTCAGAATACAGATTTTTTAACAGCCTCTGTAAGACGATAAAAAGCTTGAAGTTGTGAAAGCTAAATTTGTAAAAAGACTTAATCTGCATCTTAGGAAAGCATTCTTTTAAATAACTGATGGGCAGTAAAGCAGTACATTTCGTTTTTCTGCATAATGACTTTTTTTCCCGACTATTTCTTGTCTTTAAATTATTAAAAATTAAGAATTGTTAAAGAAAAAAGTAGAAACTTGAAACATGTCATTTTTAATTATTTTACATTAGTTTTGTTTAAAAAAATGAAAAATTATTTACTTTTGAAAATATGATTTTTTAAAAGTTATTATTTTTTAAATAAATATTTTTAATAGTTCTAAGATAAATATTGAAAAACAAAAACCCCGAAACAAAACTAAAATCCGATTTTCATTTTTAATTAAATAAAAAGAAATTGAAATCCGATAAATAATGTTTGGAGTTATAACGATTTTTAACTGTCCCATTTAAACCAGTACTAACCACATATATTTTTTTAATTTTTATGATAAACTTTAGGATGTGATTTTCTTACCAAATTATATGGCTAACCATCACAAAAAAGAAAAAAAAAGAAAATTCTAACTCAAAAGATAGATTTTTTACGCGTTTCCTACAACTGTTAAAGTAACATTGTCTTTCGAATTGCGCGCATTTCAATTTGTGTCTAATCCCTTAAACCCTCATGTATTATTCAAACGGTTATAACTCCGCGAATTTTGAGGTTATGAAGATGCAACTTTTTGTGTATTATTCAGGACTGGATAAGGAAAGTTTTTCTAATTGGAATTTTTATCCTACGGGGGCCGTATAAAAAGTTAATTTTCGTATTTTTTCAAATAGACCCCCCATGGAGTTGCAACTTATCAAAAATTTCACCTTTTTTGTGAATTTTTGCAATTGGAAGTATGGGTCTAGGGGCAATATTTAAGGAGACAGCCTATTGTTTTGATATTTATGACTCACCCTGTATATATATATATAACCATTAGATAAAACTACAAATCAACATCAATTACTGTAAAAATTTGTTAATGCCAAACCATATCACACAGAGGAGCTGTCAGAATTAGAAATAAAATGGAAAATGTGGTATTTAGCTCGTTATCAAGGGCAATACTAAATAGCCACATTAATATATATATATATATATATTTACATAAGAAAATTAAACGTTAGAAAATTTTTGGAGAACATTCGAGAAACTTCTTTAGAAAAGAAAATGTGTGAAGCTTTTATGAGCACTTTTTACATATTAATGTATTTTACCCCCAAGAATATTATTTTTCGTTCAGAAATATATTTTAAAAATATTTGATGTGGGATAATTATGTATGGAAACATCCATTTTCGTCGGGTTTAAACTATGTCCTCGTTGATTACGCTTTAAGATGTTTCATTTTGTCCTTCAAGAATCTCAAACATATGCAATATGAACATTTATTTATAGGTCTTTCGTATTTCAATTAATATTCTAGAAATAATTTTCACCTTAAAATTATTCTGTGTAGTATTTTGAAAGAAAGATGCTGAAGAAAATGAGCAACATTCTGAATACAAAAATATACTTGCTGCTGAAATATTTCTATGAACGATAATTAGTACTTCTGTTATTACCGTTAATATTTTGTTTTTACTTTTATTATTATTAACTTGTTTGGAGCTACAGTGTTTTAGTATTAATTTTTTACTTTCTTTCAATTTTTTATTTTCCAAATTCTAAGTAAATTTGAAAATTTCAAAGCGGTTGCACAACGTTTTTTTTTTTTTCTTTACTTTGCGGTAGAGATTAATTGTAACTTTTCAAATCGTAAAGTAACCAAAACTTATTTACAGACGTCACTTTATTGTCTACCACTATTTTCAAGCAATAATTTTCTTGTTTTGAAGTTTTGAAAATATAGTAAATTTCAAAAGCAGAATTTATTAATATTTGCTTTAAAAATTATAAAAAGCTTAACTAGTGTTCCTTATAAATAATTAATTGCAATTAATTATCACATGAACATAATGACATGTTCGGCTTTTCAAATATTAAAAACTTTATGATAGCGTTAGAACTTACGAAAACGAACGTTATTACAGAACTTGATCCTTTTTATCGGGATGGAAACTGTGGATCCTTAAGTTATTTCAATCAACTGAAATGACCCGCTCACTAATACTAATCCTATGGAAAAAATTTTAAAGATATACCGTTTGCATTTCTGTATTTTTAAACATTTCTTTTTGCGTTGACTAGCTGAAATCGATCTTTACAAAGGACGTTTTTTACTTTTTCGATTTTGCTTATAGATATATTTTTAATTTCGATACTTTTATTTTCGTAACTGGTTTCAAGAATAAAAGTATCCTCTTGAAAAAATCTGTTAACAAAATCGAAAAAGAAAAAAAAACAGATGTAAAGATCAATCTAAGATATCCAATGCAAGGAAAAAAAACATTTAAAAATATTAAAATATAAACGAGCTACCTTTAACACGTTCGCTGGCACTTGATATGGCGCCAACGTTAAGGGGCCATTCACGCGACAGCGCGTTATGTGGGGTGTTGTCCAGTAGCCAGTCACGTGCTGGCGCGGGAAAATCTTTTACTGATTCTTTGTTATAAAAAGTAAATCGGCTTCTGGGAAAAACCGACTTCTACAGTGCGGCATTAACCATCATCACATCTTCATGTAAGCGGTAGCGAACGTGTTAAGATTTTCTTTCATAGGATTAACATTAGTGACCGAGTCTATCCAGATGAGTGAAGTAGCCCTTTAATTATCATAAACATTGTTAAATTCAGACACTTTTTCCGGAAGGAGGGACATCATAAAGTTTCGAGGGGACTTAGATTCTTAGACTGTTGAAAACACAAAACTGCAATCTTTCAGCGGGAACATCTCATTGCTCCGGGGGAATGCCCCTCCGCAACTACCTCTTGAATTTAATATTGATCAGATATATTTCTGATATCAAAATCTCTCTATCTATATCTATACAAAATACATAACGGCGCACAAGATATACTCAGAGTTTTTGAATTGATTTTTAACATATTCCACTCACATTTCTTTAAAACACATTGTTTGATTAAACATTGTAGCTAATTAAAAAAAATAATGAAAAATGTATTAGCTAACATTTAGCACGTTATCTCAAATATTCCAGTATGAAATCATTGCACAAATATCCCAGTTTTCTACTGTTTTTCAGGACATAACGTATTAAAAGAAGTTTACTATTAATTACTGTAAACTGAAAAAAAAAAGTGACAGAAAATACAAGAGCGGAAAAAAACGCGAGACAGAAAAAACTGTAATTGTTGTCCAATGGCTAATTTCCTAAACTTTATTTTAGAAATATAGTTTAATTATCAAATATGTTTTTAAGTTCTTCTTCATCTTATTAACTCTCTAATGTATAGTGTTTCCAATTGGCAAGAAATTAAAAGTTCTCTCCTTACATTTATTTGTCGTTGCGTCTTAGTAACTTTACGCTTTACATATTCATTTTGACCCTATATTTAGGTTTAAATCATTAAAAATGCCATAGGTGATAATATTTGATTGTCAATTACAAATAAAAATAAACTTTTAAAGCCTTTCGTTTTCCTAGCCGAAGATGGATTTCTATCAAATGAATAAATAAAAATAAAGATAAAGATAAAAACAATATGCGAAATTTCATTAATTTTTTTTCAAAAGAATATGTTTTTAAAAGCTATTTTAAATAATTTTCAGCAAGGTGTTTTGTAACAAATATTGTATGCATGCGATTAATCCACGGTGTTACCATTTGGCAACCATTTAAAAAATCCAAGAAATAGAAATATGTATGAATGATAATTTTTTCAGTACTTTTTCTTTAATGCATGCCCAATAGGGAATCAAATATATTTTTTAAGGGAAAATAAAACAATTATGCATTAGTGGGCTAAATTCATTTCTATAAAAAAAATGCTATTTTTTTAAGCTGCAGAAATTACTTTTTTTAACGAGATTTGAGTACTGTATATTTAGTAGAACTTTTTTTCGTGTACTAATAAGTAAAACAGTAAAAGTTTCACACATATACAAATAAAACTCATCGAGTTATAATAATTTGAATTTTCAGAATTTTTTGGAAAATTTTTTTTTATTTAAGTCACAATAAAAAATTTCTCAACAATGGTGTGTGTTTTTAAATTAACATTAGATATTCCTTGGTACTATACCTTGAAAAAGCTAACAAAATTTGGGGCAGATCTTTGCACTGGTTCCATTTAAATCTGAAAATCTCTGCAAAAATTGTAATCCTCTATTTGAGGCATTATAGTTCATTTTAATTTTTTTTATTTATTTATTGCATTGAGAATCTTATAAGATGTAATGCAATGCTAGATGAATGCAGATCAGGTGTTTATTAGTATATTGATTATTGTCGCCAAGATTTACCATGGCTTGTTTTGCACCCAGAAGAATTTTCGGAGAAATCCCTCAATAGAATGATGGACTGCTTATCTCAATCCCCTCGAACGCAGATCATACAGATGGGGGTCGAAGCTGTAAGCGCAGTTTATGATTTCCTCCTACCGTAAGCGCACTTGATGTACACTATGTGATACCCTCCTCTATGGAGGAGGAGTTATTTTTTTTTAAATAACTTTCTTGTGCGAATATGCAAAAAGAAAAAAAAAACACTAAAATTTTCCAACATCACAATTTAATCTTTTTCAAATCAATTATTGTAAATTAATTTTTGTAAATAATAGTATTCGTAGTTTCTTTATACAAACTGACGGAACATTATATGCAATTTTATACAAAATCTACAACCTGCAATTTCAACTTCATAGAACGTATTGAAATCTCATTATTTTTAGCTTGTAAAATTAATATTTATTTATCTGTATGTATTTTTCAGATTAAAAAAACAAATTTAAAAATAAATGTGTCAACTAATATGTTAGAAAATGTACAAAACTAGTAAACGTTTTTTTTCTAACACCAATCGTTTGCTTTTATTTTAATTTGGTTTTTATTTTTGGAAAGATTTGGGAATATCTTTACCATTTTGTACAAATCTATATTGAAAAACAAACTTATTCAGCTCTCAAATGGGTAGAATTTAGAGCCCTAACATCAGGTCATGGGTCGTTATTACATGAAGAAAACAAGATTCCAAACAAAATAATGAGCGGATTGCACTTGTGGCAAGCGTTAAAAATAGCAATTGAGCAAGAAGGGAATAAGAGAACCACATGCCTATAAACCAGTGACACCTTTAAAGATTAATTCCAGTCATCCATATAAAGATCTCATTTTTTATTCCCATAAGTGGGAATATCGTTGACATATGCATATATATAACTACTAATGACCATTACAAACTGCCAACAAAAAATATGAAAGTACAATTAGTAAAGAAATTCATCCATTGACTATAAAACTGATCCCCATAACCTATTCAACATGAATTATAAAAATATAGCAAAAACAGGATAAAAGGAATGATGTAAATTTATAGAACAAAGGTATATTCATCAGACACTAAATACCGTGGTTACCAGAAAAAAAGGGTGTGGTTTCACTGTCGTATTAGTGCTAAAAAAAATACTAATTTTGGAATACTACACCCGATATATATACATATATATGCTGCCAAGATACATTATTTTGCAAAGAAAGATTTGATCTACTGATATATGATGATTGAAATTAACGTTGATGAACCATAAAATAAAATGATTAAAGGAAAAAATATTTAAAATAGTTATAAAAGCATAGTTAAATATCAAAATAGAGCTATTTGTAACAATAAATTAATATTTGTTTTCATGTTATTTATTATTATTGTCGTATTTAATTATATCGATCCCTTTGCTAATTGAATTTGAGTACCAATATTTAGTAAAGAAATTTTCGCCTTAGCTAATGGTTTTTCTGCATTTCTATCAGGCGAAAATTGGAATATGAAAAAAACTGGTGTCGAAAAATTAAAGTAGGTCACGAAATGGTTAATAGTATTTTATGTACATACTGTTTTTTCTTTATTATTATTTTTTTAGCAGCACAAACTGCGTATAACTTGCCACATTACTATGTGTCCAAATCTGACACACTTTCTATCTCTGCTTTTAGAATTTCTGCTTCTTAAACTATAGTGACATTTTTAACATGTTAATAGGGGTGTATTATATATTTTATATTCCTTTTTTTTTTAATATTTCTTTTCTATGCTTAAAACTACTTAGAAATCAATACTAATCAATCTTAGCAATCGATATCAATCTATCAATATCAGTCTATTCATATTGCAAAAAACTCTAATTTGACTTTACACTGAACTGAAATGTCAACTTTCAATAACTATGAGTATTACTATTTATTTGTGTTACTACTCATTAAATAAAAGATATCCCACAACATAGATCAAATCTCAATCTTTTTATATTATTTGATTCATTAAGGCGAAGGTGGACCTTCAAATCGGCAAAAATCATCCAAAATCTCGAAAAATACTTTTTTATTTCCCAACTCATGAAACGCTTATTATGAGTTTATTATAATTATATTATAAGTGTATTATAAGTAATATTCATTTATTATATGGTATTTAATGTTCTTTATTATTAAAATACTGATATTTCTAACTTAACAGTGGATTTTCTCGAAATAAAAATTTCGGGATAATCTCAATTTTCAAAATGTTCTATGCGCATCCCTAATTTTTTGAGTTCTGTCATTACCTCATAGTACATAGAAAAAACTGTTAGTTAAAATAATTGTACTTCGGACCTCATAAGCGGTAAATTCTTCATCAAAAGTATGATTTACAGTGTTTTTTCACTATAAAAATTGGTATTGCGACTTATTATTATTATTATTAATTTTTATTTTCTATTTATGTTTAGGATTTCAACTAAGTTTTACTCTTAGGTCTGAAAGGTATCTCATAAATAAAAATTATTATTTTATATGCAAAAGAAATGCGCATGGAGCATTTTTAATTAATTAATTATTTCAATAATTAATAATTACCAAAGTAATTAATATTTTTCCTTGCAATTTTAGTTTTTCTCAAATAACTACAATTGTAATCACATATTTTATTTTCAAACAAATCGGTTCAAAAGAAAAAGAAATTTTTTTGAGAGTCCACTTTCGCCTTAAGGTGATATTTGAAGGGAGTAAATTCCAATTTTGAATCATTAATTAGCTTAAGGCTGTATTAGCAGTTTAATACTACTTATCTAATTCCATGCAAAACATTTTGTAATATTCTTTGTGGAGGTAATATCTACATTGTCGAACTAATCAAATATCAATCAGCAGTACAACTTAGAAAAATTAAATGTAATTGAAACTACTAACGCATTAGACTCATTTAGAGTATAACAACATTTCGCTTTGAATGACGGAGTAAATATTTCGCACCATTTTTCATACGCTAAAAATGATATCACACCTCAATTATCCTGGAACTTCGAAAGTTACCGAGAGTTGACAGTTTACAGTGTTCGCCTATCATTTATTACTTCCTTTCTTTCGTCTCGGTAATTTTAGGCAAAATGATTACAGGTCTTCATTATGTGGTGACAGTCTCTGGGCGTATTGCCGTCAAATTTTCCAAGAAGGGAGGTATCAAGTATGTCGTGCATTTCCGTTGATGGATTGTTTTGCCTCTTAAAATGGATGATGACAATTGGATTTAGAAACCATGCTTAGAAAGTGCTAAATATATATTGTCAGTGCAGTTCTCCCTAAATAGTGGTTCCAATCAAAGACTATTCTAAAAATTATTTTATAATATAACAACTTCCGCTATTATTTTCAAAAATTCTAAAAGAGGAACAATTTTATACGTAGAATTATTTATTTTCATTTTACATATATTTGTATATTTTCATACCATATACAGTCACAGCATAAAAAATCTTCACATTTGCGATTTCAAACGTCTCGTGAAATATCAAGAAATATACATGAAGAATGACTCTGAATCTCCAGATGTATAAACAAGATAGTACAGGTCATATATTTTCGACAAGATTTTTTTTCCAAAATCCAATAGGGACTGTCAACAAATTGAAAAAGAACGAATATCTTTTGAATAATACTGTCAAAACTAATGTAGCAAAAGCGTTTAAACTGCAGATTATGATTACGTGGCTTATGGTAATAAACTGTGTTCATTTTTATGCGGATAGCATCTATACTCGTAGAGAAATTAAGGTTTTTATAAAAACGATCCCAAATTTTACAAAGTTTTTCGCTTATAATTTGCAGAGTTCTTAATAAAAAACAATGTTCTTTTTAGAAAAAATGAGAAACAACATTGTACATAATACTCTGTAATCAAAATTAAAAAATATTAATAATTGTATGAAAAATGAGCAGGTTTACTAAATACATTTTCACTGCGCATGCGTCGAATCTATGAAATTTCATTTGCATATTGTGTTACCTAAATGTATAGAGCAACTTTTGTTAAAGTTTCAAAATCATACCTTTGAAATTCTGAAAATTATCGTCGAAAGAATAAGATCAAAATCCGTTAATCCCAAAATGAAGCAAAAAGATGAAGAGCCGTATCCAAATATAGTAGTACGTGCCGTATTGTGTAGACACTATAATCAATGGAATATGGATACAGCAGAAAATATGAGAATTTTAACATATGTTTTTGTTTAAAATCTATAGAATGAGTTTTCTTTTTGACGTTCTCATATCCTTCATCCCTCACATCCAAACACATTTTCCCTTATAAATTTTTTTTTTCACATGAAAAAAAAAAAAAAAAAAAAAAAAAATTAAGTGAAGTGTCAAAATTGGTGATTCATGTTCGAAATCTAAAAATATTTTCTTGTGTTATTTCTATTATCTTAATTCTGCTCCCCTTACCGTGAAATGTTTGAATGTTTGAAAAAAGGAAATGAAAAATTGCCACATTTTGAAATTTTCTCTTTGTTTCTTGTTCCTTTAAAATAGCTTTATTTAGTGTTTTAAGTTTTTTTTAATTTTATCTTCTTCCCTTTCCCTCCAAAGTGTAGTCATGATTAATGATTCTTTTTCTAGGTATAAAGAGCTTTGTTTCTGTATAAGGTATCAATGAAACGAGTTTAAAGAATCTATAGACTTTTTTTTTTCATTTTAATCTCACTTGACCCTCCCTTTATCGAAGCTACCCGCTTTAAAAAACAAAGCATTTCTAAATTTTTTGTCTCAATATAACGGCAAAATTCTGCGTTGAAGAATAAAATCTGAAAGTTTGCCTCATATTTTTTTTCTGACACTGCTTCACATGTGCATTCTTTTCACCTTTATCACCTTATAACGGGTAACTATTGAAAAATCTACACATTTTGAGATTAATTAACAATTAACATTATTGGACACTAAGTATTAAGATTCCGTCTCCCTGAATTAAATGCCTAAGAAACAACCGTCGAAAATAAAAAATAAAATAAAAAAATAAAAAGCTGCATATGACTGTGAAAGACAACTCAACATATTTCACAATTACTCTTAATTATGCAAATAATGTGCCTTTTTACGAATCCCCGTATCATATTTTACAGTGACAATTTTATCGCCTCTCTAACTAGCCGACCTGAAAATGACCTGATCGCCTTTTGTCACAACGCTCATCCTCATGCAGATTGCATGTTAAAAGCAGAATCCAAACATATATTTATTTTCTGATATAAATGTTGATGAAATTGTTTTTTAGATTTGTTTTATTATTATTTTTCTAGAAAATATTGAAATTATAACATTTTTAGTAAAAAAAATACGCTAAAAAATCACTTTCCTTTATTTACACTAAATTATTAAATTTAATAAATATTGCCGTAAAACCTGATAGTCCAGAAGGCAATGATATAGAACTCTGTTACAAAATACAATAAAACATATTTATATATATATACGTTATATAAAAGTCGAAATAGGGAATGATCAAGGCTGCGGAAGGTGCCAAAAACTAAATACAACTTCCAATGTACTTTTAGCGACTTTTCCTAAATTATTATACAATAATATAAAATATGGAAGTAATACAAGAAAAATAAAATATGAAAATGTTGCTTTCATATAGTACAATAATGATATTATGGTCTGCCTTTTCGCAACCGGAGCCAAACGCGTTGCATAAGTATTTTTTATCGTAATTATTTTAAAGTTTACGTATGTTATTGAATAGATTAATAATTTGTCTCCTAAAAATTAGTTTAAACAGTCTTATCACAAAAAACCGTTGAAGCTAAAGTTGAATTGTCAGTAGACATTCGGCTAAACATATTTAGAAGTGTGTTTTTCATATCATTTAGCATCGATTTTCATCACAGAAACTTCGTCTTTTGGATTAATACAATAAATGATGTGGAATGCTTGTAAAATGTAACATTGGACACAAACTTGTATTTCTTCAGTGATAAAAAAAAATGTTAGTTGCCAAAACACTAGAAAAGTAAAAAAAAGTAAAATAATAATAATAATAATAATAATAATAATAATAAATTAAACGCTTTATATTTTTCGACAGTATGCCCAAAATTCCACAAAAATAAACAGAATATTTGGAATGTCATACGTATCTATTGATTAAATTTGAAAATAATGAGAGTAATTTAACCCATCACAATCCGATCTCATTACAAAATTTTGCATCTATAATTTAACACTCAAATCAATTATCCAGGTAAGTCATTTGCTTTTCGAAGAATGGTAATATTTACAAATTTATCCGAATTCCCATAGAAAAGCCTTGTGACGTACAATAAAATATTCTACACTTTATGAACGAATGAATAAAAATACAAAAGTATTTCGTTAGCTGTAAAGATTAAAAAAACTCATCTCATTTCCTACAGAAAACTTTAAAAAGTATAACAACATACTTATTTTTCGAAAAACTAAAGTTTTTATGCATGGTGACTTCGAATTGTCGTTATATAAGAATTAAAAACACTTTATTTTAAAATATTATTATGCAAAATGAGATTAACTACATTAGTCTTTGTATAAAGGAAGTATTGCAAAGATCCAAATTAAAATATTTAAACGATTTTCGTAACGAGATTAATCTGTGAGGATTCGCACTTTCGCAAAAATTTCCTCGATTCCAAAGTCTTAATGAACGCAGGTTTGCAATCGATCAGCCCCACCAGTGGCCGCGAGGTTCTGACCTCCAAACTGGTAGACGGTAGGTGCTAGGTTCGAACCCAATCGCGACCGTCGGCCTAACTGTTCGGAGTTTTCCGTGGTTTTCTTCGAACTTTGCGTAAATACGGGTTAGGTTCCCTTAGAAAGACCCCCCACGGAGGGCATCCCACCCGATAGGGCCTATATCCCATAGCGTAGATAATCGGCCGACATAAATACAAACAAACAAACAAAGCAATCGATCAGTCTTGTTCCGAAATTAAGAAAAAAATAAGTGCTGATCAAAATGCGTTCAGCATTAAGTTTCTTAAGCATTCCACATCATCCATGACATTAAAAAAAATGCTGTAAAACTTCACGTCAATGAAAGAGATGCAAAATGATATGAGCGCACACTTTATAAACTGTTTTGAAAAACTTCTATGGACAGCGGAACGTTGACAGCCTATATTTTCCGTGATAAGACTATTTAAACATAATTTTAAAACACAAGTTATTCTTATATTCAATAATATTGGTAAACCTGAAAAATAATTATGACAAAAATACTTCTGCCAGGTGTTTTGGGTTGGTTACAACAAGTCGAAATACTAGATGATAGGTATAAACGAAAGCAAAATTTTCCATACTTTATTTTTCTTGTATTATCTCAACTTAAGAAAAGTTCTTAAAATACACTGGGATCGGCTTTAAATTTTGGTTTAGGCACCATTTTACATTTAGTAACCCTGGGTAATTAGATTGTCCTGTTTCTATTCTTACATCAGAAATGTTATTCTGTTGTATTTGATAACATAGGGTTTCACAGGTTGCTTAACGGCCTTACGGAGGCAAATTAATATTTTTTCTATGCTCAAAAAGTTTGCAAGTATTCTTTGAGAAAATACATCAACTTTTAAAAAAGCTAAAATAAACACCTTTTAAAAAATTATTATTATTATTATTATTATTATTATTTAGAAAATTTACGTTTGAAAGGAAAAACATGTAGAAATATACATTTTAACAGAGAAAAAAAAAAAGATTAAAAATATATATAATAATGCTTTTAAAAAATCCCGACCACCATACAGACCTAAAAAAGATTATGTCACCATTGCATTAGAAGATACCAAAACAAACGGCACTTTTTATGACCCACTACATGTTTTATCTTACTTGTCAGTTTCTGAAAAAATATATATATATTAAATGAGCTAAGTACGCAATAATAATAAACATGCAATTAGTTAACTGCAATTGAACTCTAAAATGACAAGTGCAGTTTAAAAAACAGATTTCGTCAGTTACGATATCACTTGCGAATATAAAACTTCAAAAGTTTTCAAACGAAAGTAAAAGAATACGCAGAATCTAATAAAGGAAGTTTGGGAAATATTTAATACGAGCTAATAACTGAACATTATTATTAAAATTAAAGAAAAAGAAAAGGAGAGTAATCAAACATAATTTTGCTTCAAATTATTGTTGGGGAAAATAATAAATTACTGTTCTGAATTTTCATCAAGGAATTATTAAGGGCAAACACAATGAAAAATTGAATAATAGGAGAGATCTAAAAAGTATATGCCAAGAAGAAAAAAATAGTTTCCTATACAGTAGTTTAAACGTCTATCTAAAAATAATATTTCGTGAATAAAAAAAGAGAGAGAGATAAGAATGTCACGTTAATGCTCTGTCGGAATAGAGTTTCATATCATTAAAATTCGACGCCACCTATTTCGGTTAACATTTGCCCGAGAAATTACAGAGACCAAAGCATGAAATACTGTAATTTACTTGGTGGTTTCATTGCTGAAGATCTGGGTGGGCTTCTTTCATCGGGAACCAGTTTAAGGCCTGGTATCTTCAAATAATTACCCCCAAAACCTTTCAGTAAAATATATTTCCATAGTTATGTACATTTTATTAACCTCTTCAATGGGAATTGAAAATAATTATCTGAAAGAAATATTGATATACTTTAAATTTTTTGTGAAACAATTATTTTTATAAAATCAAAACATTGTTCTTCGATTAAAAGATCATTATTTTTAACGTATTATTTAATAAATAAATAAACAAATAAATAAGTAAATAATGAAGCCACTTTGGCTTGTGTGCATTTGAATGAACTTTGTTAAACAAAAGGGACTACAAAAACAGGAAATAAATTTAACCAAAATTTTACTTTAAAATAAAGTTCGGGAGTTATAGAAATATAGGAAAAAATATTGTGCAATATTGGGATTGTAGGCCTTTAAAAATTAATTTTAATTATTTATGTTATTCTAAAGAAATATTCTTCAAAGAAGTGTTCTATAACATCAATAAATATATTTAAAAAATAATAACCTTTTTCTAAATTAAAATTTGTTTAATGTTATTGAATAGTTTATTTAAAAATTCCCTATGCATTCAATTTGTTTCCATTTTATGAAATAAAAACTATTAAATAAATAATACATCCACTTTTAATTAAGATACTGTTTTTTCTCTTACGTAAAACTGGGCCAAAATTGGAAGTTCTAAAGAAATTCATGAACTGATAAAATTTTAAATTTGAGGTTCTAAATAAACAAATATTTTTTTAAAGCGCAATTACCTTGTTGTACGCATCAATATTATCCGTTAGTTAAATATATAATTTAAGTGCATGGAGATTATTCTTAAATATGTACAGACTGCGAAACAATTGTTATAAGAAAAGCACACTTGAAATGCGATATACGTTATCTTCCTTAAATATTTTTAATGGAAAATCTCTTTTTATCTATAATTTAGGAAGCAACTATAAGGACAATTGGCACTTTTGGGAGTGTTTGCACAATTTAGAATTCTCCTGTCGTCCCTTTAAAGGAAAAGGTTTCTGAAATACTAAGATTTTATGTGTGTTCTCGACACGTTAATGTATATCCCATCCCGTGCAACTATTGTATTACCTTTGCATTTTGTACAATATTCTCAATATTCTGGCTACATTGTAATATATTAGAAATATATTGCAAATAAATCTGAAAATATTGGAATGAAAATATTCGGAATGTAAGTAACAGATGAAAGGTGTCCAAAGTTTTGACTTCACCAGGCCAAATATTTAAGGAAAAAATCGCCCCTATTAATGATAGCAATTTACCAATATTGGCGTAATTGTATTACAATTCAAACATATTTTTTAAATATATATAACGCATAATCTGAATATCAGAACTACTTGCATGATATTGTATTGTGCCAACTGAATTTGGGCATCATGCAACACAGAAATATATTAATTTGTACTCTCATAATGAAGAAACCAAAAGTACATTATTTATACAGAGCGTGTCGAAAGTTTAAGCACAATAACAATTTAAAAATAAAACTTTAAATATTCAATTTATTACAATATCTGTCTAGAATATGTTAATAATAGCAGTTATAACACCATATTCAATAATTAAAAAAAATAAAAATCTCATTTCAAACAATGGAGTTTAAGAATAGAACAAAAATAAATGCGTCAAATGATTTAAACACAAAATCGTTTCTATGCAAATTTTACCAACTGATGCAAACGCCATCTGTGTGTATAAAAAACAGTCAGTTGTTGTTGTTGGGTTACTACAAAATGCCTAAGTCGAAAGAATTTTCAGAGGAAGAGGGGATGAATATCTGGAATATGAGAGCAAAATATAAGACTGTTTCTAAAATGTTAAGTGCATTACTAAGATCAAAACGAGGTATCCGTCAAATTTTGGCTCATGGTAATGGTTTCAAATGAAAATTCCGTTCATGGAGGAAACGAGTGATTACTTTGCACGAAGACCACTGCGACGCATCAAAAACTTGGCTTCAACTTGTAATTATTCTCTTTCACAAATAAAACATGCAATTGAAAGAAAAATATAGAAAAAACTGTTCCTAGAACAGTTTTGGAATCGGAATACATCAAAAGCTGTAAAATAGCTCGGTTAACGTGTCTGAAACGACACCATAAAAAGCTAGAATACCGTGGGCCAAAGAGCATATGTCATTTGGTGATAAGTGGCTAAATGTCATATTCAGTGATGAAAAGAATGGAACCTTGATGGCCTTGATGTGTTTAATTAGAATTGAAATGATCTCCGCAAAGAACTTAGGAGTAAAGACGACGACATAGTGATGGCTGTGTAATGGTATGAGAGGCTATTTCTTTCAATGGTCAAAAATCTCTAGCATTCATCAGTGTCCTTGAAATATCTAAAAACTATCAAGTGACATTTGAAAATCATTTGTTCCATGTTTCCGGAGTTTTGGGGAAAGAAAAATGTTTATTTCAGCATGATAATGCTCCGATCCATATTCCCAACTCAACTTCAACGTGGTATAAGTCAAAAAAAGTATCTGTTTTGAAATGGGCAGTAGTAAGCCCTGATATAAATCCTATAAAAATATGTGGGGTAATCTTACTCATGGATTTTATCCAAGTGTAAAGCAGTATTCTTCAGTTGAAGATTTGAAAGTTTCTAATGAGAACGCGGTGTTTAAAATTCAACCAGAAACGATGCAGAACCTCATTTTATCGGTGGAAGATCGTATATTTCACTACTTAATTGTAGCGCCCGAGACATTCACGGTTCAAGTTTCACGTCTTTTATTCAGAATTGTTTGATTCCCACCAGTTTTATAACATAGTTTAATTGGTGTTATACCGATATTATTTTACTTGTCATTAAATAAGATTTTTTTTTTCAAAAAAGTGGTGGCAATAATGAATTTGAATTTTGAAACCGTAATTTAATGCAACTATTAAGGGTTTAAAGTAATTCAGCAGAATGGAGCAACAATCAAATATTATTATTATTTTTTATATTCGTGTTCTACTAATGATTGAAGAGCTTTTGTCCTTAAACTTTTGACACACTCATTTTTGTTCTTTTGGTAAATTCTATTATTCAAGACAAATTTTAAGGCATAAATATGCTAAATATATTTTTAAAACTACAATTTATGTGTCATGTGAAAAGCTGAGTTACTTTCAGTTAATAATAAAAATTTACTTTGAAATTTTATGTTGCGCTTAAACTTTTGACGTGCATTGTATTCGCTTCATCAGGAGCCAATTATTTTCACTAAAAATATGAAGTAAACCAGAAATTTTAAAAGCTAAATTAAAATGTCGATATTTAAAGAAATATTTGATTCTCTGTCTATTGGACTGATTAAATTGCAGCACTGGCCACATGTGGCCCTTTGTACGATGTTTAAACAGCCTTATTTTCTTCATTTTTCTTTATCATATTATTAGTTCTATCCTTATATGTGAATAAGAGAAAATTATAAAACGTAAGAAGTGCACATTTTTTGATCTTTGAATTTAACTTCTTTGTTACAAATTTGTTATGATGTATGTCACAGGTTTATAAAATTGATCTTTGATGAGACTTTTATTTATAGATGATGCATTTTTTAAAGCTTCAAATGTTAAATATAAGAGATGTCAAATACTGATCACGTGTGAAGAAATAGCATCCATTTTTAACTTTATCTTCTAAACTAATTATGAATACAAATGTTTTATTTAGTTTTCACCCATTTCAAATCTGTTTACTTTGATAAAACCATTTAAAAGGAATATCATACCGCAATTTGTAATGATTTTGTTTCATCTTCCTGTTAACTTGGTCTCAACTGGTAAAGAAATTAATATTGTGTGAAGGGCGTTGATCGTATAATTAAAGGTAAATACATTATTTAGTTTTAGATTTTCAACAAGGTGAAAGAGAATAGTAGGTCAAACTCGAGACCATTTTACCCTTGAAAAGTAGATGTTACTCTTCATCTGTGAAATACGCAAATTTTGACAACATAATTTTTTGCCTGTGTATCGAAAATTTAGTTTCTTTGTATTGGATGTTGTTCCTACTCAGTTATTGCTAATCACTTGTTCAATTACAAAGGATAATCTTGTTTATTTAAAATTTTACATGATAAATAACTACTGTTACAATAAATACAACCATATCCTAGGAGAGATAAATAATAAATCCTATTTAACTCATCAATGATAAAAAAAGACAAATTTTAATGTTATAGTTATGTTTATCATATGAAGACGTTAGATGATAAAGATGTTAAGTGAAACAACCATATTTTGAAAAGATAAGCAGTAAAATTCCAAACATGCATTTATCTTTTTTTCTACCTCTTTTATCAATTAAAATATCTGTGAATATTAGGTTTTAGCAAACAGTAATTTAATCGTTTCCTTGATTTGCCCTTACATGATACGGGCAACATGTATTTGCCAAACATTATTTAATATTCTCACAATTAAATTTTTGTTGTAAATTTTACATTATTTAATCCGAGCATTTTCCTGCTTCATTTTGTCAAAGATTTCTGTTTTGAAAAACCGATGATAAAAGATTAAAAATTTTGCAAAAACAACAAAAAATAGGCATTATGTAAAAGTTTGCTTCAAAAATATTAAGTTAACAGTTAAGTGGTTAACATTTGGTAGAGCATTGATTATCTTCAATCACGTGATTAACTCTTTTTTTTTTGTCACATACCTCTTTTATCGTTTGAGCTCTTCATATGTATTATAAGATATAACATATAAAAGTAAATTGCAAAAATTAGTGAATTATCATGCGAATACCAATCTATAATGAATGCTTTCTATGCAAAACGATACGAGTTAACTAGAACTCCTATAATAGAAGCCTTAGGAGTTAACATATACAGAATTTGGTCACAACTATTTGTGCGCTTACGATTTTAGATGTTTCGCTGAAGTGCTAGAGAAGATAAATTGTTCCTAAGCTAAGGGAATTTAAACAATTTTTTATGAGTAAAGATTCAGTTAGGCGAACAATTATGGGATAAACAGCAAATTGAATGAAAAATATATCTGCAATTAATCTTTATCATTATTTATCAAAAATTAGCCGTAGCTGTAACGAACGACTAAATATAAATATCCTGTCCAATGTTTATACTCCCGTTGTATCTACCCTTTGTGGGTCCTGAATCGTACTAAGAAAGATGGGCCAAAAACAGCAAATTTTTGACGTCTTGTTCTCTTCCGGGATAAGGACTTGGAAAGGTATATTTACGGCTTCCAGCTTCATTATTGCTTTATGTACAATTAAATCAGGTCGACTGGTCAATATTTACTTTTTCTGTAATTTTGATTAATTCTACGAAAATTACCCCCCCCCCCCCTTGAGGTGTCGGTAAGGGATAGAAGTGGGGTGTGTGGTAATTTCCTCGTCATTTTAAACCTGAAAGCCATTATATGGAGAGAAAACTAATTCGATCGGACAAAATGTACAATTTTTACGAGTTTTCATATATCTTCACTTTTGGGCAAATTCCAAAATTTTGAATACGATGAACGAACAAAAGATATTGTCCGATTTCAAAAAAGATTTTTCCTATGTTGTTGTTCTTTTACAAAAGAGTTTCTGTATTTGTATTGGACAGTAGCAACTTTACCGAAATATTGCGGATTCAAAGACTTTTGTTTTTTACTCGGGTCTAATATATTAAGGCAGTCAAACATCCTGAATTTTCTGAAAACCATCTGCAATGTAATTAGATATATCAATTATTTGTAATAAAAAGTGGACAAAAAGGAATTTTCCATAAACTATCATCATCGCCATGAATAACGGTATAATTACGCTGAATTACATAAACATTATTAGACCGGTAAAGAAAAAAATATCACTATAAGTAAAAATAAATGCATATTATATTATGTTGCATTTGATACATAACAATGTTGTTTACTATATAATTCAAGCTTGCAAACAATACTCAATGAAGTTACTTTTAGAGAATAACTAAAGTAGTTTATATAATAGCTTATAATTTCCTAATTTTTCAGGATACTTGACATGTCTTTTTATATAAGCTGCCGTATATAATTGCCTATTGTCAAATATTCAATATATTTATCTTTTAAATCCAATATGTTGCAATTTGTCATTTTTTCTGAATGGTGATAAAATTGATTAAAAAACACCTGCATGTTAAATTCCCTAAAAAAACTGAGGTCATGTTCTTTACTTTCCCAATTTTCAAGAAGAGTTATTCAAGTTTTCAAAAAAAAAAAAAAAAAAAAATTAAGCTAGTTTGAATACGTGAAAAATATCTTCCCTCATTTGGAAATTTTGTACAACCATACACAGGTGCACAGACGAAAAGACTCCAATTATGTAATCTATTACTTTTCGAACTGTGAAGCATTCTCACAGCATTAACCTTGACTTCAAATGATACACGGAAAATAGTTTCGCTTGTTTAACTTTTCGTACAATGATCTCACATTGCGTTCTTTCAAAAAATATTAATAATGATGTGTTTAAGTATAATTTAGTGAAGGTTTTCCACACAATTTTACTTAACAGCGATACATCTTTAAATTCTAACCGTGGAGAAACAGTAGAATAGGTAATTTATTATTGAATAATTTATATTATTCTTATTATTGGATAATTTAGATTAGAAGCATGAGATTTCGTAATACCTCCCTGAATTGCTCATTGAATATTTCTCTAACTCAATTTCATATTTTTAAAATTTAATATAAATTAAAACTTTGTAGATGGAAAGTAAGTAGATATTCAATGCTCTCCCCCCTCTATATGTGCTTGTATCCGCAGCGACCGCCACATAAAAGATGTTTCAAGTGTTCCACTAGTGACATAATTTCTCATGCAAGTAACACAAGTTTTTGACAAAAAATAATGCTTATGTTAGTCTTTCAATATTTTTTTGCGCATAATACACATTCCGAAATATATACAAAATATTTAATTGTAATGTAAAATTATTGTAGATTTTTTTTTAAATGCATGAGAGTCTAATTATATATATAACGTTATAAAATATTATTAACAATCGATATTTTTTGCAGATTTTTTTATAGAATTAATAAAAAGAAGCAATTTTTAATATTAAAATGTTTATGTCTAATCATAATTGAGTAAATGATGATAAAACCAAAAAAAAATTCAGAGCTAAAATTTAGTCCTTAAAATGAATTTGGGAAACAAAAAAGAGGTATCTTCACAAACTCTATATACTCTTAAAGCTTCACAAGTTCTTTAATTTGCGAGTCGGAAACATTTTCTTGAGAAATAAGTTTTCTTTACCAATTTTTTTTTCTTAAAGATGGCATATAAATAACTAAGAAAATGTATTCTCTAAAGCAAAACGTTCGCACGAGATCTGATTCAGAGAGAAAGAGGGGAAACATAGTACCCGGAAGTAAATGTGAGTGGCTAAAAGTCCACAAAATTATCCATAGTTTACAGAAAACATGAAAAAACACCTGTTGAACGAAGGAATATACAAAAGAATGACTTCAGAAAAAACAAAGAGTTCTTTATAGTTCTTATGCTTTAAAGCTATCTCGGAGAAAAGTTAAATTCTGACAGATTACAAGATCTTTTTTAAACAAAGTTGTAAAACTTTTGCTTTATAAGCTACACTGGATGCAGTTAATGTATCCATACATTGGTATTAATGAAACATCATGAAATATTGAACAAATCAATTTCATATTTAGTAAAAGTTCATTTTTTGCCAAAGTGAACGTTTTTGTGAAGCAGAATATAAATAAATAAAATCGAAATAAGGTGAGTGCAGGTTAGAATTAAATGCATAGTTATATTTTAAAATTATCTAATTTCTCGTATTTTAGGTCTGTTTATTTATAAGTCAGTCAATAACTTTAAATATAATGAAGCTATTATATAAGTACAAAGCTATTTTCACTGTTCGAAAACATCAGAAACTTTCCTGAATTTGTGGATTTAGATTCCGATGTGCATTGAAACCTGTCTTTTCTAGTTTAGCATGCATGCATTCCAATAATTTCTCAACTATTTTCCCCGAAATTCTCCGTCAGTTTGTCTGTATAAATATGGCGATGAATAGCGCTTTCTTGTAGTATTTGCATTTCTATTTTGTCATATTTGAATATTTATTTATTTGTTTATCTATTTATTTAAATATTTTTTATATTGTATGAGTATATTTTTAATTCCTTTTACGATTGTATAATAAATGTTAAAATCTGGAATTTAATTACCTGTAAGTGTTTCTTTAAAACGTCTACAGTACTATTACTTAATATTCTTTATTATTACTTAATACTTTATTAGCGTCCTTTATCGCAATAATCAGAAATAAATTATTAATCTATTTATTTTTAAATATATCACACCTTGTTTCCGTTTTTTTATTATATATATTAAAAGACTATTACATTATTATTGTTCTTTTATTTAAATTTTAGTATGACTAATACTTGTATTGTGAGCGGATTGATGAGATCATTAATCTATAATATTAATATTGAATCTGTTAAATAATTGTACTTAATTTTATTTATTGTTAATAATATTTTACTATGAATCAGATGGGTTGTTGAATAGTTAAAGACTATTTTTAAGTTAAGTTGCGTATACGTAACCGCTACTAAATGCTTAAATAATTTTATTGCGGAAGATTCTATTCGGAAATAACTTTAACGATGTCATTTAACTAAATGATAATTTCGTTGAATGTTGTTATGAACTTTTTGTATTTTTCCAACAAAAATGTGGCTATCTTCCTTTGTTCTTTCACATGTGTTAAAATTTATATTCTGCAATAGATGGTAGCTCTAAAAGTGAAATGTTACGATGTTTAAATTGTAGTAATCTATTTTTTTTTAAGTTCAAAAATAAAATATCATCATTAATAATTATATTAAATAGTAACAATATTATGAGTAACGATTATTAATTTTAATCATAACATGAATGGAATAATATAATGTTTGTTCTACTAAATACTTTTATTATTACTAATTTTATCATCCATTTCTGTTTTATTAACTGTAACTTATAAACCTTGTACTAGTCGCACATTTACTTTTTTAACAATAATATAACATGTGCTCATGATGGATCCATACTTTGTTACTTTTACACAGAATATATTAGGTATAAATTATTATTATTATTATTGATTTTTTATTTTAAATCCCCTTTTTCTATTTTGTATTTGTCTTCAATCTAGACAGTAGGGTGCATAATGAGTCGAATTTCTTAGCTCATAGCTCAACTCATTACAGAAATTGGCTGGATAAATTGCTTTTATATGTAAACTATGCACCCCTGAAAAGTGGTTTAACATAAAAGCTTTCCTTTGTCTATTTATCCATCTGATAATCTACTTTCTATAACACTTCAAACTTGAAATGTTTTTTTTAATAGAAATTCATTTTTCATGTTCATTATACATACAGACAGTAAATAATGTTTTTACTGAATTTTTGTTTTAGTAATATCCGAGTTACTTTGGATTTATTTATAAAAGTATTTATATATATATGTGTGTGCGCGCATGTAAATAACATAATGTAGTTAAATTTGATGTTAATCATTCCAGTCTCGCATTCACCGTTTCACAGCGTGTTCTTAATAAATTATTAAATGTGTTATAACAAGGGTGCAAAAATCTAGACGCCAGCAGGTAGTCTCCGACTTCTAAATTTATTTCATTTTTTCTCTTCTAATATTTCGTGAAAAATTCTTGCTAGAATGCTTTTAAATTTGCAGCTAAGACAACTTTTAAATTTTAGTGGTGAGAGACTACGCGTTGGCGCCTAAATTTTTTACACGCCTGCGTTATAACTTTAAAAAAAAGTTATGCATTACATTTTTATTACATTTTACTTCATTATTTATTATTCATTATCTTTTATGTAAAAAACACAATATTGTGAATAATAATAATAAAAAAACCAGTAAATTATTCTTACAATTATAGAATTTATTTTTGTAAATCATTATAGTTAATAAAATTGATTTATTTATTTTCCTGTTTTCCAAAAAGCTTTTAAAAATTTGAAATGGCGTTTACATGTCAATATCAATAAACATTACAGGTATCAATAACTTAATCATGTGTATATTTTTTATGTAATAATATTTTCTGTCTAATTATACATCTCAGGATGTTTTCGCTATGTATAAATTAAGTTACGATGTACGCAGTATAAATGTATCGGATAATGCTAAACATATCTTTTCTAATCTATTTTTTATATTTAACTTTTTTTCTCCAGAATTTTTGATAGAAAATTTAAAAAAATTATATTTTATGTTGTTAACTTGTTCAGTGTTTAGCTCCAGGTATAATAAATTCCCCCCTACATACACACACTTTTTACTGTTATTTCTTTAATGCTTCGGAAAAAAAAACTTCTAATTTTTGCTATTTGAATTTCACTTGTTCATCTAAATATTCTTGCTTGAATAGAAAAGTGTTTTCTTCTAATTTTGAAAGGCAGAATTGTGAAAATAATGACAATAAATATTATTGCTGATTTTTGTTTTATGTACTTTACAATAAACCTATTTGAAAATGCCGAGATTATTAATCATCAGCTAGATTTATAAAAACATAATACACAAAATTTCTTCTTTTGCGTTATAAGGCATATTATTTTATTAAGTTTATGCTGTGAAAAAATAGTTCCATATTTAATCAGAAATTAACAGAAATTTTAATCATATCTTATTTACGTGCACAAATAATAATAGTATAATTTTATGTACTAAAATGTCTGTGCAATAAAAAATGCTGATAAAGAAGTAAAATAATAAGTAAACATAACGATATTTTTTATTTAAAAAGCACTTTTCTAAAGAACTTACCGTTTCATTTTCATCAATAATACAGTTCAGGAACAAAATCAAAGTAAAATCTAGAGCAGATAATATTGATGAACCAACTTACATTTAAAACAGACTCCTCCATAAAATTTCCTTTAATAAAACTGCTTTCTACACAAAATCCATTTTACTTTTAAGCCCTTTAACAAAATAATCTTTAATAAATAAAAGTTAAAATACTAGTGCTATATTCATCTTGAGTAAAATTTATATTAAAAAGCACAAATATATGTACTAAAACTACTTACAGGAGCATTGACATATAATATAAAATTATTTAAAATGTATTAGAAATACCTTAAAAATACATTAAAAGTCCCTAAAAAAATTTAGTGGATTTTAATGTATTTTTAAGATATTTCTAATGTATTCTAAATAATTTTATACTATATATGTAAGCACCTGAAAGACATTAACAGTCTGGAAAACTAACATTGCGACATTAGGACGCGTTGAACTTTCATTTTATTTCATATCATGCAAAAAGCATCAGATAAAAAAAGTGTTTTTAATTAATAATTCCAAAGTGAACGAAATTCAACTTGGTTCTAATATTTATCTCATTTTCTGCAGGCAAACAAGAAAAAGTATATTTTTGAAAATATATTTTTGAAAATATATTCAAACCATAATAAATATTATTCATTTTTAAGTAGACCATATTAATGCATATTATTTCATTATATTGATTCTAAATTATATTGATTAATTATATTGATTTGCAATGAATGGCTAAGAACTTTCAAAATTTTTTAATCAAATAAATATAATTTGAACCAGAAAAATTATTCAAAAATAGTTTGAAGTTTCTATAATTTTATTTATTTTGCTTGTTTATTTATTTAAATGTCTGGGTTTATTTGACTTGAAGAAAAATTAGAATGGTGAGATATGAAACGGTGAAAATAAAGCCGCATGGCTAATTTTTTTTACGTACAGAAAATTGAAAATATGGGATACACACCACTTTAAGCTAAAATATTCGTAAAATTTAGTCTAAAAATTTCTGCTTTTAAATAGTATGGAATTCCAATTAAAAATTTTAGTGGTCTCAAAAAGCTTTAAGTGATGCATCAAACAAATTCTTCTTGCCCGTGCGACGTACTAGAAAATCAGTTGAGTGGTTAACCGTATTTGTTAAATAAAATCAATAGGTGAAAATAGTTTAATCTTCAATACTGATTTTCTTTCTCTTCAAGCTGGGGCATTTTTCTATGCAACAAGAAATATCTGGTACTCATAAACATCAAAGCTGCAACAGCCGAGTTATTTTACATTTTACTCGCTCCACTATTATAAAAATACAAATTTTCTAATATTTATCTTGCACATGCTGCCAAAGTGCATGGGAATTTTTTTTGTTTTCAAAAGTGGTACGACATAGAATTAAAAAACAGTCATCTGTGGCACCCCTGAAAGATGCGTTTCATTTTGCTATGTTTATAATCAATGAATCTGTTCACAACAATGTCAGAAACCAAAAATATCGTGCAGCTCTATCTTAAAATATATCTAAAAGTCTTGTCATACAAGACTTGTGTTTCTTGAGGAAAATGATTTAGTATATTGAGTGACAGTTATTAAGACAGCGATAAATGATACAAAGTGGTGAAAAATATAAATCAAAAGATCTCTCTTCAAGACAGTAGAACCTGCTTTTAATTGATGCATTTTTCACTATAAAGAAACGAGTGAAACGTGATAATATTATTGAAATCTAAAATTAAATATGCATTTAAATCAATAATGAAACTATAAATACTGCAACATATTTAAAAGCGTAGCGTAAATCCACGCCAATGTTTTAAATAGAGTAATGAATTATTTTTAGAATAGAATCAAAGCTTAGTAAGGGTATAATGGAATATATTAATAAGCTTTTATGTTTAAAAATTTAATAAACATAGATTTTTGAATGCGCATTAGTATTTCTAATTACTATATTTTGGAAAATACAATTGTGTTCGAATATTTTTAAAAAAAATTCTTAAAATGTTTTAATGGCTGTCGCAGTGTGTGAAAATCTCATTTTTGTTTCAAATTTTTAATTACTTTCCATGAACTTTCATTTGAAGAAGAAAATAAGTGGATGCACTTATTAGAAGCTTAACCACTGCATTCCTTAGCTCAAAGACCGCAAGTGGTAACGCTTAATATGAAACCCTCAAATTACACACTGATGTACAACATATACATTATTATTGTATCTACTCCGCAATCTCGTATTTTTAAAAATAGAGACAATTTATCAAATCATACAAAATGCTGCATTGTGCTGGAGTTAATTAAAATCTTGATTAAAACTCGGTAGTTGTTGGCAGTTTTCTACCAGAACAAGCTGATAAATTATTGTGGTAAATTTCGTTACTAAATAACTGGGGTAGTGGGAGGGTTGTTTAAAAAATATAAAGTTTGCAAGTACTCTATAATGTAATATTATACATATCAGCACAAAATTTAAGGCATTTCATTAAATATTTAAACAGTATTTTTTAAAGCACGTGATATTACCACTTTTATAATTTTATGATATGAATTAAGAAATTACTATTTGGGAAAAATAGAAATTGCAAATTATAATTTTTCGATGCATTTAGATTATTAAGTCTTGCTCTATGGGAATTTAAAAATTTTCTTCCAAGTAGTTTTCAAGTTATGCTTAAAAAACGGCAAAATGATAATTTAAGAGGCCGTCTACAATAGAAGTGACTAGATATTTTGAAACATCTTATGCTATCCTGTAATCTTCAATGACTGCTGTAGTGACGCCTAAGATGGCTTGATAAAGAAAGGAGATCTCTCAGTTAAGAATCAAGTACCGAACATCAATTTGGATACAGCCCCTAAAGTATGACCGTTTTAAATTGTTAATTTCTCGGAAACTTATCTATGAATTGCATGAAAATTTGTTATAGGCTAATTAAAGTGTGTAGCGTTAATTTATACTATCAGAATTGGGTATAAATTACTGCTATTGAAAAAAAAAGGTTAGGGTTCGTTTTAATATACATACTTGCCCCATACGCAAGTTTTATATACATCATTTAAAAGTAGACTTCATTTCCAATCTTTTGGTACCAGTCACTTTCTTCTACAGTAATCTTTTACAGACTTACTAGGGGATGTTTACTTTTCTTTCCACGACTGTACATTTTCTCAATACAGTAGAATCAGGACTAATTTAAAACACTTTTTATGTCAAAGTAAACCCTGGACAAAGGGCAGATAAATGAAAAATATGTGCTACCCATACTAAATAAAAACGATATGGAAGACAGAACTATTTTTGTGAAACTGATTATAGAAAAGCATCTCGGAAATTTTTATTGAAAGTGATTTGTATATTTTTTTAATTGTTCCTTTAGGGAATATATTTACACACTAATGCATACAGACAATGTTTTTTCTCACCAACTCTTTTTAATGTTCCGTCACAGCTACATGTCAAACGATTTAATTCATCCGAGGATTAAATTTATTTTTGAAACTAACATCATTCTTTGAGACATTTTAAAAAATAGTCATCAGACGTTTCTTGTTACAAGTAGTTTGTCGTGCATTGACATCAAACGTCACATTAGCTTCTGTCTGAAATAAATCAGAGTTGACTTTTTTACGCTCAGGTAATCATTATCACTATCAAATCCAGTCTTGTTATTTTTTATTGATGAAGTAAATACAATATAAAAAAATCTAATTTTAAAAATAAACCGACTCCTAACAGAATATGAAACATTCCTTTACAAATCGAAAACATATATATTGGGAATACTTTTTCTTTTAAATGGCAGGCACATACTAATATTTTACGGCTTTCTAGAAAAAAATAATTTTCATTTGAATGAATAAATTTAAATTAATACACGATTATAAAATTACGAGCGTGAATGTAAATAGAAATGATACGAAAAATCCAAATGTCAGCGAAATTAAAAAAGAAACATTTTCAGATCAAAAGTTTATTTTTATGATGTAGGCTAGTATGAGATGTACTCACATACTGTTTTTTAACCCGCTATTGTTCGCGCGGGAGTGTTTAGATCAAACTATTTTTTCCACATAGTATCAGCAGTGTGCGTAATAAAAATAGTTATATTTTTCTTTAGGTTAAATATAATATATTTTATCTGTAAAGTTGGTTTGGTTTGCTGGGGGGTGCAACTGTAATCTTTTTCACACAAGAAGTAAACAAGTAAGAAAAATCATGCGTTAATCACATATTATGAAACACTTTCCAAAACTTCATGATATCTTTATCAAAACTTCGTTATCCAGGTAAATAAGGTTACTGTTCATAACCAAATTTGTATTCCAACACTTTTGGGCAGCCCTGTATTTGATTTGTCGGTTGATATATAAACTACATAATGGGGAAATTTAGTTTAGCTAGAAAAAACCTAGCTGGATGAATCTGGATTGAAATCACAGAGCTAACAGACCGATTTTTTTCACATTTTGCAAACAACTTTACTGCCCATGAGAGTTTTACATGAAATTCTTTCCAAGATTGTTTTTCACAAGTGTCAAAAGTA
Source organism: Maratus speculifer (assembly GCA_964019185.1). NCBI lineage: Eukaryota > Metazoa > Arthropoda > Arachnida > Araneae > Salticidae > Maratus > Maratus speculifer. Next base: position 241,542,880 of record OZ025293.1, on the reverse strand, counting down.
TTCTTCTGTGTTTCGGTTGCTAAGTATATTATGACTGTTTTTACTCAAATTTTGAGCTCAAGTTCATTTGTCAAAAACTAACAACATCCGAGTTGTTCTGAACTGAAGTGGATGAAGTCCATGATTTTAAACTTCAATTGTTTTTTTGTTATCATTATAATTTTTTAGATCTAACACTCATATTTTATTTAGACTTTCCATGACAATTTTATGTCAAACGGAAAGAAAATAGTCAAATGGAAAAGCTCCAATCAAAGAGAAATTAAGTCGATGTATCTCGAAGGTTTGAAAAATGGACTTGATTCACTTCCATTCTGAATGTCTCATTTAAAGTGTAATACATAAGCACCTTAGTATATTTTGGGTCCAGGGTACAAATTGTCATTTACATTTTTGAAAGAAATCATATTTGACGAACGGATTTTGTTCATGCATGTTTTTAACGTACAAAATGATTGTAGATGACAAATCTTATCCATGTGTTAAATTCTGCACGAAAAACATGTTATTTTTAAATTATTTCTTATTTCATCTTGAAGCAAGTGTATACATAACCTCTGATTCGAAATATTTCCATTGTATCAAAGATTAAATTTTAAAAGAAAGTACAAGAAAAACTCAAAGTTACATTTTTGTTGGTAACAAAATCCCTTTAAGAGGAAAAAGAAAAAAAAAGTAGGTGGCACTAAATTTTTTGTAGGTGGTATTAGAAATTCCTCAGTTGTTTAACCACTGTTAAATTGCCATTAATTTGACTGTAATTTTCTCCAGAACAGGTAATGAGAAATTTTCACAGCGGCAATCAAGAGAGAATAATCTCCGTGTGCTTAACGTCTCCTCCCTTTTTTTGTCATCTCAGAACATCATACAATTTCTCGCATTTCAGAGGATTTAGAATTATATGTCTGGTCAGATTCGTCCAAACTTCTACCGCTACTAATAAAAGAGCACATCTGAAGCTAAACGAAAGGTATAAGTAATAATTTTTATCAGAACTAAGTGTTAATTATTTTATTAGAAGATATAAAGAGATTTATTTCAGATAGAAAACGAGGAAATAGAATTGCGGAAAAATGTCTCGACTTTATTTCAACAGGTAGCAACACTGATTTAAAATACTGCATTACACAAATATATAATTTCTTTTACAGACTTTTTAAATTGTGAAAATGCTAGGATACTGAGATTTAAACCATTGTCTTATTTGAATGCTAGAGAAAGTTATTAGTGCCAGGTTAAATGATTCTTTAATTTGTTTCAACAAATCACATTTGAAAAAAAAAACAAGGCGATCCAAACTCGGCTTTCCGCGTTACAGAACACATGTGAAAACTATTGTCTTAAATTCGTATTGCAGACTTTTGCATTTAAAATATTCTTTTAGATTGTACACTATTAACATAAAAAAAAATTTATATGAGAAATATCAATATATCAAATTTGAAAATCTTTTAAATGAATCTAGTTTTGGGACCCCAACGGCTTTCGCAACGTCTAGTGTATACACAACAATCCTCTTTTCGAACAAATCTGTGGCGTGGGTCTCCGCTATCTACGGGCAGCATGTACCGAAAATGCTACGCACAGGCCGGACACTCAATATTCCAAATAGAGTGAGCCAAATCTTGTAGTAATCAAGTCCATAGATTATGAAAAACTAATTCACCATTAATGTTCCATAATGTTGGTAACTGAAGCTTAAGTTAAATTTTCATCATACAGAAAGCTGCTGAATTGTACACTAAGGTGATTGGAAAAAAAAAAAACCTTTGAAATTGGGACCTTCGAATGCAAGGGAAGAATGCGTCTTGAAGTTGAGCAAGATGCCTTCAATCACTCTTGTAAATTTTACGAATTATATTTAACACTAACACGATAGTTAATAAACGGATCAAATCTCCTACCAAAGTTACCTTAAAAGTAATCCGATTTTTAATTTACATCTGTAGTGAGTAAAAGTAAATATTTCCCGAAGAAGTAGATTAATATTCGAAAAAGATGGTAGCTGAGGTACAAAGAAAGACCGGCCCCTGGGGGCCAAGGTCTTAATTGGAATGTAGTTGAGCATAAGAAAATATTTTAGAAGTTTATAAGTTGCAGGATGCCACTTGAATTATATGAAAGAAAGTCGTAATACAGTCGAATCCATTTTACAGAAGCTGCAACAAAGGTTCCAAGAAGATTTATATTCAAAATTGAAGGTAGCAGAAATGCATTCTTTTTCTGTTGTATGTAGTAGCTGAAGCACATTTAGAAAAAGGGTAGTAGTAGTAGGAGGGGGAGATTATAAGGGGAAACGAAGCTTGTGAGTTAGGCCATTTTTACGGGAACTATAATAAAGGGGTTAAGTTCCTAACATACAAACATCTTAGATGGTCTTATTTCTCAGAAATTTATATTTAAATAAGTCAAAATTAAGCATAGGATATAAATTAATGATTAAAATAAAATTTTAGGAAAAGCATAAATATAACGAAGGTGAATGCTTAAAAAGTTCCTTAGGTTCCCTGTAAAAATACGACGGTGTTGGTCCGAGGAGAGGAAGCCAAGACTCAATTTTAAAGTTATGCATTATGATAGGGCAAAATTAGGGGGATGAAAAATGGATGGTGCAAAAACAAAGTTCATAGAGCCCCGGACCGGACACTACGGGGACTTTGGATTTTAAATGGAATGTAGAAACGAAATAACTAAATGGAAGAAAGGATTCCAAAACGAAAGATCGTATTAAGATGGAGAATTTATTAACAATTTATTTTGCAAAACTTCAATGGGTCCTGTACAAGAACTTAACTGTAATGTAGTTGTCTATAAAGATATTTTTAGTAGTTTTAAGATAATTGGAGGATACTAGAATTATGTTAGAGAAAACTCCAAGAGATTCGAACCATTTTAAAAGATACTGCACCAAGGGCCCGAAAGGCTATTAATATTCAAAATTAGTGGTAGCTGAGGTTTGAGAAATTTTTCTGCCATTCATGAAGTAGCTAAGGGACATAAGAAATTGTTAGGAAAAAAACCTAGCGAATCGGACCATTTGTACGGAAGCTCTATCATGGAGGATTTAAAAGGAACAACAACAGTTAGAAGGGTCTTAATGTAAAAACATGTTAAAATGTCTTAATTCTTAGCTTTTCAGATCTTCATTATTTAAAATTAAGAATATGACATGAATTAATCATTAGAATATTTTCAAGAATTGCGCAAAAAAATGTATAAGCTTAAAATAAAAGCCTTACGGCCCGAATGAAAGCAGGTGGTGTTTGTTCGGGAATAAGAGTCCAAGACTAAACTATAAAAGTAAGTACGGTCTAAAAAAAAAAATCTCCACATTTGCGATTTAAGACGTTTTGTTAAATATCTACAGGGTGAGACATAAATATCGAAACAATAGGCTATCTCCTTAAAAATTTCCCCTCGATCCATACTTCCAATTGCAATGATTCATTAAAAAAGATAAACTTTTTGATAAAATAAGTTGCAACTCCATGGGGGTTCTATTTGAAAAAGTACGAAAATTAACTTTTTATACGGCCCCCGTAGGATAAAAATTCCAATTAGGAAAACTTTCCTTATCCAGTCCTGAATAATACACAAAAAGTTGCATCTTCATATCTTCAAAACTCGCACGGTTATAGCCGTTTGAGTAATTCATCAATTTTAAGGGATTAGACACAAATTGAAATGAGCGCAATTCAAAAGACAAAGTTACTTTAACAGTTCTAGGAAACGTGTAAAAAAAAAAAGCGTAAAACGTGTCTTTTGAGTTAGGATTTTGATTTTTTTTTTTCTTTTTTGTGATGGTTAGCCATATAATTTGCTAAGAAAATCACATCCTAAAATTAATCATAAAATTTATAAAAATTGCATATGATTAGTACTGGTTTAAATGGGATAATTAAAAATCGTTATAACTCCAAATATTATTTATCGGATTTCAATTTCTTTCCATTTAGTTAAAGATGAAAATCTGATTTTAGTTTTATTTTCGGGGTTTTTGTTTTTCGATATTAATTTTAGAACTATTAAAATATTTATTGAAAAAGTAATATAACTTTTAAAAAAAATCTTATTTTCAAAAGTAAACAATTTTTCAATTTTGCCCGAAACAAATCTAGTGTAAAATAATTAAAAATGACTTGTTTCAAGTTTGTACTTTTTCCTTTAACAATTCTTAACTTTTTATAATGTCTGCATTGGACGAAATTTTCAATCCCGGTCTCGAACAATCCGTATTAAAATCACTGTCGCTGATTAACCTAGTACGTGGATGAAATAAGTAAAATTTGGTTCAATCAAAATTTTTACAAAAACCACATAGATTTTGAAATCTCTTTTATTTTACCCAAAAAAAAAAAAAAAAAAAAAAAAAAAAAACTTTAAAATTTATTTTTTTAAGAATGGTATATTTAAATGCTAAAAAATTTAACACAATAAAACCAGAAAAAAAATCTGCCTATGATGGAATTCTGTCTTAAACAAAAAATGTGTTGATTCATGCAAAATGAATACAATAATACCTCAGAAAAAATAAACTCCATTTAACCCTCCTAGGAAGGGCATTTGTCAATATATTTTTTTTCTTTACTATGTGATTCCGTCTTAAAAGGTTTTACTGTACAATATTGTTCAAAGTGTCCAACTCACGATATATGGATTAGCGATATTAATATATAAGTGAAACATTTAGATATAAACAGAGACTCATTGATAAAATAAATATATCACAGCCTTTGGCGCTTCTTTAATAATAAAAAGGATAAATATAAAAAACGAAAAGCTATAATAAGTATTTTTGTTCAGAACTCCTCCCCGCAAAATAATTTTTAACTACACTGAAGTAAAAACTATGTAGAAATTCACAGCTGAGTCGGGCTATGATTTAAAATTTTTTTCAGGCTGGTTCGGATTATGATTTCATTTCATTCATGGGATATTCATGGGACATTTTCCCATGACGGGCAGAAATGTTTTTCCTATAGGTCGGTTTGGGACCGCACCTAGATATTTCGATGCATGCAGACCTCCAGTGCTAACGGTCAACATATTTTGAAAACAAGTTTTGATTTAAATCAATACGCGGCTTTATTATGTCCAAATAAGTGGCACGGTCTTGAATAGACATTTAATACGGATAATTTGTGGACGATCCCTCATTTACTTTGAAAACAAGTCAAAAATGCTTCATTTACAGGTATGGTAAAGTGGTGTAGGTCACGAATTTTGGGGAATTTTGGATTTTAATATCTGTCAGATTTTCAGATGCGGAGATGAAATTCTTTTTGTTCAATTTAGGAATGGATAAGGAATAACTTCGTAACTGGAAATTTTGCTCTACGGGGGCCGTATAAATATTTAATTTTCGTATTTTTCCAAATAGACTCCTCCATGGACTTGCAACTTATATTATCAGAAATTTCACCTTTTTTATGAATGTTTGCAATTGGAAGTATGGGTCTAGAGGCAATATTTCAGGAGATAGCCAATTGTTTCGATATTTATGACTCACCCTGTATAAATATACATAAGGAAATATTCTGAAACTCCAGGTGTGTAAACAAAATTGTACACGTTATATATTTTCGCGAAGAGTTTTCCCTGAAATCCAACAGGAAATCGTCAACAAATTGAAAATGAACGAAGATATTTTGGATAACCCTGTCAAAACTAATGAAGCAAAAGAGTTTAAACTCCAAATTATGAATGAGTGACTTATTTTAATAAACTTTGTCCATTTTCATGAATATAGCACGTAAACTCGTAGAGAAATTAAGGTTTTTATAAAAATGGTCCCAAATTTTTCCAAGTTTTTTTTTTTTTTTTTGCTTATAATTTGCAAAGTTCGTAATATAAAATAATATTCTTTTCCGAAAATGTGACAAACAACATTTTACACAATACCCTATAAAAAGAATAAAAATTGTATTAAAAATGAACAGGTACACTTAATAATTTTTCATTGCGCATGCGTCAACGCTATCACAATTTCATTTGCATATTGTGTTAGCTATATGCAAAAAGCAATTTTTGTAAAGTCTCAAAAACATAGTTTGAAAAATCTTAAAATTATCGTCTATAGAATAAGCTCATAATCCGTTATTCCCAAAATGAAGTAAAAAGATGAGAGGCTGTATCCATATTCCATTGAGTAGGGCCTACTCAGTATTTCACGTATATTTGGATACAGTTCCTTATCTGTTTGCTTTATTTTGGGATAATCGGATTTATATTTTATTCTATCGACGATAATTTTCAGAATTTTTGAGCTATGTTTTTGAGACACTCACAAATGTTGCTTTATGCATTTAACTAACGTAATATGTTAATGAAATTTTAATAGCGTTGACACATGCACAGTAAAAAATTATTTAGTAAACCTGCTCATTTGTTATACATTTTTTTTTTATTTTTTAATTCTGATTACAATGTACTACAATATTGTTTTACATATTTCCGAAAAATAATATTATGTTATATTAAGAACTCTACAAATTATAAGCAAAAAACTTCGAAAATTTTGGGACTTTTTTTATAAAAACCTTAATTTCTCTATGATTTTACATGCTATATTCATAAAAATGAACACAGTTTATTACAATACGCCACTTAATCAAAATTTGCAGTTTGAACTCTTTTGCTTCATTAGTTTTGACAGGGTTATCCAAAAGATCTTCGTTCTTTTTTAATATGTTGACGGTCCCCTGTTGGATTTCGGGAAAACTCTTCGCGAAAATATATGATGTATACTATTTTGTTTACACATCTGGAGTTTCAGAACAATTCCTTATGTATATTTCTAGATATTTAACAAAACGTCTAAAATCGCAAGTGTCAAAATTTTTTTACGATTTACACTATTTTACAGGGTTAACACAAAAGAATTCGCATAGATTAACGCTTAAAAATTTAAGAAAAAAATTAGATTCAATTACACAAGACTGGGATGGTTGTGTTTTTTAACTTTTAACTTTCTTTAGCTCTGAGCTTTTTTTTTTTACTTTCTTTAGCTCTGAATCCAAAAATTTCCTTATTTTATAGTGATCACGTCAGGATTTTTCGTTAATCATAAATTATCAAAGTTTAAAAAAAACAAAAATCGGATACGATACTATTAAATGGCTGTGTTTTTATCTTTTGATAATTGATTTTTATGTAAATTTTTGGCACTGAATCTGAAAATGATCTTCATTTTCAATCATTATTTAGAATTGCTTTGCAAATCTTAAATGTCAAATTAAAAATACATCAAAAAACTGATACTATAAAACTGATGTAAAACTTTTCAAATTTAATTTACTTTAATTTAATTCAATAATTGATTAAATTGTTTGGTTTATACTGAGATTGTTACAGCTAAATAGCCGAGGGTTCCGATATGGTAAGAGAGGAGGTTCAATTTTAATTTTTACCTTTGAAATTTTACAATTTGTTGATGAAATTACATATCTACTAAACTTGTGAATTATCCCTAATTTGTAGCAAAAAAACATGCTCCAACAGTGTATATCATATAACTCGGTCAATTTTAATCGTAGAATAACGGGACTTTTTTTGTCTCACTTGTCATGTAAGAGAAAAAATTTACTAAATATAAATTACAGGACCAAGAGACCTTATAAAAATTTATACTTCATAATTAAAAAAAGTTTTTATTGACCCAAATTACTTTTAAAATGTTTCTTCATTTCACTTAAAACATTTTTGTAACTAAAACTGTTTGTCTATGACTAACGGTTTAGGAATTAGTCATTTAACACCATTGAAAGTGCGCATCTTGTATTATTTCTCACAAAGCATACAGAATTTTTTACTTGTACGAGAATTGTATTATTTATACAAATATATGGATTAAAAACAATGACAATATTATAAAGAGTGAGCACAAAGTGTTTGGCCTGACTACAAAATGTTTGCACGAAATAACTATTGGCGATATTAATGATATAAACATTTTATTATTTTATAGCCCTGTTTTTAATTTTATTTTCTCATCGAATTTCTGGAACTAGTATAGATATGCAAGAAGCGAGTTAAAGTATTTTTAACAAAATCTCTTCGAAGAGTTCGTTTTTTGATTTTATGAAACTAGATCATCTATCTCTCTGTTTAACGGGAATTAAGAAGTTGATGATAATCCAACAGATGTCAGGAACATAAATCCATGGTATGTAAAGGTTACAGAAACTGGTAGTGTTGGTGACTTTCCAAGACTTGCCATACCTATGATGAGTGATTGACATTCTCCGAGATACAAAAATAACACACATTGAAAGTTACTATATTTTGATTTTAAGTCTTATTATAGACCGAGAGCTGCTGAAAAATTTTAGGGCAGGTATTTGAGGCACCCTGAAAATTTGTGTAAGATTTCTTTTTTAAGGCCTGAATGCAAAATGGAAGACCTAGTTGAAGAGCGTGGTACTTAGACAATTCATGGTTTTCAATTTTCTAAAATTTTAGTGATATAGAAAAATCCTTGGGGCATTTCGAAGTCTTAATACCTTCAATTTTAATACTTATTGAAATAAAATAAAAAATAAAAAAGCTAGAATATTTAGTCGGGCTTAAAACTGTGGAGGCTTCAAGTAATATTTCATAACTATAGTAAAAAAGTATTTGAGCCACGATGAATTTAGTAAGAATGACCTTACAAAAAAAAAATTATTTTGAAAAGGACAGTCGATTTTTGAGAAACTTTCAACATGTAACATGTTATGTGTGAATGCCAGTAAAGCTGGACTTGCGGTATCTCGCTGAAAATATAAACAAAGCGTAAACAAATAGCGATACAGCCACATTCAGGTAGATCTCAGCTTGTGGCAATCAAGCGGCTTCTGCCCCGCAGCCAGGTAAAAAAAACTCGTTAAACTAACAAGGAAGGTCTCCATACGGGCATACTCCAAAAAATCTCACAAAATTACACAATGCTCTTCTCATGAGGATATATACGTTTATAAAAAAGATTTTGGCGGAATCTCCGTACCCTGTCCGTAAAAAAATATTGAAAATTTCGTTATTTGGCGATTTATCATCGGTTCCGGTGAAAAGCAATTAAAAAATCACTTTTTTTTATGTCAAATGCACTTTAATGGAAGAAAAGTTTCTAGTTCAACTTTTTTAGATAAATTAAATTTAAATAATTTTATTTTTGTCAGTTTTAGTTTATTTTAAGTATAATTTTGTTATATCGATATTTATATGCGTTTATATTCAAATTTAACCATCAAAATTTGCGATTTAAACTGACATTCAAATTTAAATTAATTAAAATTGTTTCAAGTTCAAAGTCCAATTGACCATTATCAATTCAATTTTGTTGCTATGGAAACACTTGACTTTTATTTTTGAATACGCTTGAATCTATGAAATTATTTTTTCTCAATATGAATTTTTCATTTTTGAAAATATTTTTTTCCGACAGTAAATTAAATAACTACAACAATAAACAATATACATATGGAATACAATATATATATATATATATATATATATTAAATTCTCTCATTGTTTATGGTTAAGTTCATTAAATATTATTTAAATGCATTTTAAAAATCTATTAAGAAAAAATTTTCAGTTACATTAAAATCGTTTGCTTCTGGTGGGGAAATGGCTACTCGCCAAATCGCGCGCCACTTGATCTTTTCACGCCAAATATTCGAAAGTATTTTATTTTTTTACATATTTCCTATTGTAATTCCGCCGCTAAATTTGATTGATCCTTTATTACCTACATGAGTAGTTTAATTAGTATTTTTTTTTCAAAAAAATCTCAGTATGCCCAGTATGGAGACCTTCCTTGTAAGTATATTGCCTGGGAGGCAGGGGCCTGGTCTGCGGTATAATAATAATAATAAACAAAGCGTAAACCGTATTATATTGCCACTACAAATCTATCTTAAGATGAACTGCGAGTGAGTGCGTGCTCAATCACAACAAATCAAACAACCATAAACTTTCGTAAAACAATGAAACTCAAAGCAAGCGCAGTTGTTAGAAAAGAAGTTGTTAAAAAATTCTCATTCGCAATGAAACATGTGAAGCTGTATAAATGCTATTTTGTTTATATATTTTAAAAAGATTATCTTCATGTGACGTTACAATAGGTAAAATTGCGTCGTATCGTTTATCTGAGCTTTGCATTCACCAAGGATTTTTTTGCCATTTCTCTTTACAGCGTTATTTTACAATCAGACTTTTAAAATTATAAACCTCCTTAATAATAATAATAGAAGCAGATTTCTTAATTTAATTATTCAACAGTGAAAGAAAGGGAAAAGCACAATTTTCAGAATTAAAAACAAATACTAAAAAGCAACACTGAAATTGTTAGTAAAAGCATATTCATAAAAGTAAGCATCGTCTTCTTCTATTTCACTGAACGATTCCTGGTTCATGTCACTGTCTGATGTTCGAGAACATTCCCCAATTTTCTAAAGCTAGAATTTTCTGGAATCCCCTTAAAATACAGGAAACAGCATTTAATGCATCCCCATACCTATAGGGAGGAATATCATGGTGAGGGGCTCGCTCTGTCGTTAAATGTCACCAAATTTGTCTATTAAAATTTTCCAAAAGTTACGCCAACTTGTCGATATTTATAATATTTCACCAAACTTACATTGTAATCTAATAGGGTTTACTTGATTGCGAAAAATCAATAAATTGATATGTATTGTAATGCAACGAAAATATATTGTAGTTGACTTATGAATAAAGCTTAATTGAACTATTTACATTATTTTTGAGCACAAAAACTAACTATTTGCAAAATCCATAACAATATGCAAATCGGTAATACACGAAAAAAAAGGAGGACCGATTACGGCACTTTACCCATATTTGGCAATCCTTGGCAGTGAGATGCTGGGAATTCCACATGGATTAATAATACTAATTACAGACTAAAAGAAAATGAATTTCAAACCAAACTGAACACTAGCAAAAATTATTGTAAGAAAACTGAATTTAGAAATCCGTTTAATCATTTCAGAATCATTTTCTTTCTTCAAAAAAGTTATTCCTGAAAAATGTAACTTTAAAAATATTCAATCCTTGAAAACACAATAGGTGGAGTATCAATTACTAAATCGATAGAATAAATGTGAATTTACTGCTCTTTGTTGAGTATATTTGAAAACCATTGTTTGACAACATTCTCACAAGAGTAAGACTTCTCTTTTAGAAGATATAAGATACTGCCATATAAGGGGACTATACCATATTTGGGCACTTTCCCTTATATTTCATAAAAATACAATGACTTACAATCATTAGCTTCATGAAACGTTTTTAGAATTTAATTTATTAAATTAAATGAACGAAGTACCGTAAAATAGGGTGAATCGGAACACTTTTCAAATTTAACGTTAAAAAAAAGCAACAAATGATTTAATTTTTTTATTTTCTACTAGAAACTTCGGTCTTGTTTTGTTCTTTACTTTTTAAGCAAAATCGGAACATTTTTACTGTTTATAAATATATTATTTATTTTTTTGATGGTGTTCCGATTCACCCCACAAATAGGTGTGAATCGGAACAAATGTTATAATCTTTATTTATTCCGATTCAAACTTTAATAGAGTTAATAAAAACAGATAATCTATATAATAAAGGCCAAACGTATCTGTGCGTAACGCATTCGCCATGTTTTAAATGGCAACACTTTCCGATGAAATTTCGGTTTTGCAATTTTCGCTATTGTAAATTTTTAAACTTCTAGACATTCAACTTTTTCCATCTTTATACCAGCGTTTAGAGAAAAAAATGCACTTTTAAATGCCGTTTGTTAGAAAACTGTATCTCAATTTGTTTTTGAGATATTAATTTTTTTGTAGTTTTTGGTTCAATTTCTCTAATGGTGGCAACTTGAGTATCGCATTTATGTGGGAAAGAGAGGAAAAATAGCCATAGAGTAAAAAAGAAAAAAAAAATAGAGATGTAGTTTAGTGGCTGGAGGTGATTGCCAAAAATGTAACCCTAAAATTCGTTGCATTGCATCAAACACAACCGCGTGCTTTCACAGAAAAGGAAAGCTTTTAGCGATGCAATTTTAATTCATAATACAATGAAATGCTATTTTACAATGCTAAAATATAATCAGATCTTTTTCATTTTGAGAAAAAATGATGTTAAAAAATTAGGTCTCTGTTCCACGTGATTGTTTTGTTTGAGTCGAATGAGAGACTTAAATTGGAAGAATAACGCCCATCAAACCGGTTTAATCGCATACTGCACCTCCATCTATCTCTTTTCGCCATGGAAAATAACAAATCATTGTATATTTTAGTTGTCATTTTTTCATAGCAACTGAAAAAAAATAGTAATTAAAAAATGTTATGTCAATATATCGTCGGCTATAAAACCCGGTGAATGTTGTTGGTTTTATTTCGTTTTTATCTATGAATTTAGTGGACTTTTAGTTCGTTGTAAACTTATTTTACCAAAGATACATCAATTAACCTTTACAAAAATGTATTTTAAAGAATATCTGGGTGTCATAGTTTCTTAGTTGTTTTTAAAAACTGAGAATGCAATTTTATTCTTTGGCGAAATCTTTGGCTAACTTCTATCTTGCGTCTAATACGGAAGTACCGATAATTTTTAAAGCTGTATATGATTACATAAATAATATGTTTCATATAAAATTGCTGTTTGGAATTAGTTGGCAGTTTAAAAAGCCTATTACGCAGAAAAAAATTTATTAGACTTTCCAATTTTAAATTTAAAAAAGTTTTCCACCTTTACTTTGTGACCCGGGAACCCCGGGTTCGGTGTACTAGTAACGATAAAGGAGGAACAGGAACATGTAGTTACGGTGAAACTAAGTCTTTATTTTATATACAAGTAATGATATGCCTTTTTAAAAATTAGAAAACAACTTTGAAATCAAGAGAAATTAAAATTTATTTTAAGAAATTATATTCGAATGGCAGAAGTAGAATTCAATACAAATTCAGCCTTGTTCTGTGTTACCCTTTACTAGTAGTCATTGGGTAAGTGAATCTAATGAGTAGCCCCAATTGTTGCATGTATTAATACGATCTACTAATACGCCCTCATCCCCAGCCCTTAGTACTGTTTGCATCCCTCTATTTTTTAATTGGTTTTTCATTTTGAAATGTTTGTGTAATGTTGTGGATCTCAGAGAATAGTTCTGTGCAGTTTTTCGAACTAATTTGCTATTTTAACAATAGAACCGCGGCGACGGGTCATTTTGACCCGTATCATGTGAAGAGATGTCAATTCGAACTAGAAAACTCTTTAAAAAAAAATAAGCTAAATATATTCTGAGCAAAAATAGTTTCAATAAATAAATTAAACAGTTTTAAGTGAAAATTCCGGTGAGAAATATTTTTATAAAAATTGAATGAATTTCCCCGCGGTTCTAGTGTTAAAATTCTTTTATTGTGTGTTCCATGTCTATTGGATTAGGCTTTTTGCTTAACCAAGTAATTTCACGGCACTTTTAAACCCTTCAATTAATTAGAACAAACAAAATATTGTTACAATTCATATTCCTACGTATGTTTTCATTTATTACATGAAACTATTACCATATAGAAAAATAAATCATGACAGAAAACGTATTCTGATTCACCTCGTAAATCTTAAACCTCTGATGTTACAATCCATTTTTCATTTTTTCATTATGTAGTTTAGAAATAAGTAGAATTTAATGCAGCATATCGTTAACAGGTCTGTCATTAATTAAAAATCCCCTCTCTTAGGTTTAGAATACGAAAAATACTGTAGTTACATACAAAGTTTTGAAGACGTTGAAAAAATGAGGTTTTTGTGGATCCTCTTGAAGTTTTTTATATACCCAAATAGTAGTGCCAACATGTCAAAACTGAATTTCCAACTCTTAATGTTATTACCTTCTTATAAAAAAAATTGGCAACTAAAATATCATCACATATATTTATAATGAATTTATTAGTATGACCGGGAAGTTTCGTTCCTATTCACCTCATTTTGCGGTATTTTAAATGTAATATAATCATCAATTTCAACTAGAAGGCTATTTCATAAAAAATAACTTTTTAAAATAAGAATGTAAAGTTGAATGTCATTTTCTTAAAACACCTTTCTTATCTTACATACTGAATCTACGAATCACGAAGTAGTACTAAAAAAAGGAATTCATCATGGTCGTAGCTTCATGGCGAAATTTGGTTTGTTATGGTTTAATGTAGCCATAAGACTTTATTAATTTAATTTTTTTACAAGTGGTGAAAAAACAGTTATGCAACTGAACAACATAAATCTTTTTCGACAAATATATGTACATTTTTTATTTTATTTTTGTAGATTACAGGATGTATCTCACATCAATTCTCTGCATCAAATGTTCACCCCTTGGAAGCATGGCGAAAAAAGATTTCTTTTAAATTTCATTATCATATATAAAATGAAAAATTGAATCATTATCATATGAAAAATTGAAGCTAGGACAGAACATTTCACTTGGCGATTAGTACACTGGTCAAAATTATATGAAGTTTGACGTCAGAATTTGTTAAAAAATGCAAAGTTTAAAGAGCGTAACTAATAAACAAATAACCATATCTTAAAATTTTGTAATATATATATAAAGTGTATAAGGCTTTGTTCGTCTGTCTGCAGAACTACCTGATTATTGATAAGTGGATCATTCTACGATAAAGAAAAACTTATGTCTTTGGCTATAATGTGTGAATTAGTCAAGTATCAAAAACTAATCAACAATAAATGTTTAAATTTTTTATGAATATTTTTGTTGAAGCATTACATTGCGCATTAGTTTAAAAGAGAAAAAATAAATCCAAAATCTAAAAAAAATGTAAAGCTGTAAATGTCATTACAAAACACGGTTTATCCCAAATTTGAAATCATTATTTTTAAGAGAGGGAAAGCTTTAAAAGAATTCAATGATTAAATGTGTATATTTCATGTCTCTACTTTTTATACATCTGATATTTAAGACAAAAGAAAAATATTTCCATTAATATACTTATCAATATTAAAACTACTTATCAAAATTTGTCACTAGTATTAGTTGTCATTACAATGCTCCTTAGTAATGTTTCATTTTTGTCTCCACTAGCTCTTGTTTTGATATGGAAATGTTCTTAGATTGTATCGTTCCATATGTGTTTATCAGAAGTAATGTTTATTTTTTTAATACATATTCAAGAACTACTTCAATCTCTACTTTTTGATCCATAATTACAGTCAGTGTATATCATATGTATCATTAGCAAGTTCTTTACTGCTAAAATGCATATTACATAATTTAATTTTGCAGAATCGGTTATTAAGAAAGTTTAAGACTGCCTTTGGAACATTAACTTCATACGCTTTTAATTGTTACAGTTTAGATCTAAAGTAAACTTAACCTTAAAAATGTCGTCATCATGGTCATTATGAAGGCACATTGAATTTATGATTTCAAGGACATATCAATAAAAATTTTGGACATTTTTAAGGCGCCGATACAAAATTATCTTTATTCTAGAATCTTGCGAACTTTAAGCTAAAAATCAGGAATTTAAATAACAGAGAGTAATCAATTTTTCAAAGCCAAATTCTCTGTTATTTGAGAATGACCAGAATACAAACATGTTTTGAGTCAACATCAGAATCTGCGTGGTTGAAAATTGTAATTTTCCCTCCCCCTCCATCCTCAAATATATATCGTTTGCTTCTTTTTGTAAACTGTCAATAATGAGCAAATATATAAAATTAGAAACTTTTAAACACATACAACTTTTAAACAGAAATTTTTTTAATCTCTTTCTCACTATTTCATGTATAATATAAACTATTAAACCGATCATATTTTGGTGAACTGCAGAAGAAAATGTTACTCTAGATATTAAATAACTGAGATATCATTATTTTAACCCTCTGACAGTCTTGCAAAAGGGACAAAATTGTATTGTTTTCTCAGCATTTTGTTTTAATTGCTAAAAAAATATGATTCTTTCAAAATTATAGAAAAATCTTATTTACGAATATGAATTTTATCCTTGAGTGTGTTAATCATTGCACAATGTATTAAAAATCCATTAAATCAACTGAGTTACATAATTTTAATTATTGCTTGCATTGCAGTGAAACATGGAGCTTAGGGAACGTCTATAGACGGGCTTTTCAGTGAGAGGGTTTGCCATTAAATGTATCTCAAGATATTTTTAACTTGCAACTCTCATATCAAAAGTGTTTTTAATGATATAACAATGAACATTATTATTTAGGGTAAATACTCATAGAAATCTGAATAATGCAAATATATGCAGTTATTTCAGACAGAATGGTTTTTTACATTAAGAAAATTAAATGTTGTATAAAAATTATTATCTATATGATCCTTTTAAAACCTTTAATTACAACAATAGTAAAAAAAAACCATAATCGAGATACTTTGGTATAAAAACAATTACAATGAGAAATGGAGATTACTTTTCTAAGGTTCTAAAGAGTTTTTCTTTTGTCGTTTATTTATAATACTTTACTGTACACCGATAATTGTGCAAGGAAAAATAATTTAATAATCAGTAAATACACCGATATGCATGGAACACCACTCTAAAATTATTTTTACTATATGATCCACAAGCATTGTTAATGGAGTTTTTCAGGGCTCTATAATATCTGAATCATAGTTTTAATAGAGTTCAAATGCAATTTCTTAGTATATTTACTTCAATAAATCGAAGTTTACTTATAAATCAAACAAATACCAAAAAGATAAACCTGAATTTCTGTAAAATTTATATGTTTTCTTAGGTAATCATTAACAAACTGGGCCTAAAATAATTACAGAGCTCGACGAGATATCTCATTATGACAATGAAAAATATTGTTTAATACCACGTATCTTAGATTAGGAATTATTCTTAAAATATACTCACAATAACTATATTTAGTTTTCTTTTTTTTTAAAGAGTTTAGTAATTATCCTTAAAAAGACAGAAAACAGAGGTACGGTACATTCAATTCTGCGTCTTTTCTAAATGGTAAAACTAGCAATTGAAAGTTGAAGACAACATGCAGTTTTTTTTTAAATTATCTACTATTCATTGAAATCTCATAATATCAATGACTAAACAATTTTATTAAAACTTCGTGCCATTTTCATACCATTCCTTATGCAATAAATTTCATTCTACTTGTTCTAAATTTTTATGCTTTTTTAATGGCAGATCCAAAATCACAAAAATGTTTACATTTAGTTATAATTATTTGAAACCTCATCGCAGTGTCCATGAATATACAATGATTGTTTTATTTATAAAAAAATAAAAAGGTAGGTCTTAAGTTTCCCGTTTTAAATTACAAAAAGGTTTCCTTAGAAAACTTCTTACCAGACATCTCAGTCTCATTATAGCTTTGTCTGGAGTGCTCGATATGTTTCTTCTATTTCTATTATAGTTCTCATAGTCTGGTTTCTATCACAAGAAGATGGTTCTTAAGAAATGAGCGCCTTATGTCTTTTAAATCCCTGCTGAATGCAGTGTTCCGCATCACTAGAGGGCGTACATTTTGAGAGAGAAAAAAAATAATTCTGAAATGTTTGAATAGATTATCCTTTATTTAAAAATAATAGTAAATAATAGAGGCCGGATATGAAGACAATTCATTTTTTAAGAAAATAAATTCCCATTCGATATTAAATATTTTCACCGACATAATTTTTCATTTTATAATAATTTCATGGAAGTAATTATTTTTATATTAATATAATTGCATATTTAAAAAATGTAAATGCATAATTTATTTTTCATAAAATCTTTTATTAATATTTTGTTTGCCGCTCTGTTATTCTAAAGAAAAAATTAATTTTAAAAAATAATTTTGATAAGATAGATCTGCAGACTATTAAAGCTTTTCGAATATTATGGGTGAAAAAATAATAATTTTAAGAAAAAATATTAACTTTTATTTTTTTAATATCTGAATCATAGTTTTAATAGAGTTCAAATGCAATTTCTTAGTATATTTACTTCAATAAATCGAAGTTTACTTATAAATCAAACAAATATCAAAAAGATAAACCTGTCGTTTTTTTTCAGTCTAGTTACTGAGATTAGTCTTCATAAAGGTTTCTCTTCAAAAGGGTTATAAAACAACATAGAAATTTCTATATGAGGACGCGAGTTTTAAAACTCGCCTTATCCAATATTTTATAAAATCGAATTTTCTCTATCAATTTATTCCGTTAGTGAATCTGCATAAAAAGTACTATATTCTGCAAAAAACTAGTTTGTCGTGTATTGATGGCATTGTAAGATCTTTGTTTGTAATGAAAACAAATGAACGCAGTCATAGGTTTTTCGCGATTTCCCAAAATTTGATTTTCTGTATAAGGCGATTTTTGAAATCCACACCCTCATATAATAATGGATCGTTATTGTGTCATTCTGTCCATGAGACTGGATCACGGTTACAGTACAGGTGCTCTGAAACGATTTTTTAAAAATGTAATAGTTGTGTATATATAGTGATATGGGTTCCCGATTTCATAAGTTTTTGTTGAATATTTAGAAAAATACTTGAATTGTTTTGGAACTTTATGAATATAAAAACCACGTCTGAATTTATATTTTTCAGCTAATGTTTGATCTAAGTAGCAGTTAAGTGATCAACAAACAAATTGAAGGAGAAAAAATATCTGGGATAACTGTACGAAATAAAATAGCCGAAATGCTATGTAGGTTCAGAACCTAGCTATGAGCATCTTGTACATTTGTGCAAGAATAGCACATATATTCATGGAGATAAAAAAAAAATTATTTAAAAATTTCAAGTATTATTTTTTATCTTGTTTACAGTATGCAAGGCTTTGAAACAAATATAACACAGCTTGGAGAGGTAAACATACGATAGAACATATACTAGAGGTCTGCGCGGGCCGAAATTTCCAGGCCCGTCCCGTAGAAAAAATTTAACGGCCCGAGCCGGCCCGATATAATAGCTAAAAACAAGGCGCAAGCTCGGCCAGGAAATAAAATTAAAATTTTCGCCCCAACCCTGCACGGCCCGAGTGAATTTCTACAAAACATTGATCTTTACTCTTACGGAAGGATTCTAACCAAAAAAACTCATCTTTTTTTTATGTTTATGGTCTCCATATATGCAGAAGTGCTGTAGGCTGCGATATTTATGCTTTTAATGAACATTTGTTGCACGTAAATATTTCAGTTATCATTAGTATTATAAGTCCATATTCCATGTAATGGAGACATAAAAATCTAAAAAATGGTATATGGTAAAAGTAAAATCGTCTAAGACGGAATCGCATTTGAAAGAAAAAAATACATTTTTTTTTTAGCAGGTGCAAATGTTTAATATATTTTTTTCTTGTGTATTACTATATTCATTTTGCATGGAAGAACAGTTTAAAATAATATATCGCAATATTAATAATATATATTCCACAACGAAAAAGTAAGAATTTATATTATAAATAAATATTTTGCTTATAAGACGATGTTGTATTAATAAAAACATTTAAAATACATTAAAAAATTATTTACATGTTTCAATTCTTCGTAATCGAGTCATCTTCAGAATGTAAATAGAAAATAAAATTACAAATATAATGAACGTAAAAATTGGAATAAATAATTATTGAAATTAAATTAAATATATCACACGCTTTTTAATTTCGATATTGTCCGTGGTCTAGCTAAATAATTATCTTGTAAATTGTCAAACCATTCAATCCATATATTTGGGATGCTACCTGTATATTAATTTAATTTCGTTTAAAAAGTATGTTAACTATGTCTATGTTAAAAATGCTTTGGGAAAAAGAGTTTTGGGAAATGATGGCACTTTTCACCATTTCTCGCATTTAAATTGTTTAAATTCAAAAAACGTTAAAGATAAATTGTTAAAAAACTTGGGGCATGTCCTTTCCAATTGTTTAAATTTGATTTTGATTCAGAAAACTTGAAAAAAAAGTACCTTTTAAATTATGATTTTAAGTTATATATTTTTTAATCTTTTTATCTTTAAATAGTTTTAATTTTAAGTTAATATTTGAAAAATGCTGAATGAAAATTAAAGTTTATATATTTCTTTTTATTTAAATGAAAAAAAAAGAAATCTTACAAATAATATTTTGAGTAACAGCGATTTCAAATTAACCCACATTTTAATAATAATTTTTTTTTTTTTTTTACTTATAAGAAATTTTATCACGTGATTTTGTTTACAAATAATATGATTAACCATCACGAAAAAACTCAAAATTTTAACTCAATAAATAAAATTTATAAAATGTATCCTGAACTCCTTTTAAAAAATATCAAAATTAACTTTTCAAAAGCAAACAAAACATTCCTTTCTGAATATCAGTTTCGCGACGTTTGTTATCTTTAACAATCTGTATCAGCGCTTCTGATCAAGATACGTTTTAGGGTTTTCTTTTTGGCTAAATTTAACGTTCTTTCCCGTTCTCAATCAAAATGCTAAATCATAAAAATCGCGCACGTGTAACATTCGTACACTCAGTTTCAAAAGCCACCTTTAGTTAAAAAAAATAATGAGTATATTAACTGCTTGAAGAAAATTTCTGAAAGTCACTTTTTTTGAATTTCGTTTTTTCACCACATTTCCCTTTAAGATTTACATTACCCGCTATTTGTTAAAAAAGCACAATTTTATGCAATCACTTTGAATTTTTAATATGATAATAAGAATCTTTTCGATAATAGATCCAACATAAAATTGTTTCAGAAATTTTGACAGTGAAGGAAATAATCTTTTTGGAAATAAAAGAAATATTCCCATACGATTAAGGGAGACCCGTACCCCATTTTCGGCCAAAAATTATCAAAAGTTCAATTTTTTTTTTTTCTCAGAAAACGATAAAATACATATTTGCGAATATCCATGCAAAATTTTAGAACTCGGGGACACTTGGAACAGGTAGAAAATGAGCTTTTTAAATTGTACTCACTATAGAGTTTAAAGGACTAGTGGCCATTTAAAACGTGTTTTCCTGAAAATGACTTTTTTCATATTTTGCTTAAGTTCAAAGTACTAAGGCTCAGTGGTAAAATCATTTAGAAACAAAGTGTTTATGCTTTTAGAATCTTAAAAAAATTTGCAACAAAAGTAAGGAGAAATATTTTTTTTAACTATTTCTGAAAATTTTACATAAATTGGTAAACATGAAAATTATAATGAATTTAAGAAAATTTACCATGCGTATTTTTATTCATTTTTTAAGCCGTTTAAAATAGAAAATGAAAAATATCTCTCCTTAGTTCTTTTCTATATACTATAACACTATTTAAGAAATTTTAGTAATACCAAAATATTAAAAATTGAATGAGGAGTAGTAATTTTAAAAAGTGTATTTTTCGACAAAAAAAATCATAAAAATCTCCATAAAAAATATACTTTTTAATAAAAAGTGAATTTTTTTGCTAATTATTCCTTACAAGAAGATTCTTAAATAGTACACCGAAATTCATTACTTTAAAATCAATAATAAAAATTTTGGGTTTTTTCTTACGGGTCTCCCTTAACATTGCGTATGTTTATTTACACACATAACGTAAAAATACTTTTTCTATATGTACTCTTCTATTGCTCTGTAATTAACGTCCTAAACTAAACTTTGAGCTGTTGTTACAGTAAAAACTTGGTTTTGATATAACAACATTTAAGTAAAATAATTAATTAAAAAAATAAAGAATAACCCTTATGATTGTCACGCGAGAAAAAAATTTCACTGGAAAAACATAGCTTTTTACAAAAAAATATGAATATCTTCGGTAATATTATATTTATAATATTACCAAATAATAAGAACTATTTTTTATATTAAATGATACAATACAAGAATAAAGTGAGAAGAAAACATTTATTAGCCGTCGAAGGTACTGGGGCGCCTATTTAAAATTCATTTAGAGAGTTTCGTTTAAAGTATCCGAACACTTTAAGAATGCAATTTTCAATCAAAATATTGATTTTCCTTTTATGCAGTAATATTAAACTCGATTCATATCTGTCAAATTTTGCTTAAATTATGTCTGTGTCTTAATTATAACTAAAGTACAGCTTTTGAATTGTGTTTAAAAGTTATTTTTATCTTTTTCTGAAAGTAAAGTTTTTTAGATTTTTACCATACGCAATACATTGTAAAACAGAAAATTATGTATGAAGTTTTTTGTACTTCTTTTACAAATGTCTTTTGAGGTAATATACTACACTCAGTGGTAATATATTAAATAGTTTTATATTTACATTCGAATAAATGACAAACTTGAGACAAATTTTGCGAATTTTTCATTACATTAGTATTTTAACTGCCATATTATCTCAGATAGAGATTCGTTTACAATGTGTATAAAGACCTAATTTAAAGTTATTCCTTTTTATTATGAAATTTACAAAAGTAATTTTTTTTAATTATCACGTTTTGCGGAAATGTCAATTTTTGACTGTTTTTCTCTTTAAAAAATATTTCTGGGTAATTGCTTATATATATATATATATTCAGTTTGATTTTCTCTTTTTAGTTAAAAATTAACGATTTTTTGAAGTCGGTTAATAAAAATTATAATAAGGAAAAAAATATAAATTATACATGGAGGTAAATTTTGTCAGAAGCGGGGTTCGAACGCACGCTCTCTTTCTAAAACCAGAGCTTAAATTTGGATCCTTAGACCGCTCGGTCATCCTGACTACGCTCCAGTCAGTGACCTTATTCAAAGTTCATGTTACTTTTAATTTGCGAAAAATCACCAATTTTATTGGTTTTGCCTAATTACTAAAAATGTATTGAACCAATTTCAATGAAATTGAAGTGGTACCATTTAGAGAGTAGCCTCTTTTATTTAACACAAAAACAAAATTAATCGGTTGGATAGTTTCGGAGTAATCGGTGAACATACATAGAGAAAAAATACACACGCGTCGAATTGATAACTTCCTCTTCCTTTTCTGAACTCGTTTAATAATAAAAATTATAATACGGAAAAATATTGTAAATTATACATGGATGTAAATTATGTCAGGAGTGGGGTTCGAACCCACGCTCTCTTTCGGGAACCAGAGCTTAAATCTGGCGCTTTAGACCGCTCGATCATCCTAACTGCGCTCCAGTTGGCGAGCTTACTCAAAGTCCATGTTAATTTTAATTTGCGAGAAATCACCAATTTTATTAGCTTTTACCTAATTACTAAAAATGTACTGAACCAATTTCAATGAAATGGAAGTGGTAGCCTCTTTTATTTAACACAAAAACCAAAATTATAGGTTGAATAGTTTCGGAGTAATCGGTGAACATACATAAAAAAAATACTTATGCGCCAAATTCATAACTTTCTCTTCCTTTTCTGAAGAGGGTTAATAATAAAAATTGTAATACTGAAAAAATTATTGTAAATTATGTATCAATGTAAATTATGGTAGGAGTGGGGTTCGAATTCATGCTCTCTTTTTCGAGAACCAGAGCTTAAATCCGGCGCCTTAGACTGCTCGGCCATTCTGTCTGCACTCCGTTCGGCGAACTTATTCAACACTTTTAATTAGCAAAAAATCACTAATTTCATTAGTTTTTGCCTAATTACTAAAAAAGTACTGAACTAATTTCGATGAGACGGAAGTGGTACTAATTCGAGAGCATTCTTTTTCATTTAAAACAAATATAACAGAAATCGGTTGCATAGTTTCTGAGTAATCGGTGAACATACATAAAAAAATACACGCGCATTGAATTGAACTCTCCTTTTTTGAAGCCGGTTAAAAATGGATTACAAGAGAAAATTTAAAAAGTTTAAAAAAAAATCACTTCCGAAGGTGTGCGGATACCTTAAACATATAAATGCATTCAACGCTTATTTCAGGTACATTTAAATCTTCAACTACACTTGTTTTTTGACTAAAATATAAAATCAAAACAATTTACAGCGACCATCGTGTGCTCGGAGTACGTTGCCGAAGGGAGTGGGTCCCTTCTCTAAGTTTTCTTTGGACAGATTTTCTTTAGAAAAAAACAGATTATACAAAGTCGAAGATGTACACAATTGAAAACAGCGGGGCCTTTAGCGTAACAACAGTTAAAAAAAATTTCATTTAAATATGTAAAACCATTCAATATTGACTTTAAGTATATTTGAGAATATTATCGCTGCCCCGGCAAAAACTGGTGGGTTAACATTTTCAATCAAAGAAAATTAAATATATCTTTTAAAGCAAAATTTAAAAACATAAAATTGCATGAGTACTTTTTGAAGTATATCTAATTGTTTTAAATTAACAAGCATTAAAATTTCGGTTTTTTTTTAAAATATTTATAAAGGTATCAAATTCTTTAAGAAATTATAATCTTTATAAATGTATTCTGACTTAATAAAGAAGCTCATGGTCATTTTTTTTTTATAATTTTAAAGAAATATTGCAGTCGGTGCCGTTAATAAATATAATTATCTGAAACCAAGCAAACATCTACAGTGCTCCACATTGAAAATGCAACACCAAGGAGGAGTGGTCATAAATTAATGCAAATTTTAGAGTAGACACACGTCACTCAGTTATGCGAATGATGTGAAATGCGAAGGTCTCCGACGCACGTGATGTAAGATATAAGGGAAGGAACTTGCAGAATGGGCAATTCGTGTCGTTATTTCTGCCAGGAGAATTATCGAAGAAATTTTGTTTTTGTCTCGGAGGATCCAACAGATAAACGATTTTACGAGAGGTATGGTGATCGGACTGAGAAAGGGGGGGTGGTCCTTACATCAAACCGCAGCTGTTACCCACAATGATGCGAGCACAATGCATCGGCTGTGGCGAACATGGTTGGAACAAGGAAATGTGGCAAGATTGAGGGGTGCAGGTGCAGCCAGAGTGACGTCAGCATGCGTGGATCGACGCATCCGCCGACAAGCTATGACGGACCCTCAAGTCACTTAAACCTCGAATATGCAGCATGCACAAGATAACTGAATGTTTCGGTGTCGAACAGAACTATTTATCGTCGATTGGATGAACGTGACCTGCACTCACGGCGTCCGTTAAGAAGACTGACATTGACTCGACAGCATCGACGCCAACGTTTGATATGGTACCGGAATAGAGCGACTTGGATGACAGAATGGCGAAACTTCGTGTTCTCAGATGAGTCACGCTTCTGTTTATCCAGTGTGTGACGTCTACGTGGAGGCAGATCGAATCCGGCAGTAACTGTGGAACGCCCCACCGCGCGACAACGTGGCATAATGGTTTGGAGCACTATTGCGCATAATTCCATGCCAGCTTTAGTTCGTATTCAGGGCACTGTGACGGCCCAACGCTACTTGGATAATGTACTGCGGCCGGTGGCCATCCCCTACTTTTAGGGGTTGCCTAATGCAATTTTTCAGCAGGATAAAGCCCGACAACACAGTGCTCGCATGTGCCAACATGCTTTGCAAGGTATGTAGATACATCCCTGGCCACCGTACTCTCCTGATCTGTCACCAATCGAACATGTGTGGAATGTGATTGGACGCCGTTTGCGGACTCTGCCCCTGCCTCTTTCAGAAGATGAACTGTGGTAAATGGTTGAAAGAGAATGGAGAGCGATCCCTCAGGACACCATCCGCAGTCTTATTCATTCTATGCTTCGTTCATAGCTGTCCGCGATGGTCCTATATCCTACTGGGCCGACGCCGTTCTCGTTCTGTATTCTGACTATCATTTTGAAATAAAGATCACTTAATGCTCCTTGTTGTCTCCGTCTTTTTCCCAAATTTCATAACTTTCTGACCACTTCTTCTAAGAGTTGCATTTTCAATGTCGAGTAGTGTATATGCTGAGAAAGAAATGTCACAAATCTATAGCTATATTAAGGTGCAATGAACTATTTTCATTGGCGTTGACATTATGAATGGAAAATGGATTGTGACATTTATTTTAACACTCCAATGTTCATAAATAAACTCAATTTGTTTAAATAATTTATTGGTTGTGCAGTATTGGTCTTACTAAAAAGTTTAGAAAAATAACAATTTTATCGAAAAGTATATCCAGGTCTGAAAATTTTGGATTGTCAAATAAGGGTGACACACAAATTTAAGTTTGTACCAGTGCAACAAAGATTAAACATTCTAAATCTTACAATTTCAGTTCAATATTTAATTAATTTTAATATTCAGGAAAAATAATCGTAAGATGAATAATGCTTATTGCTTTTTTTTGGAATTTTCATCCCAAACAAGAAGACCAACTCAAGTCTTTGATTCTTTGGAGGAGCTGCAAAACTTTGGAAAGTTATAGTATCGTATCGGAAACTCCCGGGGAACTATTTTCTATGATTAATTAAACACTTTTTGATCCCATTTAAGACATCACAGTACACATCCATTTAAAACTTAAATCTAAGAGGTATTTTCAAATATGTGTCACATGTAAGTAATATTGGGCTTTGTCAGAACTAACATTGGAAAAAAAGGGATTTTATGTATATATTTGTAAAACATAATTTCGTACCACAAAAATAAATTCAAAGTACGTGAATTTCTAATCTATGCAATCAAATCAAATGAAATGTATTTTCCGAATACAAAATACAAGTACAGTGCCCAACTTTATCCAGTGGATTAAGTTTATTATTGAAAAAAATCAAAATATTGCTACTAAAATAGTAATACCGTTATCATTTATAGAAAGTCATAGAAATTATGCATTTCCCATACTGTTGCTTATTGTGTTAAATTGCGAGATTTACATCTCAGAATGCGCTTACCGTTATTTTAATGAAGGATGGTGAGACTAGTTTTTATCTGAAAAACGTTCTCATTACAAGAACTTTTTCTTTTCGAAAACGACATGTTTTTACGATTAAAGACAAACTCAATAACAATTCGTTTTTTTTAAAAATGGAAAAACTACATTTTCGGAGTGTTTTTCTTGGAAAAGAGTAGAAGTATGAAGAGATAAATATTTCGTGATCTTGGCAGCAGCAAATCATGCAAAAGCAGCTACCCCATCTCCTTTCGCCTCTAAGGGAAAATCACTACTCATTACTTTTAGGATATCTTTAGAAATTTGACTTTTTTTTTCAGAATTCAAAAATAAGCATTTTCCATTTCGAATTCAAAAGAAAATGAAAACTGATGATTAGCTTAATAATGCCTAACCTTCGATCTTAATTCTCAACCCATAGTAAAAATTAAAAAAATTGTTTCGACAGTAAGGATACTTTTCTCTGACATCAACGCCACTGTCTGACTCTGTTTTTGGTATCTTAAACTTTAACTGCCATTGTGAATTTTTTGTGCACAACTGCCATAATGGTCTTATTTCGTCCCCACTTTGTATTATAACTTGTAATAAATGAATTTGTATAAGAGCAATGCTATTTTTACTTGACTGTACTTGACAGTCGAATAAATAGATAATATCCTTCATAAACTTTATTAGTTTTATTTGAATCTTACGACTGTTGTAGTTACACAAGTAAATATTACCGAAAACTTTCATCTGAGATTTTTACTGTTAAAAACATGCAAACGGCGGATGATGAACAACATTCTAAAGAATCTCAGGATAACAGTCACGATATCTTGTCTGTTAAGTAACACATTTATTCATTATTTAATTAATGAAACAACCACTGCAAGTAAACGGCATAATTTAAAACTTAGGTAATAATAATTTCCTGCACCATTTATGTAGATTAAGAACTTTCTCCGTATCATTGCAAAGTCTTTAGGACCATCGGCCAAGTTATCACCAGCGAACAATAAGTTGAACTTCGAAATTATCTTATTATTCTCAGTTGAACAAATTTGTATTTCAATTAACTGTAATATAATTTCAATTTTATTGTGTGTAATTGTTTATATTTACACATATTCAAACACAAAAATTTCGCCAAATAATAGGATGGGGGTGCTACCAACTACAGTGCTGCAACAATTTTTTCGGCATGTAACTATAATTACATTGGATTAAATTGTAATTACACTGCAGATAGTTTCCATTACAAATTTGAACAACTCTGGTTGCACTTACATTAACAGATATTTAATTTTACGAAAATTTTACCCACTTCTCTATGTAAAATAATTTTTTTGGTTGCATGAAAACAGAAATCTATCTGGCTGTTTACCATTTTTCACCTGATATTCAGATTTTTCATAGTCTCTTTTCACTCTCCTAACAATATTTAATTTTAGTGAAATCAAGCCACAGTTTTTAAAAGATAAAAAGACAATTTCGAAAACTTTACTATTCAGAAATATCTATGAGCACTTTGTTTTATTTCTTTACTTACCGTAATATAAAACATAAGATATATTGATTAAATAAAAAAAGGTCAATTAATGCAAGTCTATTCAATAAGTATTAATGTAAATTAGAAAGGTCTTAGACGGAGCTTTTTTATGAAAATATGACCAGCGGCACTTCGAAAGAATTATATATAGAAACATAACCTACACCGACATAAACAAACCTTTCTTGGATAGACAAAATCCTCTAACAAACTATGCCGTTGATGAGGACGGTCAAATAAAAAATTAATACAAAGATTAAGCTGCCTTTTACAACAACCAAATTACGTAAAATTTTACTCTATAGATTTCTTTTATATATATATCTCAAACACAATATCAATGCAAAAAAATAAATGTTCTATTTTATCAGCCTACAGGAATAACCACTAAAACGACCATGATGACCATGAACCCAATCGGGCAGGCTTTAATATGCTGTGAAACCGGACAATTGAAATTTCCTTCTAAGTCATTTCTGATTACTTCATAAAAACAAAGTTGCGTTTGTGAGAAGTCTCAAGGACGAGTAAATCCCGGAAGTAAAATATTTAGATGCTATATATATGTTAAAGAGCATCTTATTTGAATTTACTGGCTTATTTACATTAGTAAACACAGCGAAAAATTATTTTGTATAATATTTAAAGTAATAAGGCATAAATCTTTGTTGATTCAACAATTATTTATGGACCGGTTTAGCTACTTTTAGATCAATTAAAGAATTTGTTTTGAATTACTGATTTTATCTCCTGAATAAATCATTGTCTATCTATATGCTGGGTAAAAACACTGTTTACAATAGTAGTAAAATTATAAGTGGGCACTTAATTCCATGTCTTAAATAACACACCCACAAAAGATTAGTGCTACGTGTACGCTATTTTTTACACTAAATTTATATCTATTTCACAGAGTTTTTATCTCAAATATTAACACCAGCATGACCGTGAAGTTCTGAAATTACGGAAAGATTAACATATTAGCCTCTGAATATTTGCTCCGTTGTTCTTCAAAAGTCACATTTATTTCAGACTAATTTTAAGTATCAAAACTGACAAACTTTTTAAAATAAATTGTAAAACAGAAAAGAAAAAAAATCCCTTTTGCACATTTTTCCGCTTTATCGTGATAGACTATATTTGAAAAAAAAACATTCTTCATGTCATTGTTGTTTCTACAATGTAAAAAGAATCTATCAAATTGAAAAAAAACGCCAGTGGAAAACTATTCAATTAACAAAAAAACTTTTTTTTTCTTCAGAAAACAGATTTTTTTTCTTAATCAAGCTTAAGCTTAAATATACGACTATAAAATACAAATATTCAATCATTTTAGTAATACCTAGGATAAAAGCACCAGAAGTGGTCACTTATATTTTATTAGTTCTCCACTTACATTTAAAAAGAAATGACACATTTCTCATGTTATTTTTTTTCTGTTGGTTAATAGAGGAAGAAGCAATTCTAAGCACAAGAAAATTATAATATTTCATTTGTAATCAAAAATACATTGCATAGGATAGGTGGGGATAAAGACACACACTTTCCATATTTTTTTAAGGAACACAATGTCTAAATCGATGTAACGACTGATTAAAATGTTACATTTAACTTTAGGCATGCGTCACCATCAACCGACATTATTTCAAATTATAAATTCGTGAAAAAATTAAAAAGCATGTTTCTGCGTATCTCTGCCATATTGGCTGAAGTAAAAATCCGCAGAGATGGGAACAAAACACGCATTGCGTATTTTGCCTTATTATTGTGGATTTGTACACCATTTTCCTTAAAATGAGTGAGTTACATAAAAGTCTCTTTCTATATTAAACTTTATGTACAGGACTATTGTAATTAAAACTCACGTATACAGAAGGCCCTAGCATTACTGCTAGACGCTTAATAAAATTAATATCTATATTTACACTAGAATTTACATTAATTTTCTCTAGTATCTATAGTTAAACGGAAATAAAAAAGGAAAAAAGCAGCTGTCTCCGAGATCACATGATCGTAGAATTAATAAAAGGGTTGACTGACTCATTAAATACTTTTATTTGTACTAAATTTTATGTAAAAGCTTATGATAATTAAAAATCCCTTATTCTGAAGTATCTAGGGATACAACTATGTTTCAAAACAAATCAAAATTTCACAAACATCAATAATTAATTTCCGCTGGGGTACTCCGCTGTCTACCAATTAGTTAAACAATGAAGTTATAGTCCACACTTAAGAATCACTTTTGGAATATATACACAACAGTTCAGATCAAGTATTCACTTTTAAACACTCGGGCAGACATATTTTCATTCCACTCCACCGCAGGGCACAAACACTTTATATCTCCACTTGGCGTTCGGTCGTTAGCACTCTAAACTTCCATTCGAAGCTCAGGTACAAACGCACGGTAATATGTCTCGCTGGGCACCAATATCTGGCGGTTCGACCATGTCGCTGCCTCCAATGCCGCACTCTTCCTTAATCCACAATGTTCCTTTATTTTAGTAGGCTACAAACACTGCACATACGGGTATTTGAATTATCTAGGCGGCCAAAATTATTTTATTGCATATATCTATTCTAAATGGTACGATTGAAAGAAAAAATACATTTATTAAATTTATAAAGACGATTTATTAAAATAATTTCATTTTTAAATACTAATATTCATTTTCGTCACTCTCTGAAAAATCATCACTAACATTGGGCTTCGCAGATAAAAGAAGAGCAGTTGTTTCTGGCAAAAAGGAGTTCATTTTTTTACCAACGACTTTTCTCTTGCTACTTATAAAAGGGTCTGATGTTAAAAGTAGCCGATTCAAAATATCTTTGTTGCAGCTTTCCCTCGAGAATTTTCGTGCAAAATCTTGGCGGTATAGCCTAAAATGCTTATTGCGCGCTTCTGCGGCCTCTTCTGAAAGCTGCCGAATGGGCAATAATGCATTTTTAATGATAGTTGAACCATGAATTAATATTTTATGCATAGTTGGAGACATTGGATGCCACTGGTACAAATCTACATATAAGCGAGCAGTGTCTAATGCATATTTCTCGTATTTTTCTGTATCAATTATATGTACGCTTGAAATTGTTTCGAGTATGACTTTTAAGCGATATATTAAGTCATAACTAATGCCTGTTATGTCAGACGCCAATTTCGGATCTTTAAAAAACCTCCTACTTGTATTACCGTCATTGGTGTTGCCAATATTTGCCTTTGGCATGTCTACCAGTAAACCTGTTTCTTCGCGAAATCTTTTCTGGATTTCGAGTTTTTTTCCAGCTCATTTTTTTTTCTCAGCTTCAGTCTTCTGCTCTCTATATTTCTTTATTGACAACTTATAAGTTAAATGAAGAATGCTTTCAAAAAGTCTAATTCGAGCACGTAAAATTGAAAGACCGAATTCGATAGCTTCAGGATTAATTTCTTTCTGAAAATCAATTTTGTTAAAGTCTTTAGAAGTTGCACCGCATATGTAGCATTGACTTGTGGACTTTGTGCTAGTCGCAGCGTTGCAGACCTTGCTATCTACCATTGTCATGATGAAGACATGACTGATTGAAAATTGTTCCCATTTAAATTAACTACTGTGGCGTTTAGTGACATCGCGGAATTTTTTATAAAGTTGATTTCTTCCTCCGTAACATCAATATTTTCTTTTACAAAACGAAATCTTATAGGACGGCAAAATCGAGGGGATGAAGGTGTTGGGTTTTCCCATAAAAGCTTTTCGTTTTTACTACCAGAAACTAATCGTAAAGGGACGAAACTACTTTGGAATATGTTCGCATCAGTGTCGGCATCATTTACAAAGTTCTGTTTAAATTGTGCTTGTTGTGAACCATCACAACCCCATATTGAAATTAACTTTAAACTCTCTCTTTCTTGCTCTTTCATTGTTGTTAAAACCTCTTCCAGGAACATGGATAAACGCTTAACTATGGTCAACC
Source organism: Maratus speculifer (assembly GCA_964019185.1). NCBI lineage: Eukaryota > Metazoa > Arthropoda > Arachnida > Araneae > Salticidae > Maratus > Maratus speculifer. The sequence goes on along the minus strand of OZ025293.1, from coordinate 241,510,662 downwards.
AAAGACTGTGAATCGATTTCGGCATAAGTACTTGTTACTCTGCAGGACTCTGTGGGTGGATAGCATTCTTGTTTCGTGTCAAGGAAAGAATTTCTTGTTGGTATTCCTCACTATTTCGTATTGTCTACGAGTTAAGTCGGCTTCTACGAACATGGACAATGCTTGAGTCGGCGTGAGTGAATCAGTTTTTTCGATCTCTGATTTAGAAAATGCCTTTTTATATTTTGTTGCACGTTTCGGACTACTTATAATTTCTTTGAGTATTTCAGAAGCATCTCGTTTTCCAGATTTCTGAAACTCAACCTGAGCTGCATGAATTATTACTTCCTTTTCTAGAGAAGATCGTACTTCTTCTGTTTTTCTCCTCTTAGTTCTCTCACTTGATTCTATAAATAATTTAGATGGTCGTCCAGGCCGAGGTTGTGGTATGACAGGTATATCAAACGTTCCTTCTAGCCAACATTGGTTGTTTTTCATAAATATATCTTCTTTTTATGTGCTTTTATCCATCTCTTTTTAATTTGTGATTTAAATCGTGAAAAATTGCGTTTTAATCTCTCAATTTGGTCGTCTGTGTAATCTTCATCCGATATCAGCTTAGCTTTTAAGAAATTTATCTTCCAAATTTGGCAAATCAAAGCTCTGCATTCGATTAAACAAACATTTACGGGTCACAACTTTTACTCTCGAGGTATCTTGTGGACCTACAATAAAAATATTTTCTTTTAGAATGCCATATGCGATAGTCAATTTTTTTTTAATATTTCGTAAAAAATGTTCAAAGTACCAGGCAATACACATCCGCGCTTTTCCGCGGCAGTTTGTTTAATTTTTCATTACTCAAAACTTTAAACTTTCGATTTAGTTAAAAATTATAACAAGATATGCCTGGGCAATACAACAAAAACTCGATTAAATAAATTATTTTAGAACTAATCTTACTCTAAAATGAGGGTATCTTAAAAGTGCATCAATTAAACTTCTTAACGATAAAACAATAAAAGAATATAATAAACTTTTGCATTATTACCTGCTGTATCAGGATCCATCACAAGCACTTTCAAGATAAACGTAAAATAATATATATTCCACTTCAAAGGTGCCTTCTCTACACGGACGCCAAGAACTGACATAAACAACAAGTCGAATGATTGAATTCCGACTAAAGTTTTAACGAGATGCGTTGGCCGGGGAAAGGTTGAATGGTTGGTTTCTGTTCACTAAACTGTCCTCTAACTCAGGTTGTAATTCGTTTAACATTTTTAATACTTTGAAAATTTGACTTTTGGCCGCCCAGATTGGTCAAATACCCGTATGTGCACTGGTATAATTAAGTGATATCTGACACTTTGTGAGAAGGATTGTCAAAGGGAAGTTAAAATTAACGAACTATTTATTTACACATTATTTACTTATAACAAAACAATATTTACAATTACAAACTCAGATATTGATGATCCGTTCCAACATCAAGTTAAATACTGCAAATACCATCTGCGTACTGTGTCCAAATAATAAAATATCCTACATCCCTTCCATACCATGTTCGTTAAAATAAATTTATCGGAGATCACTCCGTTACACCGGCTCTATACTCCAAGAGCCCCAAACAATTTAATACACTCTGTATTCGAGAACTCTACTCAGGAAAATCAACCGCCCCTTATAATTTCTCTCCGACACCCGTTTTTCCAAAAAACAGCCAACATAGCTTTCACTATCTACTTAGATAGTGAAATTCTTTTGTTCGCTTTATCCCAGATATTAATTTTAAATGGGAAGAGGAACTCCTATCTATTGATACATAAACTTTTCACACAATACTATCTAACTAATAGATCAGATTAACTTCCAGGTAAGTAAAAAAGTTACCTTAAAACTCCAAGCACACAGAAAATGATATTAATACAAGATATAAATAAAAAGATAATATCAAATGTCAACAATAATAATAGCTAACCGCCCATTCGCGTCAGAGCACGACAGAATTTTTATGACAAAATGAGATACTTTCATTTATACTACCGATTCGGACAAAATGGTACATTATAGACCGGGAGGCGGTAGCACAAACAATCATCTCATTGAGTTTACAGATGAAAATCTAAGATTACTTAAATCTCTATTCGCATATTAAAATGCAATCGATCTGCCAAGTCATATCTTGGTGCAAAACACCTAAAAACCCGATTTTAGTGGTTGACTCATAGATTTACAATATGCTTTCCTGAACCCCATCCGTCATGTTTTCATACTTTTGGGTGCAGGAAAACACAATGGTGAACCTACGAGTCAACCGGTAAAATTGGATTTTTAGGTGTTTTCCAGCCAGATACGTCTTGACAGACCGATTGCGTGTGAATATGCGAATCGAGATTTAACTAATCCTAGATTTTCATCCGTGTACTCGACGAGGTGATTGTCTGTACTGCCGCCTCCCATTCTATTGAAAAAAATAGAACTCCAGGCATCATTTACATAAATCTGTAAGGCATCTTAAAAAGTAATGAAATTATGATGAAAAAAAATCAAATTATAAATAAAGTATGTAAAATGACTTATATGTGAAAGTAAAGAGTTTTATCAAATTTCTTAAATATTCCTTGCTCGGGCAACTCATTCCATACTGGTTCAAGTGTATCATACTCTTCATCAACTGTATAAGCTGGAGAAGGGTGGCGGACCAGTCTCTCAGGAATCCATGACAAGATGTCTCAAATGGGTGATAAATCTGAAGATCGTGCAGGTCAGGGCAGCAATCGCATACCATGTATGTCGAGGAAAGTTAGAAAAATACATGAATGTGTGATTTTGCGTTATCATGTTGGAAGATGGCGTTTGGCAAGCCTGCGAAGACAGGACACTATCACTAGACGTAAGATGTCAGAAATGTACAGATTTGCGTTCTAATTACCGTCGATTCAAACTGGAGATGTGCGTGCCGTGTACCCAATGGCTGCGCAAATCATTACACAGGATGCAGTGCCTCCTATGCCGATATTGAATAAAAGCAGGCTACAAACGTCCTTTTTGGAGCCTCCAGACACATATACGGCCATAAGAATACTGCACGCGAACCGGTACTCACTTGAAAAGACGATATTGTGCCACTTCTGTATCCAACTTTCTCGTTCGAAGCACCAGTGTGACAGTTTCTTTCTATGATGCATTGTCAAGGGAAGTCACAGTAATGGTCTCCGTGTGGACTGTCCACGCTACTGCAAACGTCGTCGCACCGCACAAATGGATATTGTGCGCGCTGTGAACATGCTTATTTCTTGAAAAATAATCCGTGATGTGGTTTTACGGTTTTGCAGGACCAACCTCATATGTCTGTCCTCTCGGTCATTAATCATGGAAGATCGTTAAGATCCTGTATGCCATTCTGTAAGACCCTCAGGAACCATTAATTTCATATTCCTATGACAGTAATTAGAATTCGATCAGTGCAATTGGCGATATCATGGAACGATAACCCACTCTCTCAATAGGCAACGCTCTTGCCTCTATCGAATTTGGACACATTCTGGTAAAAATTTCGTTTTATTCGAGGCACAACACGATATTCCGAGCTAACACCGACCTTGCAGAGTACTTTCCGATTGAGAAATCCACTACGCAATTTTCTTTTGCACAGTGCTTCAGATATCGTTTCTCCCAACTGCATTGTCTAAATGTGCTGAAATACTAATCATTTGCATATTTCAATCTCTTCTTCCTTTTATCAGTTCTTGAAGTTCTTTGGATCTTTCCTTCCCGGTGTTGCAATTTTAATGGCCAGCAGTGTATAAAGCTCGCTACTACGTAACTGTGGAAAGCTTTGCATTTATTTAAAATAATGGGGCAGGGCCCTGTATCAACATCATGAGCCTCTACGACCGAACAGTATTCTTCACGAGCTTTACAATGAATTGGCGTGGTTTTATCTCTCCTGATTTCAAGAAGTTTCTGATATTCTTTCGTTGGACTTTCTGATCTCAAGGTGCTGGTTGCTAGGCCTTTTGGTGGCCATTTCGCATGTGGACGGAGAGGATGTCCTAGTCCATGACTTCTGTCAGAATGAGGATTTGTAGTGCGTTGAGAAGGATGCCATGATTTATTTTTTGAGGAGAGAACACTGCCTCTGTCACGTGCTTATGTACATTTAGATGTTTACACACGTTTTTGAAATGTAAATTTTTAATTATAGTATTTTATAGTCTATATCTTTGCCCAACATGGATGCATGGTTTTCCCCGTATATACAGTATTTTGTTTAACCGGCTACCTACAAGTTTAAACAAATGTGAACAAAGGTTAAAAAACACGGCATTTAGAAGCTAAAGAGCATCCGTTCTCATCTGAATTTTTGCATTCGTAAAATTTTGAGCTATTGACAACCAAACAATAACGTGAATTTTAAAAATTATTACATCATAATACAAAAATTGAAATTTATCTCATTTTCTTGGCATAGATTGCTACTTTTTTCCAGATGCTTTAAAAAATCAGTACCCTTGAAATCGAACTACCACATAGTGGTCATGAATGTAGAAATGTTGCTTCATATTAAATGAAGCAACGCATGAATTGGCCCCGTGCGTTTCTTTAACCTCATCATACCTCTACAGAGTATTTTATATCATTGTAGACTTTCTTGAGGGTGAACGACAGCACTAATTTTACATAAGGCTTTAAAGAGCTTCTAAAGAAACCGGGAAGACTGGGAGAGGGATGGGGCAAACAGATAAGTACATTAAATACATGACAATAATTCTCTTAAATCAGTAGTATAAATATTAGTACAATTGCACGTAGTATATAAATATTAGTACAATTAACCGTATATTTATGAAAATGTCTGGTTTTATCTATTTTTTAAAGAGTCATCTTAGAACCAAAAGCCTCTTATCAGAGCATGCAGCGAATTTGTTGGAGAAGCCAAATGAAAACCAGATTCATTCGCTACATTCCTTTTCTTGTAAATTTTACTTAAAAAGAACCTTAAAATTTGTAGCTATTCTTTTCTATAATTAAAGTTTAGAATGTCGTGCAGGACCGTGGACAACAGATTGAATTCTTAATAAATAGAGAAACAAGATTGTGGCCATATTCTAATTCACACAACCTGTTTAGAATATTTGACACAATTAAAAGCACATTAACCAAGCATTTAGCATATTGTTTTTAAAATCTCTAGACATGTTTAACAAAAGCGATCAGTTTCGATCAATATGATATTTTCTCACTATTTTTCAAACATAGATTGTTATTTAGCATCATATGTTCTACTATTTCATTATTTTAATATTTTGAAGTATTTTTTTAATTGCCGTCGAATAAAATATTTATTAGTTTTCAAATGCATTTAAAATAGAAAATTTAAAAACAATTATATCGAGGATTCTCCAATATTTCTAAGTATTAATTATTATTTCTCCATCACTTAATTCAGTATTTTCAAGATATCTCTTCATTCATGAAATACATAGATTTTTTTCTTCCGTAAATTGACCACGCAATAATGAAATTGATACGCTCTAGTTCTAATAAGTAGCATACGAGAGATTTGCCTGAAGCAGGATGTCCTCGAAAGGAAACCATCTTCAGAAATATAGTCCACCTTCACGGGTTATCCCTAACAGAATGATCGAGTGTCCAGATATTTGACACCAACCCATTCGAGGACAACTATTAATCATCTACATTTCAGAAATTTTAGATTGTACTACTGATTTATGTACTTTACTATTATGGTCACTAACCTACCAGAAAAATCACAACTTTAACCCTCCGTCTACAAGACGAGTCCAATGGGCCAAACAGAGAAAAAGAACGTTATTCAAATGCAGTAAAATTAATGAATGTGATAAAATTAACAAATTGGCTTGTAAACTTGTATTTTTTCTACATCTAAATTTACAAAAATCTAAAAACAATTTTAAAAAAATGTCGAATGATAACTAATGAATTTTAACTGTAGTTAGATGCATTGTAATTTTTTAAAGTAAATATTAACTAGAATTTATTCAGAATCCGATTTTTTTTCCTTCAATGGGCAGTATAGAAGATAGTTATTTTCCCCTCTACCTTTATCATTTAAGCACATGTAGGATGAGTAATAGTCTTGCAGTTTATATCACAACTTATTTTTACAAGAGTTTCAAGTATAATGACAAATTTTTCAATGAATTATGTGCAGATATTTTATCATATAATATCATATTAATATGCAAAATTTATGTATTAGAATTAAGTTAATTCAGCTGAGGATCTAGTACGTCTCATACTTCTAAAAGAGCTGCTTGCATTGATTATTTTTAGTATTCTGAGACAAGTAAAGAACAGTGTTATAGAAAAATATAGCCACTACTGTAAAAAAACAAACACAAAAATCCAGATACAGCATGCAGCGAATGTTATCCAAAAGAAAACCTCAGTGAAACAAGAGATTTTAGCAAAACCTGTAAGCCATTACATGTAGTTGATTGTTAGTTGATTGATTTTTAAACTGTTTATCATACATACAATACACTATATTGCCATTGATTATTGGACACTTGCGATTTTAGATATTTTACTAAATATCTAGAAAAATACATGAGGAATCATCTCGAAACTCTTAGTGTATAAATATAATAGTATACGTCATACATCTCCGTGAAGATTTTTTACCGAAACTCCATAGGGGACCGTCAACAAATTAAAAAAGAATTAATATCTTTTGAATAACCCTGTCAAAACTAATGTAGCAAAAGCGCTCAAACTCTAGATTATGATTGAATGCCTTATTGTAATACACTGTGTTCATTTTTATGCAAATAGCATGCATACTCGCAGAGTAATTAAGGTTTTTATAAAAATGGTCCCAAATTTTTCTAAGTTTTTCCCTTATAATTTTCAGAGTTCTTAATATAAAATAATATTTTTTTCAGAAAATATGACAAACAACATTGCACACAGTACCCTGTAATCAGAATTAAAAAATAATGAAAATTGTATACAAAATGAGTTGGTTTACTAAATAATTTTTTACTGCGCATGCGCCAACGATATCAAAATTTCATTTGCATATTATGTTAGCTAAATGTATAGAGCAACTACTGTGAAAGTCACAAAATCATAACTTGAAAATTCTGAAAATAATCGTCAATTGAATAAGTTGAAAATCCGTTATTCTGAAAATGAAGCAAAAACAAGAGGGGTTGTATCCATATATTCATTGATTAGTGTCAATATAGAATACACAATATGGGATGGTACGACTACTTTTGTACAAACCCTCTTGTTTTTGCTTCATTTTGAGAATATCGGATTTTCAACTTATTCAATTGACGATTATTTTCAGAATTTTCAAGTTATGATTTTGTGACTTTCACAAAAGTTGCTCTATACATTTAGCTAACATAATATGCAAATGAACTTTTGATATCGTTGACGCATGCGCAGTAAAAAATTATTTAGTAAACCAACTCATTTTGTATACAATTTTCATTATTTTTTAATTCTGATTACAGGGTACTGTGTGCAATGTTGTTTGTCATATTTTCTGAAAAGAATATTATTTTATATTAAGAACTCTGAAAATTATAAGGAAAAAACTTGGAAAAATTTGGGACCATTTTTATAAAAAACCTTAATTACTCTGCGAGTGTGCATGCTATTTGCATAAAAATGAACACAGTGTATTACAATAAGGCATTCAATCATAATCTAGAGTTTGAGCGCTTTTGCTACATTAGTTTTGACAGGGTTATTCAAAAGATATTCATTCTTTTTTAATTTGATGACGGTCCCCTATGGAGTTTCGGTAAAAAATCTTCACGAACATGTATGACGTATACTATTATATTTATACACTAAGAGTTTCGAGATGATTCCTAATGTATTTTTCTAGATATTTAGTAAAATGTCTAAAATCGCAAGTGTCCCATAATCAATGGCAATATAGTGCATATATATAGAGAGAGAAAGAGCTTATTAATGATATTTTTCGGCCTAATGCTAACAGTACTGGACTAAATAACACATATTTACTTTGAAATGCACTATGAAGCTCTTTGAAGAGCCAATAAAACATTCACAGTGTTTGGTTTTAGATTTGAATTTTTTCTTTCTTTTTTTCTTTTCTTTTTTTTGGGGGGGAGGTCGGTTGGAATATATATATTGAATTTTTTGTTCATTTATTTTAACACATGTGATTTCATTTCAATGGTATATACGTTTAATAAAGTGTCACAGTGAACATGATTATTTTATATGCAAGATCGCAGAAAGATTTTGAAGGAAAATCGAATCGTTGCAGTTTTAATTCATTACGTAGTATGAAAACTACACTATTTATAGATATTTTTTATTTTAAAAGCAAGGCGGGAAGAATTTATCCAATAAACGGTCAAAACAATAAACGGTAAAAAATCTTCACGGAGATGTATGTTGTATACTATTATATTTATACACTAAGAGTTTCGAGATGATTCCTCATGTATTTTTCTAGATATTTAGTAAAATGTCTAAAATCGCAAGTGTCCCATAATCAATGGCAATATAGTGCATATATATATAGAGAGAAAGAGCTTATTAATGATATTTTTCGGCCTAATGCTAACAGTACTGGACTAAATAACACATATTTACTTTGAAATGCACTATGAAGCTCTTTGAAGAGCCAATAAAACATTCACAGTGTTTGGTTTTAGATTTGAATTTTTTCTTTCTTTTTTTCTTTTCTTTTTTTTGGGGGGGAGGTCGGTTGGAATATATATATTGAATTTTTTGTTCATTTATTTTAACACATGTGATTTCATTTCAATGGTATATACGTTTAATAAAGTGTCACAGTGAACATGATTATTTTATATGCAAGATCGCAGAAAGATTTTGAAGGAAAATCGAATCGTTGCAGTTTTAATTCATTACGTAGTATGAAAACTACACTATTTATAGATATTTTTTATTTTAAAAGCAAGGCGGGAAGAATTTATCCAATAAACGGTCAAAACAATAAACGGTAAAAAATCTTCACGGAGATGTATGTTGTATACTATTATATTTATACACTAAGAGTTTCGAGATGATTCCTCATGTATTTTTCTAGATATTTAGTAAAATGTCTAAAATCGCAAGTGTCCCGTAATCAATGGCAATATAGTGTATATAAATACGACTTGAGAAAAAATCTACAAAGTTTCGTTTTAACCTATTATGTGTAAATAAAGTACGTCGAAATTTATTTACATTCTTTCTCTTTTATACTCAAGAAACAGCCGATGATAGAGCCGATGACGAGAGAGATTCTGTGTAAAATTTTCATTAAGCAATGAGTTAAAACTAGTATATTCCAATCAATGTCAAAACTTCTAATAAAATCTATGATTTCCATAAGTAGATACTTTTATAGCAGTTTTCGAACTGTGATTGATATATTTAGTATCAGACACGACAAACAGACACTTAAAATTTCACTGGGCAAAATTTTTATACATGGAATGTGTTATACAGGGTGAGTCATAAATATCGAAACAATAGGCTACCTCCTTAAATATTGCCCCTAGACCCATACTTCCAATTGCAAAGTTTCATAAAAAAAGGTGAGTTTTTTTATAAGATAAGATGCAACTCCATGGGGGGTCTATATTAAAAAATACGAAAATTAAATTTTTATACGGCCCCCAGAGGATAAAACATCCAATTAGAAAAATTTTCCTTATTCATTCCTGAACTGAACAAAAAAAAAAATTCATCTTGATATCTTCAAAACTCAGAGAGTTATGACAATTTTAATAAATCGTGAGGTTTCAAGGGATCAGACACAAATTGAAATGCGTGTAATTGAAGAAACAATGTTGCTGTAATGGGTCCAGGAAACATTTATTTTATTTATTTATTTATAAAGTTGGAATTTTGAATGTTTTGTGATGGTTAACCAAATAATTTGTAAGCATTATCACATCATAAGACTTCTTATTATTTTTTTTTTCAAAAAAAAATTGAGTAAATTAAATTTGTTATAACTCAAAATATTATTTGTCGCGTTGAATTTTTTTCTTTTTCTTAAACGAAAATGTTTAATTTTAAATTTTAATTCAGCATTTTAAATAATATGTATTTAAAAAAATAATAAAAGTATTTAAAATAGCAATGTTTAAAAAAAAAAGTAATTTTTGCAAACAAATCATATTTTTAAAAGTAAATTTTCTGACCTGAAAAGTTACCGTAACTGACGGTTATTGACGTATGTCAGTTTAAAAATGAGAAATACTGAAATAAAAACATTTGATGCAGTAAAGTGCATTTAGTTTTAAGATGGGCAAAGATGGGCTTCTAACGTTTAAATGCTGTATAGTTTCGATTTCAGATTTTGTTTAAATTTTGCTATTTTCACCTTCTTTAATTACTGTTTAAATGGGTCAGTTGATTTAAACTTTATTTTTTTATCACGTCGATTTCAAATTTTTACATTGTGCTGTGACTCACAGACAGACATTTCATAAAAACATGTTTTTCGGTATCTCTGAGCCCTATAACGTGTGAATCCATCGAAAACCGGAATTCAAAATTTGCATGAACCCAATACTTTCTTCTTGTAAAAATAGAAGAAAGCAAAAATAGGTTTAAAACCTTCATAAATTTTGAAACTGAATACAGTAAAACCTCTAAATAACGGACACCTCAGGAACGCAGAAATTGTCCGTTATTCGGAGGGAAAATCAAAGATATTCAAAAAGTGCTAAGAAACGTTTAACATTTTATTAATTGACTTTTATGTGTCCTAAAACCTCTTTTATATGATTAATCAGAAATTAAAATTATTTTTTAAGCAATGGGGCTAAATAAAACTGTACACACCTTTACCCACTGTTCATTACATGCTTGTGAAAAAGCCCTGTTACAAAAGTTAACTTTTGCTTGCGATTACATGTAATTTGTTT
>OZ025293.1:241473367-241499652 GCA_964019185.1 Maratus speculifer | reverse complement strand
TTCAAAGTGACATTATTGGACATTATAGAGTTCCGGTCGGGGAGGGGGATTGCACTTTTTGGCTGTTAAAAGCATAAAATTACCGAGGGGATATTTCAATGCTCTGGAAGATGTCCCTCCTTGGCAACCCCTTCAATTCAACTCTGAACGTGGGGGGGGGGATTTTCCCCTTATCAAAAAATTCCCTGATAAATTTAGAGGTCTTTTTACTTTTTTTCATTTTTTTGTCTTTAAAAAATACTTTTTCATCCTTTATCGCCTTAAATAGTGTCCACTATTCGGAATGTTCGTTATTCAGAGGTTAAACATACACAAATTTAGGTTTTGAGAATGGGGATTGGAAAATAGTCCGTTAAACAGAGCTGTCTGCTATTCAGGAGTGTCCGTTATAGAGGTTTAACTGTAGTATAAAGTAGATTTTTTAAAATATTTCTAGGTAATTTATTAAAATATATTTTCATTGATTCCGCTAATAGAAGAGTCATTTTCGCTATTACAGCTCATATTCAAAATATTAGAATAATTGAGAAAAAGTAATAAAAAATTATTTGTCATTTATTTATTTTTTATACTAAGTAAATGCAATTAAATTTCTTATAAATTAAATCTGGAATGTTTAGATAAGATTTTAACATTTATAAAATATAAAATACAGCACAATAAATTAGGTATACAGCTTCCTTAAACACACCAGAATATTAGAATAAAATTTAGATTGGTTCAAAATATTAGAATATTTTATTTTACGCAACAATATTACCTTATGAATATGAAGTAAATGGTAGTTAATATTTTGTAGCATCCCCTTTAGCTTTCATAACAGCGTACAATCGATCTTGCATACTATATACAAGGTGTTTACAAACATTTCTATCAATATTAGCCCAAATAGACTTTATACGTGCCACTAACTCAGTTTTATTTGAAGGAGGATTTTCTTGAAGTTTTTTCTTCATTATACACCATAAGTTTTCGATGGGATTAAGATCTGGTGAATTTGGTGGCCAAGGAAGTACCTTAATGTTGCGTTGGCGGAACCAATTCTTAGTTGACACCGAGGTATGCGGGGACGCTAAATCTTGTTGAAAGATGAAATCATCTTCAAATAAATCTTCTGATGATGGAATCATGTAATATTCTAAAATTTCTTGATATATCAGAGAGTTAACCTTTTCGTAGATGATGCATAACTTTCCAGGTCCTTCTGCACTCATACAACCCCAAACCATGACCCTAGCAGCAAATTTTACGGAACGTTTAAGGCATTCTTTATCAAATGCTTCTTGCTTCATTCTCCAAACTCGAATACCTTGATTACCATATGAAACACAAAACATACTTTCATCACTAAATAATATATTTTTCCAATCTTCATTGCTCCATAAACGTCTTGATTTACACCAATTCAATCTTATACGCTTTTGTCTTGCAGTCATGAGAGGTTTTGTTTTCGATACACGAGATTCAAATTTAAATTGATGGAGACGTCTTAATGTTGTCGATGTAGAAACTTCAACTCCTTCTCCTTTCCATTTTCGGTGCAAGAATCGCACACTTTTAAAACAGTTTTTCTTAACTATACGCTTCAGTTTCCTGTCATCTCTAGCAGATGTTTTTGGTTTTCGGCCACCATTTCGGGGATTATTTTGAAATTTTCCAATTTTTGAATATTGTGTTAGTATTTTACTAACGCTCGATTGCGAACAATGTAAATAAATCGCTATAAAACATTGATTTTTACCGTGCCGATACAAATCAACCATACGAAGTTTAGTAGATTCAGGAATATCACTCACACGGCCCATTTTAAGACGAAAAAGAAACAAACTGCAAAAAAGAAGACTGATTTTAAATAAAATAGTCTGAATTTAATCAATGATGCCACCAGTTAAGAATTGGTAATAATTAAAGGAGAATTAATGTGAAATATTCTAATATTTTGAACCACTTGAATAAATATTCTAATATTTTGACTTTTCAAAATAATATTTTTTGCAATTAATCTTTTCAAAAATGATATTAAATTTAAGATAACAAGTAAGTTTAATCAACAATAAGTTCTTAATAAAAATATCGTTTGCATATTTTCATTAAAAGACATTAAATTACCAAACGATATTTTCAATTTCTAAAAAAAAGGTAATTATTCTAATATTTTGAATATGAGCTGTACTATATTTACTAAACTTATTGCCTGCGCCAATAAGTTTTTAAGACACTTTTAATGAGAGTTTAATTAATATCACTTAATTTGATAACACTTTTAATAAGTGTTTAATAAGACGGTCCGTTCAATGAGTCGTGCCAGTTACGAAGTTGGCGGCAAGGTCGAAATATTTCAGATATCTAGCACATTTCATCGAAGTTTAAAGCAAAAACCTATACGCTTTTATTTTATATCTAAAAGTTTAAGTGTTGTCTTGGATCGACATTTAACAATACGTAAATTTATGGTCGATCCCTTAATTGTACTTCAAATGAACTGATTTTGCTGCGCTCAGAGGCATGCTTAAGTGGTGTAAGTCAGGAATTTCGGAAAATTTTGGATATTAATATCTTTCGGGGATTTGCAGATATCGAGATGAAATTTTTTTTGTTCAATTCAGGAAGGGATAAAGAATTTTTTTCTAATTGGAAGTTTTATCCTCTGGAGGCCGTATAAAAATTTAATTTTCGTATTTTTTAAAACAGACCCCCCCCCCCCATGGAGTTGCAACTTATCTTATCAAAAACTTTATCTTTTTTATGAATTTTTGCAATTGGAAGTATGGGTCTAGGGGCAATATTTAAGGAGATAGCCTATTGTTTCGATATTTATGACTCGCCCTGTATAAGTTCACAGTCACTTCGGTATCCCGTAGTATTAAATGTTCCAGATGGCCTGTGTTTTAAATAAACGAAAATCGCTTTTTAAATTTTTCTAGGGGATGGTCCAGGATTGAAAAAATCTTTCATATTATGCTTATGGAGTCACGATTCTATCTGCTCCGGAAATAAGGCGGTACGCAATGGTGACCAGAGAGAGCCGGTTCTCAAAAAAATTAGCAATAATAATAATAACCTAGCAACAGCTTTAATCTTAGCTTATGCTTATAAATCGTTAAACAAATAAGACATGTAAACAGAAAAAAGTCCACATTTGACGACTATCATCAACATAATTTTGTAAAGTTATTTTTCGGTACCTTTTTTTGTTAACCGGGCACCCCTGATCCCCAAAATCAAGCCACTCAATTTTTTCCGTTAAACACTTGTTCAGTAGTCTCTAAAATGTATCACTTTAATCTTTCCTTTTTCTACATAGCCTGCAAAACTGAATTATGTTATGCTTTTTGGCTTTTGATAATTGATTCATACATATTCTGTGCTGCTGAATCCGAAATTAACCTTATTATTTTTTTTCTATCAAGTAGCTATTTTTTACAAATCGTAAATTTTAAAGTTAAAGAAAAAAAAAGCGAATGTTTTATAATATAAAATAGATGAGATTATTCTGTTTTAACTTTTGGTAATTGATTTTTATTTATTTTTTACCGCTGAATCCGAAAATGAGATTCATTTTTAATCATAACGAGATAGACCAATGGGATCGGTCAGGAAGCTGAGAACATATTACAAAACAGTTGTCCGAATAATATATGCGAAATTCAGCCTTGATACAATGGGTCTATGCATATATAACATTATCATTTCAGGGGGGAGAGGGGTCTGGGACATGATATCTCTAGGAGAAGGGGGCAGGTTGTCTTATGATATCGATATCATTTTTGATCCAATCAAAATTTATGTTTAGTTCAAAATAATATGTTATCTTTTTTCAGTCTCTTATCTATTTTTATGAAAATACAAAGTACTAAATTATCATAAAATTATTTAATTCTAAAATATAGAATACCACAACATTTGACATCCCTATTCATTTTCATTTATCTATGCATATATAATCACAGTTCGAAAAAAACATACGACATACATTCCAAATTAAGCTTGTGTTTACTAATAAAAGAGAAACAATATTGTCCGCTCGATTGATGATTTTCTATCTGAACAACATCTCTTCTCAGTTTTGAGCAAGCGAAAAAAGACTTAATTACTGTTGAATGCATTATGTAAAAAAAGCTATTATAAAATGCTTTTAAATAATATATATTTCTTTTAAGTGTTATTTGAATAAAGCGATATTTTATTGACTTCGCTTCATTTGAATCAATAAAGTATGTGAAAAGTAAAATTAACCAGTTTTGTATATCACTTTAAACAAAAAACAAATTAAAAAAATAAATACACTTTGATAACGATATCATTAACGGGGGGTGGGAAGGGGGCTTCGAGGGATGATAACGTATGTCAACGAAAGGGGGAGAGGGGGTGCAAAATTACCAAAAGGTTGATAACGTTATACTTGCACAATCCCTATGACGTAAATTATCAGATAATTTATAGAGCTTTAAAGCGTCTGGCAACTGTTATGGCCGACGGAAAGTGCCAATCAATAGTAAATATGACTTCCCCCCCCCCCCGCATACTGTACGATTAAACATATTTAAAAACCAGATTTGGTACTTTAACGTAGATAAGTAGCATTTTTAGGTACCTTTAGTACCTGTTGCTTGACAAAAGAGCCCTGACTCAAGTTAGCTTATATCCATACGTTCTTACCTACTGTATTATACATCCAAAGAAAAAAAATTAGGTTTGATACTATAACATAGCCAGGCAGCTCTTGGCTTCTGATCTAATATGAAATAAGTTCTTCGAATACTTAAAAGCACTTGGTATACAAGCCCTCAAAGCATGTCCGAACTCATTTATGTTCAGAGCAGAAAAATGGTATAAGTCACACATTTTTAAAGTTTTAGAACTCGGTCACATTTAATGTGTTACACGAACAAAATTCTTTATCTTACAGTTCAGTGTAATAAGAAAAGTTTACTAAATACAGCTTATAGGACCTGGAGACCGTAATTTTTTTTTTCGTATTTTTGTAAGAAATGCTTTTAATGATACCAATCGCTTTTTAAATATTTCTTTACCTTATTTGAAACATTTTTTCAACTGGAACTATATGTCTAACAAGGGCACCACCAAACATGGTGCACACAGATTTTAATGATTTCAAAGTATGTTGTAGGGGTCATACCACTAATTATTCAGCTGAAAGGATTCTTTCAAATGGGCCTTAGTTTTTGAGAAATTGGGGGTCAAAGTTCAGCGTATATTTCAAATACTTATTAGTACGAGCGCCGCATGTGAATCGGTGGCGTCGTGGTAACGAACGAGCCTGGAAGTCGAAAGGTTGCGGGTTCGAATCAGTCCTCGGCTTTTTACTTATTTTTATGTTTTTTTTTACACTTGGCAAATTATAAGCAGAATTGAAAATTCGACAGCTTTGAACCTTTTGATATTTTCTGAAGAGGACAGTTTACATTGTCAACATTTTTTTATTATTATTTTTTCAAAATATGGTGAACTGACTGCACTTCAGGGTTCAATTAAAAGTACATTTTGCAACAAATAAATAAATAAAAATTTGTATTTAATTAAAATTTTGAAAAAGTATAAGAAAATTTCAATATTTTAAAATCTCCACTACTTTAAATATTAATATTTTTAGATTAATCAGTCACTTTTTTTTCTTTTCAAATGTGTATTACACAATATTGTGCTTGGATTTTTAGATAATTTAATACTGCATTTAATGTAATTTATATTACTAAAATACTTAATTCGTGATAAATATGTTTAAAAATATATTTAAAAAAAAAAAAAAAGGTTTAATCATCATTTGTAAAAGTGCAAAAATAAGACCAATAACAAGAAATCTTCATTTATTCTGATAATTACTGAGGAAAGCAGACGATTAAAAAAAGTATTTTTATATGTATTATAAATTTTATCTCATTAAACAGACGATACGGAAAGAGTGTTTTGATTTGTTATAAAAATAGATGTAATCTGTCATTTCTTATTTGTGCAAACTATAACTTATGTTTATGTTGAACTTTGGAGATAAATGTATTTACAGAAAATTGGAAAATTGAAACTTGGATTAACTGGCAACAACTTGCATTTTAACATTACTGCATTAATATTTTATTATTTTTTCGAAGATACGCATTACTTGAATAATCTAATCCTAAAGACATTTAAAAAATTGCACCCGAAAATTATTTTGTATTATTTATACATATACAAAAAAAGGCAAGTTTTCATTTAGAATACTATAAAATAAAAAAAGCGATAGGAAAAAAATCATTATTTCAGGATTGTGCTTAAAATAAAAAACGCAAATAATAATTAATAAAAAAAAGTTCTAGGCCTAAACTAGTTTTGTAGTTTTGTCAATAGAAATATTCGTTTAAAAATTGCAGAAAAAAAAAATAAATTTTCATGAAAAAATTAAATGTAAATGTAATTTATTAAGAAAATATCAAAAGCTGTAGCAATTTTGTAATAAAAATACTTAAAATTTGTAACGTGTAAAAATACAAAAATAAATAAATAAAAGCCGATGACTGATTCGAACCCGCAACCTTTCGACTTGCAGGCTCGTTCGTTACCACGACGCCGCCGATTCACATTCGACGCTCGTACTAATAAGTATTTGAAATATACGCTGAACTTTGACCCCCGATTTCTCAAAAACTAAGGCCCATTTGAAAGAATCCTTTCAGCTGAATAATTAGTGGTATGACCCCTACAACATACTTAGAAATCAATAAAATCTGTGTGCACCATGTTTGGTGGTGCCCTTGTAAGATTAACGGTTTAGGAATTAGACACCGTTCAGAGTGGACATCCTGTATTTTAAGTACTGACTAATCAAGTATCTTTTAGTAAAATTGTTTTTAAATATTTGTATAGCATTGGATAGCAATATATTGCAGAGTTTAGTAATAGCATAATGTGCTTTAATAATTTGGAAAAAACCCTGTATATATATGTTGCGTGTGCGTAATTAGATACAAATTTTGTAACCTACTTCACGGTAAGAATGTTAAAAACTAAAGTTTCGTGTAGACGATTCGGCATCCTTTAATATTCGGCTCCCACACGAACAACCACTAATTTACACGGACCCGATTCTCTCCTAGCCGAGACATTGACAGGCTCATTTCTCAAGAAGTGTACTCTTGAAGAAACCAGCCCCTTCTTGTCGAAAGTCTGTTTCCCTTCGGGGCGCAAGGTGGCTCATGAGCATCACCCGATATCCCCCACCCGAGATGTGCGATCATTCAACCTCTGCGCCGCACCCACTTCCACTGATCAGCATGCAAACTCGCCAACAGCATAATGTGCGAGAAACTTTCTTCACTTCTCTCTGGACAAATGCAGCTATAACTCAATCGGAAAAATTAACTTCCTAATTTTAAGATTTCTTTTAGCGATGCAAAGGTTGGTTTCTTACATGAAGTTTTAACTAGCATTTAAAAAAACATTTCAATGTAGTGGAGTGTTTCCCCCAACAAATTTATTTCGTTTAACGAAAAATATTGTTTCGATTCTAACGAATATTAACTTAAATTCTAAATACTGCTTTCGATTCTTCTCAAGTATTTAAAAAATCATTTTTTCATTGTAAACCTTACATTAGTCTGCATTCTATAACAAGAAAAAGATTAATTACTCAGCAATTCATATATATAACTTATACACAGTTATTTTAGCAACAATGCAACAGAAATATAAAATTTTTAGAACCGTCTTGCTGAAATTGCATGAGAAAGAATCATACACGAGAAAATTTCCTTTATTTAGCAAGTTTAAGACGTGTCTGTCACCGGTAACTGACAATCTAAAATATGATATACAATTATATTATTCTAGGTAATTATAGAAGATTTATTTAAAATTAATTTTTATTTGTTACAGGATTATACCTAATTAATACTTAAAAAAGTGATTGCGGCGGTGACTGACGTGGCCTTAAGCCTTTCGGGTCCGATTTCTATTTCGTTTTGAGGAAAAAAAAATACTTTTATCTTAATAACGTTAATCGTAGCTATCCAAAAACACTTACTGAAGTTTAAAGATTATCTCATTGTCTGAAGTCTTATGAATGTACTTATTTTATCTACGATTCAATTCATAAGTTAAGGAAACGTTTGGAAAATAACATATTACAATCGGATTTCAGAGGGTATGGCACCCCACTAAAAAAAAATCTATAGAAAATCGGTAGGGAATTAACCCAAAATTAAGAAAGTTGACTTTCTAATGTTTTTTTTTTTTTTTTTTTTTTTCGTTTTATCATATATGATTGGTTCAGAAAAGTAACTCGTATTTTAAATTCAAGAAGTGAAATATATGTATAAAATAAAGGAATCTCTAATAGTGCAAAGAAGAATACATAATTTATTCTTTTTATTATTATTAAATATAAAAACCTAAATGAAATCATAATAAGAAAAACATGCGCATATACTATTATTTCTATATAAAGAAAGTGAGTAATTGTTAAGACAAAATAATACTCGATGAAAAAACATGTACACTGTAAAACATTTGAGTAACGTTACACCATAAAATTGGCGGCAGCTTTGCTGCCTCCAATTTTAACGAGAAATTTTTACCGATATAACCGGTGTAACATTATAATGTTACACCAGTAATATATGTTTAAATTACACGATTATATAGGTGAAAAAAATTCACATCATAAAATAGGATGCAGCAAAGCTGTCACCAATTTTATGGTGTAAGTTTACACAAATGTTTATAGTGTACTATTAATAGTACATCAGATCCGAAAGGTTTAACAGAAAGTTCAGCTTCAGTCACCGTGGCAATCAACGTGTTAATTGACTTTTAACGAAAAAGATTTTATAATTAGTAGGTATATCATTTTTTCTTACGTATGTTCACGTAGAACTTAAACAAATGGTTCACATTTTTTTTATGGTCTTTATCTGCAGATAATCCCATTGCAATATGATTGTGCTGTAAAATTGATATGTTTATATGTTTAGATTTTTTTCCTTTTTATTTTAACTCGCAATTGCAAGCGATAATGATAGTTCATATACAAAGCGGCACACACGATACGGAGTATTGATTAATATGCAGGTGAATTTTTGTAGTTTCCGTATCGTTTTTTAAGTTTGTCTCAAATTAAACATTAATAATAAAACAAATAATACTTAGCGAAAACAAATCCACAGTTTTAAAATTATATTAATTGGTTTATATCTGTCACAAGGTATTCTAATGAAGAAATATTGTTGCTTGTACGATTTTTCCAATAGCGTACGCGGTGCACCGTGCGTGTATTTGAGAGTTAAAAAGGCTTGAAAATTTGTAAATATTGACCATTTCTCACAAAGTTTTAATGAAGTATTAAGGTACACAGTGCTATTTCAGTTTTTAAAATCGTTATCATATCATGCAGGCTTTTTTTTTTTTTGGGGGGGGGGGGTGGAGTAAGATACCGACCGTTTTTATAGTTAAGAATCGTGACCCTTATAAATTGCTGGCACGGTGTGCAGCAGCAACAATTACGGAGGATATAACTGGAAACTTTAAAAGTAGTTTTTTTTCCTCTCAAATTTAAGACATCAACCTGTGGGTCGGGTACAAACTGAACGTTTAATATTAATTAACTGATAATAACTATTTGCCAGTAAGAGATTAAACTTTGAAATGAAACGATTTAAACTTTTGCTGTTGTGAAATTATTTGCGCAAGCACTGCTTTTTCAGTTTTCAATGACTTGTTACGTGTGGTTTTCTTATTAATGAAAATGTTCTCATAGTCTTGTAAATCTAAAGGGCTACTAATTAGAAAGAAATTACCGGCTAATAACATGCTACTAAAAAAAATATCTGGTAAAAGGACACTATACGAAATTTCTTATTTTCAACATTACAAAGACACATAAAAATTTTAATATATCGACGTCTTCTACATGTCAAAATATGGGATATTGAAAACAGTGAGATTCGAAATGACAGTGGATTTCATTTCTGCATCAGGTAGGTGAAGCGGATTTTGTTCAAACGGGACGAAAAGCGCAGTTTGTATCAAAAGTTCGCAATAATGATTTTCATTGTGGGGCGGTTGATTCATTATTTCGAAATCTGGTCAATTTAGAATCTTGCACGCATGATTTCAACCCCGTGTATTGACAGAAATGACTCGAATATTATTTAATAAAACGAAATTATATTTGAATAAAAATTAATAGATGTGTTTACTTTTATGCATTTTAAATGCGTATTAATGGTCTTTTATTTCCGATTTCGGATTGAAGTGTGTCGCTTTCGAGTTGACATCGGACACGAGTCCGTTTAAACGAACCTCTGTAGAATTTTAATGGGAATACACAATTAGGAGATTTTAGAAACACAAATATGAGAAAGCATCCCTTGAAGCCTATTTTATTTTTTTCTAAAAAAATATTTATATCGTTATTTGAAAGTGCACGATTTCAAAATTATATTTTACAACTTAAATTTCGACTCTAAATTTTAGCACGACTTCACTGTTAAAACATCTTCACATACCATCAGCGCCGTGCGAAAGGGGGGGGGAGGGGCGGTCACCCCGGCAGCGGATACTTAGGAGGCTCCAAATTTACACCACCAACGTCATTTTTGGCCTCTCACTAGAAAATATTGGTGGTGAGGGGCGCCAAATTGAAACTTTGCCCCGGGCGCAGTTTTCTCTTCCGTCTTGTTGAACTAACTTTTGTTATTGCAAATAGAATCGGATTATGTTCTTTCAAATTAGCCAGATATAAAGTATTAGTCAATACACACAAAGAAATATTTATTATTAAAAAATATAAATTCACTAAAGTTTAATTAATTAAATGTAGCACTATTATTATGTGAGTTTGTCATAGTGGCAACGTGATTTTGGTGTTATAAGACGCAATGCAATACGTCCCTATATAATATTTACATATATGTGTAGAAATAAAAGCAAATTTATTTGTCCTATTGCGCATTAAAGTCGTTAAAGCAGTATAACAACAGTGTTTATAATTTTAAAAATATAATTGTTTACAATCTGTGTTAATAGTGATATTGACTTCTACAGCTACTTTAACCCCCACCCTCATAGGAGTTACTGTCAAATAACTTCATTCAGTGCAACTACTAACTAACTGTTCTAATTCTTTTTCCTTTACTTATTAAAACTACTAAGTGAGATCAAAGAATATTTAAAGATATTCTAATACACATAGCATAATTCATAACATATTCTTTGAATGAAATCTTTATCAAATAAGTTATATACTTCCTAACAACAGTTTAACAAAACGTGAAATAAATGAACTCAGTGACTTCCAAAATCAACACATTGTGTCAAATCGCCCATAAAAAAAGTCAAAACTGCTGAAGAGCGATATCCCGCCATGCTTGGCCTCAGTTACCTGGAGCAAAATTCTACGTGCATTGCTAGTGAAACCGAAACCCTCCTTCGAGAATCGAAACGGGTGCATCGAAATGCCGGCTTTCAACTCGCCAACAGACCGCGTGCGCGAAGTTTGAAAAAGCCGACTTGGCGGAGGTCGAAAAATCGAGAGCAGACAGCGGCCCAATGACGAAAGCTGAGCTCATTTTTAGCAGCACCCAAAGGGAAGCATCTTCTCTCGGCCCCAAACGGGTTCAGAAGATGGAAATAGAAATCATGCAAGATATCAGAAAGGACAGCAAATTTTTCTCATCCCCTATGGGAAAGAAGATTTATTAGAGCTCTCTATGAATGGCTTTTAAACCGACGTAGATAACAGAAATTAAATACAGAAAATGCACAAGTTTTTTTTTCGAGCATACTTCCCATTATTAACTGCTTAAAAAAACCTAGGGTAAAGAATGGAACTACTTCAATGTATATACATCGCAAAAACTACGTGGAAAAAAGGTAATCAAAATAAGCATTATAAATGAAACATCACAGTGAAATGCATTTTGGTTAAATTTGATAATTTGAAAAGAATTTGATAAGCTAGGATAGCTATTAAAAATTATTTTTTTATAAACAAGTAAAATGTAAGTATATTTATTGCTGCTGTATTTCCGAGAATTCTGAAATAATTGTTTATACTAGAATCTGAAAATCTGAATTAATTTTTTTATACTAATTTCTTTGAAACCAATTCACGATTTTGTCTAGTAAAGACATTTTTATTATCATATTTAATATAATTATAAGTAGTGTATATTTTTATATTTAAGTGCGAGCTTTTCCACAGAGCACAGTCTGATACACAAAACTTCTTACTTCAAACTTTTTGCAGAAAATCGGAAAGATATTATTTATTACAGATCCCTGGCGTTACCAATATTTAGAAAATCACCAAAAACATTTTCATGGGAAATTAATGGCATTTATAATTATAGATAGCGTTCAAACAAATTCAGAGATAGATGAATTTCTAAAATTGAATTATTAGAAAATGTTCTCGCTTTGGAAAAGAGATAATTTGATTATTGTGTAACAGAAATATATATACAAGCCACGATACCATCAAGAAAAAAAATCGAGCAAAAGTTTAAAATGTACAGGATGTCCCAGGATTATTGAGACAAACTTTAAAGGGGGGTAGGGGGCTTCACAGGGATTCATATTTGCATATCAACCCATGATCGGTAACGTTTTCTTGGCGCATTCCTCTGGTAAAGATATAAAACAGAAGAAAGACAGGGCAGAAATAAGAGGAGGAAACATGTTTATTATCCCCGAAAGCAAAAAACTAAGAAAAAAGAATATTAAAAAGACAGCGATTATCACCAAAGTAGGTGTTCGAAATTACGACCGATGAAAAGAAGCACATTTCCGGCGCATGGAAGATCTATGTTCTCGAAAATATCGAGAGTGTCCCGAACTTTCCCAGCAGCTGCCACGATGCGTGCAACAAGTTCCTCAGCACTTACCAGCATTGTCTCGGCATTTTTACGGCACTCAGAATAACAAACATGCTTTCCTTCCTTATTCGTGTCCTTTCTTTTTTGGATTTCGTGTCGTCATCACGCGCCAAGAAAGCATTTTTCATTATGGATTGCTATGCAAATCTGAATCCTTGTGATGTCCCCTACCTCCCCATAAAGGTTTTCCCAATAATCCTTAGACATCCTGTATAATGGAACATATTTTCATATAATATTAATTATAAACTTCTATTTTATCAGTTTCTGTTGTATTATTCAACGGCAATAATATACTCCAACTTTCAATTTTTCTTTTTATTTTTTAATAAAAGAAAAGAAACAATTTCGTGCAAAATAGAAGAGTAAATTATCTCCCACTTTAACTTACCAAATGTGTTGCAAATGTGCATAAAAAATGCGCTTTATCATTTGAAACCCGCTGTATTTTTAGTAATTTATTAAACAAAAAAATAATTGGAATTATTTAACAGTATTAAAGTACAAAACTATCAACATAAATTTGTTCGATAAACGTAACTGCAGAAAAACTTCCCAAAGTCTCGCCATTACTACATGTATGAAGCATTGTGCTCTTTCTTTTGATAATAGCGCCCATTGGCTTAATCGTTCGGAGTTTTCCGTGTTTTTTTTTTACCTTGGATATTCTTGCGTAAGTACAGGTAGACTCCCCTTGAAAGATCCCCACGGAGGGCACTCCCTCTAATGCCAATATTCCACGTGTATAAATAATCGGCGGTCATTAACACAACCAAACTTTCTTTTGTAAAAATATGCATATTTTATCAAGAGCAAACTTTATAATTGCCCTATAGAATGAGATGCTGTTTAGTGGAAAATATTTACCGTAGCTTTAAAAATTTCTTCTTGTATTTTATAACATTATAACTAACAGTAGTTTAGGTTCTCTAGTTATTTTTGAAAAAAAAAAAAATAAGCATTTATAAAGTACGTTGAATTTTAAACATCCATACTACATTTGGAAATGACCTTAAGTTATTCATACTAATTTCCTCTTTAAAAAGAAGAATTGCAATTTGCAAATGTAATTCGAAAATTGTAAAATATTATCTAAATATTTTTTATGCATTGTTAATACATATATATCGAAATCATAAAATGTATCAAGTATTCTGTTTACGTGTAATTTTCTATACTTAGAAAAAAAATTTCCAGAAAAGTCAAAAATTAAAAATCTAAAGAAAGTTACAAATAAATATAATAATAATAGTAGAACTCCACATTTTCCTATTTCTTTTGCACAGCACACAATGTATATGGACATTGTTATTTTCGTTAGCGGCATAAAATAAATTCCTATAAACATTGTTATTCTCTTTTGCGGTATAAAATTAATTCACTTAGCTCCCGAAGTTAATGTTTACTAGTAATAATATCTTCACAGAGAAATTGAAAGTAATATTATAAGTTTAAATTAATTATTCTTTCATTTCGAGTAACTCTACCGGAGTCACTCTGAGAAATTTAAAAAATGTTAACCACTTACCGGTTGACCCAAGTGTTAAGAAAAGTCCAGGAAAACAAGAGGTGAGGGTCCAGATGACTAGAGTCCACATGGCCAGACAACCAACCTAGGATCTGGCTAGTTGCTGTTACATACAGCACATAGCACGACCATCCTGGTACGCACCGTTAGCACATGTAATTTTAATGATAAGAGCCAAACCACTACCACCGACACTTTCACTCTCAGCCCAATTGGGAATGGATAACTCAGAAGTTTTCACTCCTGGCGGGTTTTGATTTGGCGCGCATCATCGAGCCAAAGAAGCCAGTTTGGCAGCTTAGAAGAATTGATGATGACCGACATCCCAGACGAAGAGAAGATGAATAGATTCAAAATAGCTTTCCCCCAGCCAAACGTAAAAACGTATCGTGAAAATGATGCATAACAAACAGCCGAGTTCAAAACACGCTTTTTTTAATGGAAGGAGTAGCATATTGCGCTACATAATCGTAGAGAGCGGCTCATCATTGCTTTTTATACAGCTTACTAATACACAAAAAACTGTTAAGTTGTTTTTTATACTTTGCGCGCATTTCATTAAACAAAGTACTTTCAGTTATTCGATTCGTTTCCTCATTTTTTATTTGTGAACCAGGTATGGATAAAGTTTGTAATTATTATTCAGCTGTGTGATGATTATTTTTTCTTCAGTATCCTTGGAGATCAAAACAACCACGCTATTCGCATAATGTGAAATAAAAAGATTCGTTCGAATGATTCGCATGATTTCCAAGAATTGCTTTTGATATTTACACCGTTTGCGTGTACATATATACATATATATATATTAGTAAATGTATATGCATCACATTTCAATCAAAACACGAAACAACTTGCTTTAGTAAGAAGCCCGCGTAATACAGAAAATACAAAAATGAAACCGTTATTTTTAAAATAAAAAATAAGTATACAATTATTATATCCATTATATGAAGATAAACAAGTAGTTCTAATTTTAATCGAGTCGACCATAAAAGTAATAAAATTAATAATAAGGATTTATTACAGGGATGATTTCTATAAACTCATAAGGTTTAATAGAAAACATCGTTAATTAACCCGTAGACTAATGACAGTACACGGGTGTTTCAACCTCTACCAGGTTTGAAATTTCACGAAATCTTGCACTATATCCAAATTGCTTTTTACTTTTCTTGGAGGTTTCATCCGAAAATACGCTGTCCGATTGATCAGAATGGAGAATTGTGTTGTAAAATTACTATGGATAAATGATGGATTTTATAAAAGATAGGTCTTAGGAGGTGCATATATGTAAAATTTTATGAGCCTCAGTGTAAAATTCAAGTACGTTTGTGAATTTATTGTTTTACACGACCCGAAATAGAAAACTCCATTTCAAGTCAATCCGCAACCCAACCCAAATCCGACAAAAAAAAATAATCCATTTTCGTCATCTCCTCTGAACCCGAGAAATTAATATTTGGGAGACCCGTAAAATGAAATGAAACTAAATAATGTTTTAATAAAATTATGAAAATTAAACAGCAATTAAATCTCGAATAACAATTTTATTTTTTATATAGAAAAATTGAAGCACCTATTATTTAATATGCAAATATAGTAAAGCGTCTTAATGGACATTTTGGAATCGATCAATAGATTCTTGCATAGAGTGCTGCTGTCTTTGCCTTATTTCTGGTTCGGAGTGACTGATTTTCTTTTGCTGATCGGTTCACCTTAGAATATTTTTTGCGGGATGGATTTAGGTTTTTTGCAAGTCCTCTTGTTTGGATTTTTACAAAAAAATGAGCAAAACTGATGATTCTGATGAAAATAAACATTTGAATATGTACAAGACAGGTATAAACATTTGAATAATGCATATTCATTTACAGCATCAAAATTTACATGCATATAAGAAATCTAATCATAGATTATTCTTCCCTTATAGTACAGTTATGAACAATTTTTTTCTCTCTCGGAATAAGTAAAATGTACCAAAATTTCATTTCCGATACCCACAAAAATACAGTACATAAAAAAATTATAAGACCACTTTGATTTTAAAAATTTTGAAGTAAATAGTGGTTCTAATTATAGTTTATACACATGATATGTCAAAATACTAGTCTCAGAAAAAAATTTCCTGACACTTGCAATTTTAGACGTTTTGATAAACATCTAGCAATATAGATAAGAAATTATTCTGAAATTCCATGTGTGTAAACAAAATAGTACAGGTCATATTTTCGCGAAGATTTCCCCCCGAAAACCCAGTAAGGGACCCTCAAGAAATTAAAAAAGAATGAAGGTCTTTTGGATAACCCTGTCAAAATTAATGTAGCAAAAGCGTTCAAACTGCAGATTATGATTAAGAGGTTTATTATAATAAACTATGTTCATTTTTACGAATGTAACATGTATACTCATAGATAAATTAAAATTTTTATAAAAACGGTCCAAAATTTTGCCACGTTTTTTGCTTATAATTTGCAAAGTTCTTAATTAAAAACAATGTTCATTTCAGAAAATGTAACAATCAACATTGTGCATAAAACCCTGTAATCAAAATATAAAAAAAATACATTAATAATTCTACGAAAAATGAGCAGGTTTAGTAAATAAATTTTCACTGCGCATGCATCAACTCTATAAAATTTCATTTATGGGTGATTCTCCAATAAGTGGGTAATTTCCGTCCCTTAGGGTTACATGCTGTTTTTGTCATTCATATAGATATTTTTAACATAAAAGTTTTTTGTAATGTATTTCTACAATTTCAAAAAGTATTTTCAAGAAAATAACTATAAAATGTACTGTAATAGTATTTTAAATATTCAATTTGCCACTTCTGTCGCTTGTCCCTCATCTCATATACTGATTTCTGGAACAATTTTAAGTGTAATGACAAACTATTTTTAACAATTTTACCACCCAAAATAAAGATTTATTTTCCAAAGTACATAATAGTTTTTTTTTTTTTTTTTTTTTTTTTTTTTTTGTAAATTAAAAATAGTTTTACATTTATACCGAGCCAGAGAAACGCTGTCTCTTAGTTTTTATGTCACTACTGTCCTCTTATATAAACTGCGAAAGTGACCACCAGATGGCAGATAAAATTCAGTGAATAGGTGCATTTAGTAGAAGAAGCCATTTTAATTGCCAAGAAAAACACGTGGCACGATTCTAAGGACTTCAAAAATAGTTACAAGCTACAAAGTGGATAGAAAGGTAAGAATATGTTTATTATTTGTCACTACTGTCTTTTACTTAAACTGTTCTTTTTTATTTATTTATTTATTATTTTGTCATGATAGAACATACTTTTGCTTAGTACAAAGTATCATACTGCAGGCTTACTAAGACTAACTTACTATGTACACCGAATCAATTTTCTTAATTTTGTCACTACTGTCCCTGTCATTTCTGTCCCCTTTCAAATTATTTATTTGAGGACTGAATCTCCGAAGCAGATATTAATGCCATAGATGACTTGAAGCCAAAGGATATAGTGATACCATCTATTCCAGATATATTAAAATTGCATCAACTCACTTGGATTAATTTTGGAAATGTTAACTCCAACTGCATTATTTAAGCTCCTTCACATGTGACACACATGAAAAATGTCAACATTACTGTTCAGAACCATCATTTGTAGACTTATCTCCCTATTTTAAGGAGGGATTCTAATATTCCTAATGATTATAAAGATACCGAAGTATCAACTCCTGGTTCACAAAGTGAACATATTTGTGCAGGAACTTTGGTTGCAGTTGTATATGATGAAAATTGGTTTCTTGGTGAGTTTTAAATTTTTATTTAGAATCAAATTATTATTTTAAATTTTTATCAATTTTTTTTATATTACTTATTACAACATCTGTTTCTAACAGGTTTAATTGAAGAAATAAATGATGACATCCTTAAAATAAACTTTATATTAAGGAATGGAAACCGATTTTTTCGGCCAAATACACCAGATATCCAAGATGTTAGAAAGAATAAAATTTTGTGTGCTATTGATATTCCCCCTCGACCAGTTACTTCAAGATATTTTATTATAGACAAATTATATGATATAAATTTAAAATGAGCAGTATTTCTCGAACTAAAACACTTTTTTCTAACTAAAACTTTTGTCCAAATAAATTCATTATTTACTCATTATCTTATTGCTGTTTTTTTTTTTCTAAAATATTATTGAAAATTTAAAATAGTAAAAAAATAATAAATGTTAATTCATATTCATACGGTTTTCATACTGTATTCGGTATTGAAAAAAATAATAAATGATTATATTATAATTGTTAAAATGTACAAAATTGAAAAGTTTTGTAAGTATGTCACTTCTGACCATATAAATGTCAATCCTGTCCCCTTATTCTTAAAACTTAAAAAATATTCAGATTTATCACAGATAATATGTTAAACATGATATTTTTTTACTATAAAAAGATACACTTTAATAAATATACATATTTTTCAAATACATTTTATTAAAATCCTGGTTTATAAAGTAAACAACTATCTTGGGGGCAGTGGTGACATTGATTACAAATTAATTTTTTTAAATATATAGAGCTTAAAGTTTCTGCCGGAATGTTGTATATTACTCAGTAACCCATACTGTACCTAATTATTAAAAAATACTGGTTAAAATTTAATTTTTATTTTTCACTAAAGCAATGAGTGAAATTACCCACTTATTGGAGAATCATTCTTATATATTGTGTTTGCTAAATGTAGAGCAACTTTTGTTAAACTTTCAAAATCATAGCTTGAAAATTATCGTTGATAGAATACAATCAAAATCCCTTAGTCCCAAAATGAAGCAAAATGATGAGGTGCTGTATCCAAATATATTAGTGACTGCAATATTGTGTTGATAATAATCAATGGAATATTGTTTTACACATTTTATTATTAACTGTTGTTGATCAAAATCACAACGTACGTAATGATAGCTAATAAAGGAATAAAAATAAAAGAATGAAATTCCAAATAACTAGAATGTTGCCAAACGATGAATTCCAAAATATTCAATGTCTTCAGTATTCGTAACGCCACCTAGCGTAATGGCTTCCAGCAATACTAGCGCAAAAGTTCGTGCACTTCCATGGTCTGGTGGGCTAGCGCATGGTATAAAACGGAGGCCGATCAGAGTTTTAATTTATGATTTCCAACGGCAAACTTGACTGAAGCTGTCCAGCAGTGGTGATGCAGTCATAGACCATTAGCCAGCACTTCTTCTTCATTGCCAGCACCTATCTTGCTTCAGGCCTGCAATTTCCTCTTTGGGTATGGATAGTCTTGTTTTCTTGTGCCGTATTCCAAGCAGTGCATCTGGAATTAATTCCATTTCTGTGTACCAATGCCATGATTCATGTTCTGCGACGATATATAGCAAGGAGAGAGCGAATGTCTGTGTCGTATTCCGACAATGAAACAATTTTTACAGGATTTAAATAAAGCATTGGAAAAACTGGACTGGAAATGATTCAACGAACATTTGAAATTAATAAAATTTGTTGGAAGTGTAACCCACCATCAATCCCTAGGTGGGAAGGATTTGGGGGAAAAATAATTGGAATTCTGGAAAAAAACTTTAGACATTTGTCTTTGACCTATGAAGATTTAGGAAAAAGTTGGAAACTGGTGTTATACAGTGGAAGACAAAAAAAAAACTTCTTGAAACACCATAAAATAATGTCGTGCCGCTACATTCATTGTAAACGCACGTCTTTTTGCGTCTGATGAAGATAGACTAAGTTCTATCGAAAGGCCTTGCGCTTTTTTATTTATTTTATGGCGTTTCAAGAAGTTTTTTTGTCTTCTATGAAGATTTGTTAAATCTTGTGTGCAAATGGGAATCGGTAATGAACCATACACCACTAATTTATATTTAAGAAGAATCTTACATAAGACCTCTAATCCTTGCATCATTTCCCCAAGAAGTTTGCACAAGTGAAGTTCCTGCTTAAACCAAATTGAAAAGAGTAATATTTTGAAAAGATGTGAATACATCCAGACTGTAAGAGAGAATCTAAAACACAGATTCAAAAAGGAGTATTTAGCTTCCGGTGATCTTCTATTCCTAATATTTATGATAAAATTAAAGTTAGAACTGTAGTTTTTATTGGTCGAGATGATAAAAAGATACTGTATTATGCCATTGGCAACAGTTACAGAACTCTTTCCTATTAAAGATAGAGTAGTTCGATTTGTCAAGTTAAAAACAGCATAAGGACCTTTATTGAGACCAATACAAAGGCTTTACTTCTCACACAAGTAAATCGAGAATTTTTTATTTAATACTTCACCAGTTACAGTTGGTAATATCAATGAACAGTCTAAAAGTAGTAAATTTGCAGAAAATATAGATATCCCAATTCTTTCCGGTCAAAAAGTAAATCCTCCAAAAGACTTCATTTGTAAATTTAGAACATTTTAGCTTGAACTTTTTTCATTAAAATGAACAAACATTTTGTGACTGTAAATCCTAGAACTTTAAATTTTGAAAATTAGTTTCATTATTTCTATTTTCTGATTAATTCTATTTTTATTACAGTCTGTACTGAATGCTCATTTTAGCGTTTTGTATATATTAGTATTTCTATGCATATGACATGCTTGTATTTTTCAGTTTTTGAGTTTCTTCCAAAACTCAGGCTGGAAGATGTTGCGAGAAGAAGTAACCCATGCAAGACATTTACTCTTTATTGCGAATGTCAACAGCATGTTTGATGACAGGTTTTTGAGCTGTAGCAATGGAATGTGAAAAGTACTGCTTTTATTTTCACATAAAATGTGCCGAATGAATGCTTCGAAATGAATGCTTCCAATTCCAGAAGCATTTAGGCAGCTTTTACTATTGTGTTTGGTTGATATTACACAATTTTTTTTTTTGCATTTATTCATTATTCCAGCTACATACTATACATCCGCTGCAAAATCTCAAATTTTACTAGTCATTTCCTTCAGTGAAAAATCACTTTATTTTGAACACGTAGTCTTTCTTATATTTTTAGGTAAACAGCATGATAAATAATAAGCTGTGAAATTTTATAACTCCAGTGACATACAAGGGTGTTTCGTCTGGGACAGGGAAGTCTTGAATCAATATTAGTAAAAAAAATTGTTTTATACAAGCATGAATTGTTCTATACTTTTCAATTACTAAATATGTAACTTACATAAAGATGCTACACCTTTATAAATGAAAACTTTTTTTTTTCGAATTCATGTTATATATTTGGGTCTAAAAAAACTATTTTTCACTTTTTTTATTTTTGGATTTTTCTTTGAAAAAAATTCAATGATCATAATATGTGCAATGTAAAAATATATTTTCAATAACTATATTTATATATATTACTAATGCAGGAGGGAATTTTTACTCTTAATAACATGCAGATTTAAATTTGTCACTTATAAATATCATTTTATGTACGGACAAGAATTGAATATTTTAGTGAAAATTGGGACTTAATATGTTTAGTATAATTATAGTTTTGCAAAATTTCCCTTTGGTTTAAAATTTAGTTAAAAAAATCAATTCTTATTTGCATGCATTTAAGATTGTAATGAAGAATTTTATTTTTCAGCATGTTTAAAATAAAACATAAATTAAAACTTTGCTGTAGATTTAAAGTGCTCAAAATATTAAGGTACTTTTTTTAAAGTATCAGAGTGTTCTTAAAATTGCGAATATATTTGTTAGAATGAGCTTTACCTACCTTACATAAAGGATTTTTTATGAGATAAAAAAAAAAAAAAAAAAAAAAAATTACCACTGGCTACGGTCATGTTGCGGTTACAGTAATAACACTCATCGATCCCGGTATTTGCCTTGCAACCTCAACAGAATATGAAACTAAGTAAACAAGTATTTAAATGTAACCCAAAATCATTGCCTATTGAAATTATTTCTTAGGACTGGTAATTTGCGACAGATTCAATCGCGTTTTAATTGCTCTTTTGCATTTATTTCTCAATACAAAAATAGTAATTTATTCATAACTAGCAGCTATCGCCCGCTACGCTGGTCCGTTTCTTTAAAGAAATCTTCAATCAAATGAAATACATTTAGTAAAGATTCAATATAATAATTTAAAAAAAAACTTAATATCTAATAAAACATCCATAATTGTTGTCTTATTCATATAATCTTACATTTAAAGCTTCAAAGTCGCCGTTGATGACAAAATAGATGAAATGACTGATAATGATCGTAAAATAACTGAAGTACCTATGTTTAACTATATCCTTTAGTAGTTGTGTTATCTTGAATTCTTCGCTTCTACCTAGACCTGCTGCAGAGATATGGCGAAATGTTCTTAAAGTATGATCACTCCATTAAACCAACTTAGGTGGGAATTTCTAAAATATATAAAATACATGTTTAAGTTCATTTTAGTAGATTAGATAACCTCAAACTCATGCATCTGTCTAAAACTGCTTCTGAGGTACGACAGGATGATCTAAATTTTCGTACCTCCTGTTAAACCTCCTTTTGGACGGGGAGGGGTAAGTGTTTAATAATTTTTTTTAATAGGTTTGTTATCTCACATTTCACACTTCTACCTAAACTGCTGCTATGATGTGGCTAGTGATGGTTACCAATTTACCAATTAAAAAAAACCTTCATCGTAAAATACACAATCGATTAGGGGAAAGTGGGGATACTTGAGCATAGGGGATTCTTGAGCCACTCCTATTATCTCTGCAGTTGGTTGATTTTTCTTTCTAAAACTGTCACTATGGTAGCATATTTATAGTTCTGACCATGTAAAAAAGAAACCACGCACCTTGGTACCATTTTGAAAGAATAGTGATTAATAGTTGTTTTTTCCCTGTCTGAAGTAAATATTTAGGTGCATATTTTTTATTTATTTATTTTTTTTTTTTGTAATCAAAGTTTTGTTTAAAGTTGCAACTATATACATAAATTTAATAAGTATAATTTCAACTGTATTTTGAATCTAAAATAGTTCTAATAGCTGCATGCCTTATTTAGTAAAACTCTGATAAACAAAAATAGTGGTAGTGGGGATACTTGAACCAGTGAGATTAGGGATACTTGAGCCATGGCTCAACCATCCTCACTAGGAAATTAGACATGGTTGAAACAATCAAAAAATAAAATTACATTCTTATATTCACTAATAGATTTTTTTCTGGATAAAAGGAAGAATAATTTTTCATTTTATTTTACTTTTTCTTAAAAAAATAACGACCTAAAAAATGTTTAAAAATGTATATATTTTTAATGAAAATATCTATTTTATTTTTCATTTTGACTAACAAAATAGCCTGTCTAGATAAATGTAAACATAGTTTTCAATTTAACTTTTATTACATTAAAATATCTTTTTAAAACTGTTTTACAGGATATAATACCCAATACTTTAATTAGTTAGGTCCAACATATTAAAATATTTATTTTTTAATATATCAATATTAATATTTTATATTGAAATTGTAACCTCTGTTACTGTAACTTTTTTTTAAACTAAGAAAATTGAAGAAGAATTGGTAAAAAGAGCGCACAAAAAACCAGAAAAGCACAAAAATCACAGTTCAAACTTACCTGCTTGGAGCCAAAGATGAAAACAAAATCTTTTCCTGTGAAATCAAAAAAGTGTTTGAAATAGTAGAATAATACATCTGGCTCAGATTCCGAAAGCTACTCAATTAAAAGCATGCGTTCGACAATATCATAAGAGATAAATTCTGTCAATGATGGTGATTATATGAAAAGAAAACCTACTTATGATTGGTTACTAATAAAATATGCCGGAAAGAAAACTGTAAAAAGATTTGTTGGACAAGTGCTTAATATTTTGAAAATGAAATTTGCCCGAAGAATTGCAGATTCCAAATTTAAATGACTCACAACTGAGGATGTTTTTACCATCGACATATCTCAAGTTGAAATGATCCTTCGACCACCAGTTCTAACGACAAAAAAAATGATCGTATTAGTAGCTTTGTTTTCTCAATTGGTTTTGAAGGACTTTATATATCATAATTTATCATTCTGTAAAATGTTTGTGCAAAAATAAATCCAAAAAAATTACTTTTGTAGGTATTTTTCCGTACTGGCTCAAGTATCCCTTCACCATGGCTCAAGTATCCCCCTGATGAGGATATTTGAGACACGATGAAAAACAAAAAGTAAAAATTTATTAGAAATGGAAAAATAGTTCAAAATTAATTGAAAGTGGTTTTCAGTTGAAGAAAAAATATAATTTTCATTTTCAGTATTTTATTTTGTTCCATGAAATTATAAAAAATTTTAAAAAAATTAAAATTCAAAAAATGGCTCAAGTATCCCCATCTTCCCCTACTTCCAAGAATCTACAATCAAGATGTCCTACAATTGATCATTAAGATAATTGTTTTTGCACGCTTATAAAGTATTTTATTAAACACATGACAACTAAAAACGGATGAGGAAAAAAAAAAAACACCGAAGAAAGGTCAAAAGAGCCACAATAGCAGAAAAGTCACGTGAAAGCATCCCCTGGTTACAAAAAATCGAGAAGGCGCGAGTAAGTGTAAAAAGATAAGAGAATTTAATTAGCAAATAGCATTTAGCATAAGAGCAGTTAGCAGCAAAATGGCCAAAAAAATAAGAATTAAAAGACACCTGGGTGCAAAAACAAGAACCAAGTGATGGTAAATGGGATCAATATATGTACTGATTTTTCTACGTCATTGAGATTAGTTCTATATTTTTCACATTATTAGAAGATCTCCTGATGGAATACGATAACCGTATAAGCCCGAGAAAGGCAAAGTAGAGGGAAATACACGGGAAACGTACG
The DNA here is from genome assembly GCA_964019185.1 of Maratus speculifer. Taxonomy (NCBI): domain Eukaryota; kingdom Metazoa; phylum Arthropoda; class Arachnida; order Araneae; family Salticidae; genus Maratus; species Maratus speculifer. The sequence continues at coordinate 241,474,438 of OZ025293.1, read as the reverse complement.
GGAAGGGTCTAATATGAATAAGTGGTCATAATACTTTCCAACGATATATACCATTAGTACTGTCAGCTAAATTTAGGTAAGTGCTCTTCTCGCGGGAGTAAAGTGGAGGTGTATAATATGAAACAGTGGTCAGAGAGCTTTGCAATGATACATCACAAGTGGGGTGTAGGCAAGATTTGGAAAATTGTCCTCCCAGAATTTCAACTATCACACCACTTCGGGATAGACCCTTACCCTCTCTTTGATATTTTATATATTATAAATAATATTTTACAGAGGGCCTCGTAAAAAATCCGATCTAAAATGATAAAGTGTTACGATTTCAAAAAAGTTCGAAAATTGCCCCCCCCCCCGGTTTCAAATTAATTTGGGGGTCGAAAAGAAAGACTCCTAATATGAAATAGTAGTTCGAGGGCATTCCAATGATATGTCACATGACGGGTACTGAAAAGTTTTGAATTTTTCCTGCCCCACTTTAACCCCCTCGGGGGTGGAGATTTTAAAATCGCTGAAACATGTGTTTAATCATTTTTTAATAAATTTATTTTCTGCCGTTTCACGCTCCTACTTAAAACGAGCGCTGAGATGCGCTAAATGTTCTAAATTTTTCGACCGCCTTTTAATCCCCTTAGGGGGTGGATTTCTAAAATAACTGAAATACGTGTATAATTATTTTTGTAGTAATTTTCTGAAATTTCACGCTTATTCCTTAAATGGCTGCTGAGATATAGGAAGATGTTCCTGAATTTTTAGCCCCTCGTTGACTCCCTTAGGGGAGAATTTTCCAAAAATCCCATCTTAGTACAGGCTTACGTCATAGGAAGTATTTTGTCCCCAATTTTCATGCTTCCAGATTCAGTGATTTGGGCTATGCATTGATTATCAGTCAGTCAGGAGTAACTATTTTTTGTATAGAGAGAGATGGATAGGTAAGTAGTAGATAAAGGCCAATTCTGCGGCCACAGGCGTGATGCGTGATGAGCAATGAGCAATTGAGAGCAATGCTTAATTGATCAGACTCATCTTCCTCCTTATCGCAGAACTCAATTATCTGACACTGCTGTTATCAGT
>OZ025293.1:240546037-240786791 GCA_964019185.1 Maratus speculifer | reverse complement strand
ACGCCTATTATCGATATAAATGAATACAAATTAACACTTAGTCCATTGAATAGATATTTTAGAGTTCACAGGTGTGCTTCAAGTGTTGTCTACTTCTTTGTATACCCTGCCTTCATATCGACGACAGCTTGTAAGAAGCATTATATAACTAAACTCACGTATACGAATACAAATAAATATACAAATTAAAATCACAAAACTTCACATTTCGGAAATATATATATATATATATATATAATTACAGAACTTTACAGTCTACAAAAAACCAAATAAAATATACGTGTACATAACAACAAATTTTTAATTTGAATTATCACGTATACCAAGTTCAAAGGAAAGACTTCTAAAACGCATACGCAACTGAGAGTACCCCCTGGTGGTTATTAGGTAGGAAAAAAATGACAGAAACAAAATATCTTAAATTTAGACATGTTTCAAGCAACGAATTGGCTTAATATAAGACGTTCGAAGATATTTTAGACACTATTTTCAGTTCTTTACACCATGATCATATAGTAAGACGCTTATGTATCTTAAATAAAGACATCTATACTGTCTTAATTTTAAGATTAGGACATTTAAGTGTCTAAAACTCTTTTTCAGCCACACATGTGTCTAAATATAAGACGTCTCTATTTGCAGTGCAGATGAATTGCCTGAAAAGTAAAATCAACGTCATCGATTGGAAATTTATTTAATCTTCCGCTCCTGCTGTAATATTTCTGTTTTCCCACTTTCTTCACTTACTCTGTATGTTTATGCACCTTACGTGTGAAACAAAATTTTAAGGTTAATTTAAAAACGTGTGAACAAAAAACATTAAGGAAAAAGAGAAAAGACTGAAAATGCTTTTTAAAATTCTATTTTATATTAAAATGTCAAATGCCAATCTAATTAGTACTCGAGTACTGTTTATTAGCAACGGTTAGAGAAATTTATCATACGTAGTGGTCTGTAAATTTGAATAAAAATGGTCAAGGCAGAGGGATTCCCGAATGTACATTGCTTTGGGTAGATTTTAGCTTAAATATATGAAATACTAAAATTTCGCGATCTGTTTGCAAAAACAGACCGGAGCGTTTATGGCACACCCAGGTGTACTAGGCAATGAAGGCCATTAACATTAGTTTTATTTGAAAATATTTTTCTTTAAACTTATATAATCCTAATACCTTCGGTAAAAAAATGTTTTACTTAGACCCCACACATAAGTACACATGGAAATACGCTTCCACAGGCCGTGGGTCCGTAACTCTAGGTTCTTTTGGATAGATTTCCGTTTAAAAATATAAAATAATAAAAGTTCATGCATGTACGTTATCAAAAACACCCAATACAAAATCCCTCAGGCAGAAAATAGTTGAATTCAACACTGAATTAAGGTATAGTTAAGATTATTATCCCAAATCCGCGAGACGTCCCGCAAGCCATCTTGTTTTGAATAAAAGATAGTTGTTTACTATACAGTATACTTTTATAATTCCTTAATTCTAAATCTACCATTATTTTTTGAATAACCTACTATGTGCAGCATATGGCTTATCACGTTAAATTTACTGATTTTTAGGCTTAGTTTAGTTATTGACATAAAAATAACTTACAAGGGATTAGAGTAATAATTCATTATTATTATTGTTATTATTATTATTATTATTTTACAAATTTAATAATTAACGAAATTAATTTCAAAATAGAATTCAATATTCACTTTTGATCTGTAAAAATGCGAAGTTTGCTACAGCTATTTGAAATATTTCTACTATAAAATTTCTAGCACAAATAAATGTGTTTATAGGTGTAGAAATGAAAAAAAAATGATATTTATTTTTAGCAAAATTAGTGCTGTCCCCTTCCTGTCACTTTTCCTCCATACATATTTTATATATTTGCACTATAGAACAGCCTTAAACACCAGAGTGTCGTACTTAAAATATGCTTCTTGTAAGTTTTCAAAAATATGAAATTTAATTTAATTCATCTAATATAATACTTACATTTTTATGATACTTTGTTGCCACTGTCTAAATTTACTTTATTGTTCTGCAAATATATATATATATATTACAAGAAATTAAAACAATTAAAAAACATTAAAAACAATTAAAAGTCAGATCAGTAAGATATTATTGAGAGCATAATATATTTTTTAGAATGTACCATTAGACATTTCTAAATTAAGTTCTGTGTCAGTCATAAATTTGTAAGTGCGTATATACGTTTATCTTATTGGAATTGGAAGGCATTACATCTTAAATAAAATAAATGCAACGATAATCCCACTACAATAAATTCAAGATACTGCTTGCTAACTAGTGATTGAAATCACGATATGTAATTACTCAAAAAAGAGTGAATTGATGATACTTTAGATGTCTAAATTTCTTTATCATTAATTCATCAATGTCCTCTTATCACGCAATGCTCGCCGCAAAAAATACTGCATCATCTTTTATAAATATAAAAGTCCTCTAGGATAATATTGCGTGCTTTTCTCCTCATATTGTACATAAATATTTTGTTATGTTTATGACTGTCTAAAGACATAATTTGAACACAATGACGTTGCCCGCAGGATGATTTGTTGAACGCTTGGTGTCATCTTATGGTTGGGGGATATTAAATTATGATCCACCCATGCTAATGGCCGACTAAAAGTCAGTTGAACATATTCTTCAGAAAAGTGAGATAAAATCAACGCAGACCACACGCAATAGTTTTTTGTTTTTTGTTATTATTATTATTATTATTTTATTATTCTATTTATTTATTTATTTATTTATTTGGTCTGATTTATTTAGATATTTTGGGCACTTCACTTGTTTTTAGAGTAATTGCATAAATCGATTTGTCTGGAAATATTTCATTTAGATATTACAAGAATGAGGCTAAATAATCCGCATATAAATCATTGAAATCATTTTATTTTGGTTGTATTTTATCTGTGGTGCTATGATTTTAGTCTATTACTTATTTCTGTATTAGTGTAATGAGAATTATTTTTATATAGTAATTTTCATGAAAGTTTGTCACAAATATCAGGTATTTCAGAGATAAAACTTTATTCAGGCCAAGTCAACCATATATCAGAAAAATTTTGCCAATATGTTTAAAACATATTTAAAATAAATACTAATTATTACCTTGTACAAATTAAAAAATATTGAAAAATAATCTCTGTATGTCACATCTTGTATCTGTAAACTAGGAACGCTATTTATATATAGGCCGATATGATATATAGGCTATGAAACCAGGGCTGCCACAGGCGATCATTTTTATATTCTATTTTCACCATTACTTTAAGAAAATAAATTTTGTAGTAAATCTTTCTTGCAAATGCTGTCAAGATGTATGTGATTTTTTTTCTTTAAATTGAACTAAAAAAATAGTAGCCATTAGTAGCCTTGTATACTTACAGTTTAATGTATGAGAACGAAGAAGATAATTAAATAAAGTGATAAATTCTATTTTATTTATTATACCCATTAGTGCCTAGCGTCCCATTTTTGGGACAGTTTTAAAAAATTCAACTAAGCGCATTTCACACCAGTAAAAAGGGGGATAAATAAATACTTTCTTTTTCGAGACAAAGTCCTCGTTAAATTAAGATATAAGTTATTCTTGCCTTAAAAGTGGTGGGAAAATGCAAAATTTGAATTTTAAAGAAGAAAATAATTTAGGCACTAATGGGTTAACAACTTTCAAATATTTTAAGACATTAGTATTGTCAATTATTTATATGTTGGTGAAAATATAAATTACAGTATTGATGGGCGATTTCGATTTTTTAAATCGATTTAATCGATACTATGGCCAACTCGATTTAATCGATACTTTAAAAATTTTAATCGATTCCTCTGAATGTATTATCATTTTCATTTCCCTTCAAATGTCGAAGATAAAATATTCTAATGTGCTAATCCCAAAATTTCTATTTCATACATGTTAAAACTTCCAATTTCACTATCACGGTGTCAAAATTAAATGATAACTTATGTCCATCATGAGGATTCCATAAGAATAAGCTCATTGAAGTATGTGCATTTTAAAACAAAATATTAGCACTTCATTATCCAAACAAATTGTTGAATTTTGGCTCACACGCTCTTAGATATCAACAATCAAAATTTGAAATTCAAAGAGCATAAAAGCGACATCTTTTGGGCAGTATACAAAGCCTATTAAGGGTCTATTTATGTAATAGTGCAACAGAATGTGAAGTTTGATTAAATTCCATGCTTAAGTTTTGAAATAGAACTATCACAAACATCGTAAAAAATGCATAGTCTATCACATAATTTGCACGAAAACCTAATCAGGAACATCTTATGTTAACATCTAACAGAATATTAAGTGTGATGAAATTATGTTAATTATTTCTTGAAATATTCTCGCTAACATCGTGAAGAAAGTATTGAATTCAGGTTGTTGTACCGAAGGACATCCCTTTCCTGGAGTATTACGCCAGGAAGATTTCAGATTTTTAAATGCTTCATGGAAAAAAGTCCAACCCCCGTCCCTCTCACACATATACGAAATCTAGAATGTCTCTCTCCAGAACCGCAAAAATCTCTCTCGAAAAAAATGTTTGAATTCAACACCCCTTAAAAAAGCAGCATAACCTGTAATGTTTTACACGATAGCCTAATCAAGAAAAAATTATGGCAATGTCCGACAGAGAGAATTAAATTTGATGAAATTCCGTTCATTTGTTCTTGAGATATGATCCTTAAAATCATATGTATCGTGAAAAACGGTTGAATTTTAGTGTACCCCGAAGAGGGACATCTTCATCCGAAAAAGCTGAAATATCCCTCCAAAAGATTTGAGATTTTATGCTAATATACAAAACGTTCTAGCGTTCTCTGAAGTCTAGAATATCTGTAGGACAATTTACACCAAAAACTAAACATCACTAATCTTATATCAGGGATTTATTAAATCTGAATTTTAATGGAAATTTGTGAATTAGTTCTTGAGATAGCGTTATTGCGTTAATCGTGAATAATGCAATATAGCAGTGCCACCTCTTGAGCGATTTCCACCAAATGGTAATCAGCATCAAATCATATCAAAAACTAATTGAATCAAAGTTTTTATGAAAGTCAGTGCATTAGTTCTTGAGATAGAGCTAAAGTGGAAGCAGGGGCGTACAAAGATAAAACTGCGCCTGGTTCAGAGTTCCTATTTAGCGCCCCCCCACACACTCTAACTTTTTCCTTGGGATAGGTCAAAAGTGGACGTTGTAGTAAAAATTTCGCGCTACTTAAATCTCCGCGCCCGGGACCATCGCCCCCTTCAACTCCCCATCTTTCGCATGGCGCTGAGTAGAAATTTTGAAAAATGCAACATAGCAGCGCCATCTGAAAAGCGATATACACCAAAATGTGCACAACATCAATTCATATGAAGAATTAACTGAATCTGAAATTTGATGAAAATCCGTGCATTAATTATTCAAATATAGCTATTGCATAACTCGTAAAAAATGTAGAATAGCAGCGCCACCTGTCAGTCGATATATACTAAAAATTAATCAGATTCAGTTTACATCAAGGTGAAACTAAATCTAAAGTTTTGTGATATTCTGTACATTTGTTCTTGAGATAGAGATGTCAGAAACTTTTGTCACATACAAACTCACAGAGTGACAGACAGACTCATAGACAGATATACAGAGCTGTATAATATAGACGCACGCGCGCACGCCGTGCGCAGAAAATTTTATGAGGTTTGCAGAAAATTTTAAGAAAGAAACAAGTCTTATTTTTGTAACTTTTTTATTACCAAAAAATAAAAATATTCCCTTAATTTTATGAACGAATTATTTACTGTAAACGCGAATGTCGTCAAAAAACCTCGAAAAAAATCGCGAATTACAATAAAAAGTTGCGTAAAAATATGCATTTCGACAAAGTTCGCTTAAAAAACGTTCATTTCAACAAAGAATCTTGTTAAAAAAACAACATTTCAACAAAATATCGTGCGAAAAGCGCGAATTTCGTCCAAAGACCGCACTTAAAATGTAAATTCTAGCTATAAATCGCGTAAAAAACGCGAATTTCGTGCATGAGTTTCGTAAAAAACACTAACTTCGTTGATGAATCGCGTAAAACGTGAATTATATGCATGAATCGCTTAAAACGCGAATTACGTCCATAAATCGCTTAGAAAACGCGAATTAAGTCAATAAATCGCCTAGAAAACGCGAATTACGTCCATGAATCGAGTACAAAACGCGAATTACACCCATGAATCGCATAAAAATAGTGAATTACGTCCATAATCCGCGTAACAAATGCAAATTATGTTCATGAATCGGATAAAAAACGTGAATTACATCCATGAATCGTATAAAAACGCAAATTACATCCATGAATCGATCTAAAAACGCAAATTACGCCCATTAATCGCGTAAAAAACGCGAATTGCGTCCATGAATCGTGTAAAAAATGCGAATATCGCTCATAAATTGCATAAAAAACGCGAATTACATTCATAAATTGCATAAAAAACGCGAATATCGTTCATAAATTGCATAAAAAACGCGAATTACATTCATAAATTGCATAAAAAACGCGAATTTCGTCCATGAATCGTGTAAAAAAAACGCGAATTACGTCAATGAATCGCGGGAAAAACGTGAATTACGTTTATAAATCGCATGAAATGCGAATTACGTCCATAAATCGCTCAAAAAACGGAAATTACATCCATAAATCGCGTAAAAAACGCGAATTACATCCATGAATCGCAGAAAAATAGGGAATTACGTCCATAGTCCGCGTAACAAATGCAAATTACGTCCATGAATCTCATAAAAAACGCAAATTACATCCATAAATCGCGTAAAGAACGCGAATTACGTCCATACATTGCCCCAAAAACGCGAATTAAGTCCATGAATCGTGTAAAAAACGCGAATATCATTCATAAATTGCATAAAACCGCGAATTACATTCATAATTGCATAAAAAACGCAAATTACGTTCATAAACTGCATAAAAAACACGAATTACGTTCATAAATCGCATAAAAAATGCAAATAACGTCCATGAATTGCTCAAAAACAGTGGAAAATCAAAAAAAAAGAACACCAGTTCTAATAGCAGATGTTTCTCAGAACCTGACAATCTTCTAAAAACTTTTAAGATTGTCAAAGATTTTAGTAATATATATTTAATTTTAGTTCTTTTAAGCCAAAAAGAAAATTGCTTCTTATCCGTCTGAAATGGTGCGTTATATGACACGAAAGCTAGATATATGATATATTCAAGAGTCTTTTTAGAAAAGCATATCGAAAAGACACATTGTTAAAAAATTCCATAGAGATATGTAAAAAGTTAATTAATTCTTGAAAATTAATCTAAGCCTGAAGTTAATTACTTTTGATTTATATATGGGCTATAATGTGTACATATACTGAAAATTTGTTTTCATTTCTATCTCTATTTTTATGTAAAATACACTATGTTAAATATTTCGCAAAAACTGCTTCATTTTATTTGTCGAGATGTCCCATGTGCCTTTAAATACACTATCGAAGAAATGGTTCTAGGCTTTTTTCACCACAACAATAATTAAATTGTGGTGGAAACATACTTTATCTACCGACGTGACGATACTTATAAGTACCATTGAAATTGCTTATTATTAAAAAAAAATTAATACTTTGATTAGTTGTAATACTGTTTAGAATGAGTTACAGATACATTACTTTATTTTGTTCCAAAGGCATTATTAGTTACACAAAACAAAAATATTTTTAAAAGGATGATTTCTTTTGCCTTTGTTTCTTTTCAGCTTCCTTGGACCGAGGGAGTGTGATGGGGATTTTTCAATTCGGAAACATTTCTATATTTATATTGTAAGAACATCATATTTGTACATTTTACAATTCTACAAAATACTAAGAAAAAAATTCAAAATAAAAGATTTGAGTGGCATAATAAATATTGCACAAAATCCCTGTAAATTCAAATTTAATTAATCCTTCTAAATCCTTCAATCCTTCTAAAATCCTTCAAAAATTTATTAAATGGTTATGTAAATATTTTAATTTAGTTCAAACAATTTGCGTAAAATGCTTTAGAATGTAAAATTTTCATGAATTCATAATTCCGTAGATAAAGGGTTAACGAATTCAAACTCTACGTTAGCTTTCAGAAAAAAAATCGAATCAGAATTCAGCAAATACTTAAAACAATCAGTAAATCAGCAAATACATATTCGTACTTAAAATTAAAAAAAAAAATAAAAATAAAATAAATTTTCCAACTAGCGTTAACTAAAATAAACTTCCTAAAATAAAAAAATTAAAAGAAAAATTTTTCTGTCTCTTGGTATTTTTAAAAGAAAAAAAAATAAGAAAAGAATTAAATTCTTAAATGAAAAATTCGAAGAAGGAAAACAAAATCTAAAAAGTTTTTCTATCACCTGAAAAAAAATAGATCATGTAAAATCAAAAAAAAAAAAAAAAAAAAAAAAAAAAAAATTAACAAAAAAATTTTTTTTTGACTTGATAATTTTTACATTTTTTTCTCAAAATATAACATTCTATATCCTATTAAACATCCTAAAGTAAGCCCTTGTTTATCCATTTCTACTGAAATATCGTTATCTAACAACACATTTTGTTATCTTTCTGCATTTCCACTCTATTTCCCACCTCTACCTCGTACTCTGAGATAAAAACAACTCCCGGATTAACTTTATTTGATCTTGAGCGGACTCCGAAACACCAGGGCGTAGAACCCTCAAAACAACACTACTTTCCTTCCAACCTAAAAAATCACTTAGTTTCTTTAAAACTTTGTGTACAAAAATCTGCTTTTTTTTTTTTTTTTTTTTTGCTTTTCAGTAAAAGCAAAGAATTAATCCTGTAAATTTATTCCGAAATGTTACTTTCCTTTCCTTGTTCCCATCGCATACAGAATTTAAAATATTAACAATTTTTAATGCATGTTTTTTTGTTTAATAAGAACTATATATAACTTATCGTAAAAGCAAACTTGAAATGAATTGCATTATCTACCACCCTTACTCAAAAATTTCTTCTCCTTCCGATTTGCCCCAGTACATGAAGTTTAAATCTTTAAAATTCTTCCTTCAGCATTTGCAAATTTTCAGTAAAAGTAGACAGTCAATAAACTAAACCCCTTTCCATAACACAATTTAAAATCTCTAAAATACTTTAACATGTCGCAAAATTTCCCATTTTTGTTAATTTGCTAGTAATTTGGTAATCTGCCTTCTATTTCTCATCAAACTTCAACTGTTTTCAATAATATGATTGTAAAAATGCTGGTTTCATTGGTTTATTTAATGGTATTGTCTGAATAACTTTGGATGTATTTATAAAAGTATTTCTAAATGGTAATTTAATTTCTTATTATAAAGAGTTTTAATCTTTTAGCAGTAAATATGATAAAATAAAGTAATAACTGAATCAAAATTCTGCTTTCGTTTAGATTATTTCTCGAAATTATAATATTCATTAAAATGTAAATTCCTCATATTTTTCATCTATTTTAAATGTGTGCCCCCCTGCTCCTGTACTTAAAAGAGAAATGATACAAAGTTTTAATAATTTTCAATTTGCCTGTGGATATTAAAACTTTCAAATATTTTTGCTTGTTTTAGATAACACTAAACATTATTATAGCACAATTTTATGCGATAAAAAATTAAATAAAAAAAAATTTTAAAGTTAAACTATTATTTTGTGCATAAAAAATAGTTAAACAATTTTAAATCCACCTTCCTTGCAAGAAAAGACGATCAACGAATTCCAGAGGATCGATCCATTAACGCTTTTACCAAACATGACTCGGTTCACTCGAAGAGCACCCACTTATTTCTGATGCAATCAATAGAATTTACTTGCTTAGATATGTGATAACATTTACGCACTCTTAGGGGCCAATATATTTTTCTTTCCTGAGTGGGTAATTATTATTATTATTATTAATATTATTATTATTGTGTTCTTTTACAGAACACTGTATTATCATCGAAAAAACGCTATCGAAAATTGTGTCATTGTAGCATAGGAAGTACTTCTATACTAATAAAATCCGTGCGCCCCTGTCTGTCTGTCTGCTTGAAGCCGATTACAGTTCGCAACGCGGGCGAGTTGGAAGTCGCGAGAGGTGTCTTTCGATTGGAAAAATTCCGGGGAAGTCATTTCGGGCATTTTCGAGACCGTGGGACCAAAATTAAAAAAGTTATGAATTAAAAACCCCTTGGGAATCGGAACGAAAAATGTCTCAAATCCCAAACGGCGCTCAAACGGAGCTCTGAGGCAGAACACTGCGCCACCTTGCGGTGAAGGAAAAGAACTTTTCCCCTTTGGCTAAAAGAAGAAGCAGTCGAAAACCTCTTTTTCTCCCTTTTTTGCGCGTTTTTTCTTAAACCATCATGCAGACAGTTTTTAAAGTAGAAAAAAACTGATTACATATTCAGAATCTGCGTAAAAGTCTGCTTCTGATGAACCAAAAAATACGAGAAAATGTCTTATGGGCGCGCAGAGCCAACCGTACAAAACCAAATATTTTTAATGGGACGATGGCGACCATGGAGCGTAGAGGCCACTGTGCGAAATCACATATTTTTAACGGGATAATGGGCGCATAACAACCATAGCTCTTTAATTTACTTTTTTTGTGCTTGAGGATTCGAACACCAAGACTTGCTTATTAAATGAATTTTTTTGTTTATTATATATTGCTTAATATCGAGGTTCGTTTGGAAAAAGTGGCCCAGCTAGCGGGCGTAGCTCACTAGTTTAAATTTAATTGCAGGATTTCAGCTGAACGCATAATCAAAATCAGTTAAATAAAAACTGCTAATGATAATAAGAAAAATATATTCAGCAAGAAATGTTTCTTTTTAATGAAAATTGTCCCTCTCTGTCTCTCTTCTTTATTAAAATTGCGATTGATTATACTTTTATTTAACAAAAATGTATATTAGATAAATAAAAGTATGATAATATCACAGTTAAAATAACCTTTAAAATATATGAAATTATCAATTGAATATATTAAAGTTAGAAAATGGCACTCGGTGTGAACGTTACTTGAAATGTCTGAATATTCTATAATTTAATCATGACTTGATGAAATTAGAATTGTCTGAATGACTTGCCTGTTTGAAGGACGCTTATTTGAAATAATCTATGAAAAGGCTTATAATTTTGCTAATTATCGATGATTTAATGAATATATTCTTGAACATTTTTTACCGAGTTTCTTTGCCGTAAATCGAAATAAAATTTACAAATGACTAGTTACCTGGAAAATCAAAAGAGAAAAAATTAACATCATTAAAAAGAAATTAATTTTCAATTGCTTAAATGTAAATTTTGAAGTCGTGATCATTTACACGCTGGTATCATGGAAAAATTCCGTTCATATAATGTTAATAATCTGATTTAGTAACTTATAAATTAGTAATTATTATTATTTACAGGAAACCTAAAAGACTTATTATTGATTGAGATCTTATCACATTATAATAAATGATATTGTGGACTTTCTATTTTTTGGTATATTTAACATGATTTTCAAATGAACGTGCCGATTCTAACCAAAGTTATTAAGCGTCTTGTCACTCATCTGTGAGTTAAGTGACAATGGGCGTAATAAATTTTTAGCGGCCTTTTTTTGAAGAAATAAAGAAATAAGAAATCTTATTAATAAATTTGAAAGCGGTGTTGAAGTATAAATGAGATACGATCTTTCTTATTTATAACTTTATGAGAACAAGCGCAAAATGATATGATGTTTAAGATTTGTATCAAATGGTTAATACAGGCTTTAACACCCAAGTGATTTTTTTTTTATTACTGAAGTAATTACCTGACTAAAATTGCCTTAAAAGCTAAATACATTTGTCTGATATACAGTCCGAGAAACATACTTAAGAAGAAAAAAGGCGGGTTTTTTTTTTATTTTTTTTTACCTTGATAAGATTTTTAAGAAAGATAATCTATTGGGTTTAAAAAATGATTACGATATCTTGGAAACTAAAGCTGCAAAGTGGTTTATTAATGTTTTGGTTTCAGATCATCTAAAGTAAAATGATTAATTTTCATTTATATAATTTTTATTCCGTTCTTAAATGGCCCACTTACTTTGTCTAGTTGTTAGGTCACTGCCTAGTACACAAAAAGAGCCGGATTTAATTCTGACTCAGACTTTTTTTTTCTAGTGGGCCGTATTCCATTTTAAGCGGATTCCTGGTTTGTTTAATTTTCGTGTTCAATGGATGACCGTAGTCTCCGCAACCATGTCACCAACATATCTTAAAGGTATCGCACGACAAAGATTTTTTTCGCTTAAAAATTTTGCTGTTGTACCCAAAATTCGTATTTAATAAATAAAATATGAAAAATTTCAAACGGATTTAAAATTGAAAATTAGATGATATTTAACATATATATTTAACTATATAGCTTAATATTTTATGTTATTAAAAATATCTTTTATAGCCTTTTTTATGTTTTTTTTCTCTTTTTGTCATTTTAAATATTTTGAGAGAAAAGTGCATTGACTGTGGATTTTATTTTATTTGTCTCAATTTCTTTGATGGATAAATCATCTGTAAATTTTTTACACTGAAAAGTATTATAAATGGCGAATCTCCCAAACCATAATGCGTTTATGTAATATACATAATTTATTTTTAAATCAATTTTATTGTAGTCTTATATTTATTCCATATTTATTGACTCTCAAATTTTTAAATTTTCTAAAATGAGATTGAAATCTTTCTTTATTATGACCTCAGTGTATTCTTACAAAATGTGCAAATTTTTACACAAAAACAAGTAAATCGATGATACAAAAACGAATTCTCTATATGTGTAAATTGCCAAAATACACACCTAAAGTGTAAATTTCAAAATACATATTTTAATGTATAATTTAATGATGTCTAAATGTATAAAAGTTAACTGATAACTCTTAAAATACACAATTTAATGCGTAAATTGCACGGAAATACACATATTTCTGTGTAATAGTTTTACATAATTAATTGTATAATATGTTTTTACACATATTTTTGTGTATTAGGGAACTACACTTAATGTTGTGTAGTATACAAAATACAGTAATTTGTGTGTAATATTATGTTTTTACACATTAGGATGTATCACGAAAAACTTTTTTTTGAAATTCAAAAATTTAAGTTGATAAAAAGTTGTCACTAAGATCATATATTTATCCCTAAAAACATTTTTGAAATTGAAAAATATTTAGGTCTCCCGGAATGAAGATGAAATTTAAACTTTTTGGCCTAAACTGTAGATTTTTTAAATATTTCTTTTTAATATATGAATGTAGATTAAGGAGTCCAGGGGTAATATTACATAAGTTTAATGATCTTGATTAATGCACAATATTTACAAGGGAAAAAATAGTTAAAGGATTAAGTTTAAGGGCCATCTTCTGTCTTTTCGATCAGAGCTCCGCTGAGTACGTCTTCATCAGGCGGGATCCGGCATCATTCTGACACTTCTGTTCTTGTTGCTGAGGCCCTTTCGTGGGAAGAGTGCTGACTATATAACAATTATTTCACACGTGGCTGTAAAAAGGTCGTACACGTGTTGTACTTTGCTATGGGGCGGATGTCGAGTCGGCCAAATGCATCTGGAGCGAGCCTGTTGCTATGGGCTCGCTATATCGACACTCGGCCAATCCGACATGCAGCTGACCACAGCTGAACGTGTACACTGATAGGGATACTTAAGATAAACCATTTCTTCAAGGGAGGGAGAAAAAAAAACCAGACGATCACTGTAAAACATGAATTTAAAAAAAAATTTATATTACTAAGAGAAAAGAAAAGAAAAAAAAAAGGAATTTTGAAGGCGTCCTTAATAGCACACACAATGAAAAGAAAAAAAAAATTATATCATAATAGTTAGCGTCGTTAATGTGCTCTGTGCACACCTGTCTTTTGTTTTATCATCGTTCCCCAAAGGGGGTTTCCAACACAACGTCTTCTAAACAGATATTCGTCCTCGTCTAAGATAAAAAAAAAAAGTCTCCAAGTTATTGTAGTGTTTCTCAATACGTCTTCAAAAAAAATAGAGAAAAACTTTTATTTTTATGTAAAAGAAAATTGCTCAAATTGGAATAATCGTAAAAACTTTTATGACAAAGGCAAAACAAACAAATAAAAATAATTATCTTTTGTCCGTCAAAATAGAAAGAAAGAGTAGAGGGAAAAAAAAATCGAAACTTATAGTTTTCCTGCTACATCATATTTTGTCATTTTTTAGTGGGGGGGGGGGGGTAGAAGAAATAGTTTATACACATAAACATATTTATAAAAACAATAATATTTCAAACAAAACATACAATATTTCGAAGCATATAAAATGGTACTAAGTATGTAAAAAAAAAAAAATATGTCCTATATACGATGAAACAAAATAAATCATAAGTCTGAGTTCTAAAAAGAAAAAGAAAAGAGAAAAAAAAAAGTCAAATGTCCTGAGCACCAATGTCTAATATATTGTAAAAGTTAAATGTTTGTGCCAAAAAAAAATCACTTGGCACTTGTTAACATAATCCTGGTTAATGAAATAATAATAATGATAAAAATGCTTTAGCTAGCCAATAAAAAAAAAAGCACTTGACTTAGCTTTATTTATTGCTGTGGCATATTTCACATTCGAGGGAATAATTAAAAAAAAAAACACCATTATTCCCTCTTCGTTGCGTGGAGGAGTAAACACAAAACTAAAACCACATCTGTGATTTTGCAAGAGAAAGAAGAGAAGAGAAAAAAAAACACTCGCAAACGTAGAGATTATCTTGCAGTAAATTCTTCCAGTCACTATGAGTCAGTTTATATCGACTGTGTCCAATATTTCATCATGTCAGCTGCTGTAGTTGTAATCTGTGGGCCTTCATGTGACCCAATTTTTTTAACTTGATATCGTTCGTTGGGATGCACTGCGGTAATCTGGTATGGGCCGAAAAATTTAGGACGGAGTTTTAGGCCCGTACCAAACTGAGTTCTTTTTATCGCGACCAGATCGCCGATTTCATAAGCAGTAGCAGGTTTCCGTTTCTTATCATACTGCATACGTGTCATTTGCTGTTGTTTTAAAATGTGCGTCTTTGCCACATCTCTTAATTGTTTTTTATGGTCTACTGCTAATTGAGCCTCTTCTGTTTCTAAGAGTTGTCGGATGTGTAAGTCTTCTTTATTTTTCATTTTAACGCCAGTAAGAATTTCGAAAGGGGAAAAGTTGGTAGCGGATGAAATGGTGCTATTTATGATCCTTTGCACCGGAGCGACATGTTTGTACCACTTTTCGGGATCGTCCAACGATAACTTTGTTAATATTGGGATGAGTGTGCCGTGTATTCTTTCGATTTGGGAGTTTCCCCGGGGTACTCCCGTGGTGATCGGATGGTGTTCGATGTTTTCCTCCTTACAGAAGGTCGCGAAGTCGGCTGACGTGAATGCGGGGCCTTTGTCTGTGATAATGCGTCGGGGATTACCGAATGTAGTTTGCTGTAATTTCAGTTTATCTAGTGCGTCTTGCGCCGCCGTAGATTTTACTGGATATAACCAGAAAAATTTTGTAAATGCATCCACTACAGTAAATAAATGTTTGTAATTTTTATTTGTTGATGGGAGTGGTCCGAGAAAATCACAATGATATGTATCCAGTGGCGTGTCACTTTTTGGAATCGGGTGTAAAAAACCTTCTTTTTTACCCAATTTCCGAGATGCTAAAATGCACGGAACACAGTTTATCACGATGGTTCGTGCGAGTTCGGATAGTTTCGGAATAAAAAAGTTTTGAGATGCTATTTCCTCAGTTTTTTTAGCTGAGAAGTGGCCTTTAGCATGTATATCCTGGAGAATATTAAGCTGCATCGCTTCGGGGATAACTAATAAATCTCTGCCACGTTCAATTTTATACAGTACGTTGTTACGAAGCACAAAATCAGCTACCGGAGAGCTTATCGCTGCGGCCTTGATGCCGGCTATAAATGGGTCTCTGTCTTGCGCTTGCATAATTTTTAGAGTTAATTCATCATGCGTAATCTGCATGACGGGGTATCTGCTAAGGCAATCGACATGCTGCATTTTTGCAGCTGGTCGGTGTTTTATTTCGAAATCGAAATCTTGTAGAAATAAGGCCCAACGTGCAATTTTGGGTGTGAGTTCCTTCTTTTCCATCGTTTTCTGAAAGGCCTGACAATCCGTGATGATTCGAAATTTAGTGCCATGCAGATAAACACGAAATTTTTTTAGTGCTTCGATGACCGCTAGTACTTCTAATTCGTAACTGCTCAACTTCTCTTCCTGGGGGGATGTTTTTTTGCTCATGTATTGGAGCGGGTGAAAATGGCCGTCGGGGGATTTTTGCATAAGCGTCGCGCCAAAGCCGTATTTACTGGCATCAGTGTGCACTTCGAGCTCCGAGCCGGGTACAAAAATGTGTAGAACTGGATTACTGGTGAGTCGATTACGTAGTATATGCAGTGCTTGCCGTTGCTCCGGACCGAAATCGAAAGTCGCTGTTTTACGTAACAAATCACTTAGGGGGCGTGCAATAGAAGCGTATCCCGGTATGAATTTTCGAAAATAACCCGTTAGCCCGAGTAAGGATTGCAGCTGTTTAACATTTTTAGGCTCCGGGAAATGTTGGACTGCTTTAATTTTCGCAGGGGATGGCGCTATAGTGTTATGCTCGATAATATGCCCCAAAAATTCTATTTTGCGCTGTAAAAATTGACATTTCTTAAAATTAATCTCCAATCCGTAATCAGAAGCAGTATCTAGTACACGTTTTAAGTTATGGAGTCCCTCTTCTTCCGATTTTGTAGGAATTACAAGATCATCCATGTATAATATTAATACACCTTCCATGAGTAATTCACGGAAAACACACGCGAGATATCTCGTAAATGCTGAGAGGCTTGAACAAAGGCCAAAAGGGGCCTTTAAAAATTCATAGGTCCCGTCGTGCGTGATAAAAGCTGTATATTTTGTACTGTTTGGGTCTACATCAACATGGAAGAACCCATTCTTAAGATCAAGGGTCGTAAAAATTTCAGCTTGTTTGAGTTGATCCAATATGTCATCAATTAGGGGTAACGGAAAACGATCCTTCACTATTTTTTTATTTAATTTTCGAAAATCAATGCATAAGCGCATGGAATTGTCCTTTTTTCTTACTAAGACAACGGGGCTTGCGTAATCGCTATACGACGGTTTTATAATGCCGTCCCGCAACCACTGTTGAATTTGGTCGCGGATTAATTCTTTTTCGCTTAGGGACATTCTACGGGGGCGTTGATACACGGGTATATCATCATTTAATACTATCGACATTTTTAAGTCTGTGCTCTTCGTTTTTGAGGGTTTGTAGGTTTTAATTAAAGTAGCGACTTCCGTACGAATGTTATGATCGATAATGTGATTTAGATCGATCTCGTCCTGTGTTTCGAACACATTAATGCAGTTAATGAAAACATCCGCTTGGGGAGTTTTATGGAGCGATATCCCGTCCTGACCACACGTTAGTGTACCCTGTGTAAGCACGTCCCGCCCTACAATAAAGGGGGTGGACATTTGTGATGAGTTTACGACATAAACTCTAGTAGAGAACAGAGTTCCATCTATTTGAATATCCGTTTTAAATGATCCTAATGGCGTTAAACTGCCACCGCCAAAACCGCCCAGTTGTATGGTTTCACATTGTAGGAGAGGGGAGCCAACTAATTTATAAAAATCTTCTCTTATTGCTGTAATCGCGCTTCCCGTATCAATTAATGCGTCTATTATGACATCCGCAATTTTGACTAATTTATTCATGTTGGTATACGATTGCTGTGAGTCTACGACGTGGACTTTTTTATAGCGCTTTAACCCCGAATGTTGTTGGGGAGGGGTGCCTCGGGTTGTAGGCTGCACCGAATGTTGTTGGGGAGGGGTGCCTCGGGTTGTAGGCTGTTTCTCCCCAGTGCGCTCGCCACATTCAAAAGACCGATGGCCCCATAAAGAGCAATTAAAGCATTTTGGGCCCTTATTTTTATTATGACAATCTGCGGAAACGTGGTTTCCTAAACCGCAATTAAAACAGATAATTTTACGTTCATTTTTAAGGTGTGGTGTAGGAGTAGTGCCTTTCGCATGATACGACATGCGTTTCACCTGACCACTGGCTGATCGGCAAATTTCATCATAAATCACTAGCTTTTCCTTAAATTGTAGCAAATTAGTACATCCAAATAGCACAGCTTTATTTTGTGCGGAGTCTTCTATACCCTGAATTATGTAATGCATTAACGAAAGATCATCGATGTTTCCATTGTTCGCAATTTCGCGCATTGAAAGAAAATATTGTACTAAATTTTCCGAGGGACGTTTCCTACGATTCATTAATACTTGATGAACATGTGCTGGGGACGCAAAATGGGAAAATTCTGATAGCAATGCTTGTTTAAGTTCGTTATAAGAGGTTATATGAGGTTCACTGTGAATATATTGAAGAGCTAAATCTTTCAACCCGCGTTCCGCGAAAATGAATTTTTGAACATCTGTAAGCGCAAATGATTGTGCCAAATTTTCAAAACGAGCAAGCCAATTAATTACATTCTCCGTATTTAATCCTCGGAACGGTGGAATTAAATTCTCGAAATCTGTAAATGAAATTACTGGTCTAGTTAAAGTGGGTTCGTGTGTTCTAGTAAACTCGGAAGTTATGTTGCCATTTCTATTAACAGAGTTAGAGGGGAGGGGGGGCGGTTCCGGGTCGTCAATTTCAGAATCAGTCGCAATTTTAATAGAATTCGCAAAGGAATTTAAGTCGGTCAATGCCGTGAGGATTCGAGTTGCAATTTCTTCTTCAGTACCATCAATTTCGATGGCCAACAAATTGGCAATTGCGATAAATTCGAGTTTCGAGAATTGAGCAGTTACTTTAGTCAATTTCGCGCGGAAATCAGCGCTGTCACTTGCAAAGTTAAATCCTTCAAATTTGCGCAAATTTTTCCTGTTAGAGCGTAAGTCATCACGCTCAAAAATGAACTGGTGTAACAACTTTATTTTATTTGCTTTAGCTAACTTGAGCATCGCACATATCTGTGGTATTTCCGTCAGAAACATGATGGAAGCAACCAGCGAAGAAAGAAAGAAAAAAAAAGAAGTACTCACTAGCGAGAAAGTTCTTATCCGATCTGGCACACCGTCAAATATGGGTCACTCCCATAAATTCACACAGCTGTTCTCTTTGAACAGTGGCATTTCCCGCTGTGATAAATCCTCAGGAGAGCTCGTTGAATTGCTTGTCTATCGATGTAATCCAATGGCACGGATAAAATCGGCCGTTTGTCTGTCTCATGTCGCTGATGTTTTGGGGTATAAATAGGCCGGCCCCCATGTAGATTAAGGAGTCCAGGGGTAATATTACATAAGTTTAATGATCTTGATTAATGCACAATATTTACAAGGGAAAAAATAGTTAAAGGATTAAGTTTAAGGGCCATCTTCTGTCTTTTCGATCAGAGCTCCGCTGAGTACGTCTTCATCAGGCGGGATCCGGCATCATTCTGACACTTCTGTTCTTGTTGCTGAGGCCCTTTCGTGGGAAGAGTGCTGACTATATAACAATTATTTCACACGTGGCTGTAAAAAGGTCGTACACGTGTTGTACTTTGCTATGGGGCGGATGTCGAGCCGGCCAAATGCATCTGGAGCGAGCCTGTTGCTATGGGCTCGCTATATCGACATGAATGTAAAGTAACAGTTTTTTTTTCAAAGTACAGAAACATAAACTTTAGATAGACATTTGACAAAAAAAAAAAAAATCGTTTATGTCATTTATTTTATAAGTCTCCCGGAATCTATTTGAAAATCTCATTATTTTGCCATATATCCAAGATTTTCAATTTATTTTTTTTGGTGGTTTTAAATTTGTTCCAGATAAGTTTTTACGTCCGCAAACCTCCAGATATCATGCGAATAAAATGTATATTAATTTTTAATTAGTTTATTAGTCTAATTTGTTTTGGCTTATGACATTAGAAACAATTCTTAAAATATCACATTCGCACACAAAAAATAAACTTAGAAAATTTGGTTAGTGGGTGTGGTTTTTAATTTACTTCTCATTGTCGCGAACCGTTTGTATTGACCGTGAAACGATTTTTATTTTTATTTCATTATGGTTATGGTTCTTATACGATGGAATCGAAAAATGTCAATATTTGTTTTTTAATTTTCGTTACACGTATCAAGAAAAATAAAATTGTTTATTGAAATGTTTAAGCACCCCAATTGATCGCTTAGATTAGTGATGCACAACCTTTTTGCCAGAAAATCATTTGCCACCAGAATATTTGAAAAGTGACGTTTGCTTTATTTCATAGCAAAGTTTCTGTCATTATTATATGGAAAATTATTCTGCATAAAATTAGTGGTATCAGTTTGGCCCGCGGGCCACAGGTTGTGCATCCCTAGCTTAGATAACTGGGGTATTTACCAAATTTCTTGCCAATGTGGTCTTTCTTATATTGGTCAGACAAAACGTGCTCTCAGATTTCGTTTAAAGGAGCATAAAAGGTATGTCAAAAATCAAGAGCTTAAACGCTCTTCTATTCCTCAACATTGTTGGTCTTCACAACATAAGTTCAACTTTTCTTCAGCCACCATTATCCATAAGTGTCCTTCTATTCTTGATCTTAATTTTTGGGAAGCTTACTACATCATTAAAAATTCTCACTCCTTAATCAATGACTTATCAAGTACTCCTTATTTCCAAGCATTTGGAAATCTTTAATTTGAGGTTTTTCCCTTGCTTTTTTGCTTTTGTTTTGTTCGTTCTCCGGTAGATGTCGCTACTTGTTCACCCAGTTGTTCAGGCTACTTTTTTCTCATTGGTTGCTTTTCTTTAGCGGGATCGTTCTCGTAGCGGGTATATAAGCCTGCGTTTCTCACGGTCGGCTGCCAAATGAGAGCAGTCTCAGGCGGCAGCTCGTGTACAGGCACACAGCTTACTATCCTCTTACTAGTGAGTACGGGTGGCATGCAGCCAGGGATGGGGGTATGCAATGAAACCCAACCTGTCACCCCTAGGGGTGGAGCCCCTACATGCTTTCACCCACCGATAAATTGTCTCCTTCATCTCCTCCTAGGGACTCAGCAATCTGTCAGTTTTAATATGATTTCTACTTAAATCCTATTCACCCCCCCCAGCTAAGTTTGATTAATTACTCTCTTCCTTATTTTTAGTTCCTAATCTGCCCCTTAGCTAATAATTAGTATAATTTGATTAACTTAGTTAGTCGTCTAGTCATCCCTCTTAGTCTAATAGGTTATTTTCGTTAATGCGACTTTTATTCCCTAACTTTACTTAGGTTTTTAGTTATTAATCCCATCTTAGTAATGGCCCTTAATAATACTAGGCCCCGTTAATACTATTTATTAAGTCCATTTGTAATCTTAACCACTCTAGCCACAAGCTCAGACATTCCCCCACCTGTCAACAGCCAGTAAGTTAACAATCTATTCTTCATCTCCATAAAAGTCAAATAAACAGCAGTTACAACTTAAAAAACTTAATGCTAACAGGTTTCTCAGGTAAGCAGTACAGTAAACAATAGCAATGTTACTAACCCATTTACTTTCCAGGATTCCCTCCCCTAGGACTTGGCTACCGAAAATTTCAAGTTGACCTAATCGACGCAGGGACTCAAGGGACCCTGTGCGGTCCGAAGAGATTCGGGAGCACCAATCAAGTCCACTGCACCAAAACCGTACAGGTTGACCTCATAGACGCAGAGACTCAAGGGACTCTGCTCGGTCCGACACCGTTCTGGAACCCCCCCCCCCTAGTGGGCTAACGCTTCTCAGGCTTTCAAGCTGACCTCATTGACGCAGGGACCCACGGGATCTTGTGCGGTCCGAAGAGCAATGGGAAGCAACCTACTAGCCCACTTACCCCGCACACGTTGACCTCATCGACGCAAAGACTCAAGGGACTCTGTGCGGTCCGAAACGTGTTCGGGGTTTTTCTTTTCCGTTTTTTTCCCTTGTTTTTTTCTAGTGACAGTACGCCTATTTATTAGGTGCATTTGGACTCTGTCCGCACGAGCTACCGGACCCGCTCCAATGGGACAGCCCATGGAGCACCCTTTTTTTCCCCTTGGGTACGGTAGAAAGGCGGGATCTCGTCACCACCTGCAGCGATTCGACTGCCTTGCATTTCGGCCCAAAAATTCTCCCTTCTCTGGCACTACTTAGCATTTCGGCCATTTTAGTTTTGGTTATTTATATTTCTAAATCTCCCTCAAAATTGACCCCCCTGTTGTCTGCTGAGGACATGCCACCGTTTCGGCTCAAAAAATTTTAGCACCAGCCCCGTTTCGCCTGGCACGGCGAATGGGAGTGATGTGCGGTGCCAAACTCACAAGGAAGGTCTCCATTGGGGGCATACTCAGAATTTTTTGAAAAAAATACGAATTAAACTACTCATGTAGGTAATAAAGGATCAGTGAAAATTAGCGGCGGAATTTCATTATTAGATATGTAAAAAAATAAAATAGTTTGGAATAATTGGCGTGAAAAGCTGAAAGCTACGCGGGATTTGGCAAGCAGTGCATTTCCTCGCCAAAAGCAGACGATTTTAACGAATCTGAAAATTGATTTTAATTGACTTCACTGTTAAAAATCTGCAGCATTTACTGCAACGTCACTCCACTACTTTTATAGAATATCGCTCTTCTGACCAATGAGAATGCTCCATAGCACCGTGAATTGACCGTGTCATACACTGTTAAAAATATGCTGCCTTTTGTTGCAACGCACTCCACCGCTTGTATATAATATCTCTATTCCAACCAATGAGAAAGCTAAATTTCACGGCCAAGTAACCGTTTTCTATACAAGCAAGGGAGGGCGTTGCAACAAAATGCAGCAGATTTTTAACAGTGTATTTTTCAATTTGGAACAATTTTAATCAATTTAAATTGTGTTTTAAATGATAAAATATATTAATTTAATTTTGTTATAAGTACATATAAACGTATATGACAAAATTACACTTAAAGTAAAGTAAAAATGCAAAACTAAAATTACTTAAACTAAACTTATTTAAATAAATTGAACATAGAAAGTTTTTTCTTTAAAAAGTATTCGAAGCGTAAAAGCGTATTTTTCAAAATTTCGTTTTTTCGCCAACCGGAGATAAATCGCCAAATAAACGAAATTTTTATTATTTTTTTACGGACGTTATAAGGAGGTTCCGCGGAAATGTTTTTTATAAACATATATAACTATATGAGAAGAACATTCTGTAATTTTTTCAGATTTTTCTGAGTATGCCCGTATGGAGACCTTCCTTGTCAGTACTTTCACAAAGGCTATAAACTACTAAGTCCAGCAACCGTTAGCCACAATCAGCCGACCTCGGCACTTGTCTGCGTAGATCGCCCCCACTTTGCCGGCTAAAAGTCCATCATGTACGCTAATGGCGCCTGGTGCATGTAAAATCCGTCGTGGGTGTAAAGTTCTCCAAGATACCTGTGATTTATACCTCTGGAGGTGCCTTGTCAGGTGAAGGTCTCGTCATCTGATCAAGGCTTTAAATTACGAGACCATCTTGCGAAGCCATTTGCAGTTCAAACAATAGGATGTACCATTAATTAACAGGCGAAACAAAGTATGCTCAACGACAAGCAAGTACTGCAGAAATGATGGCATGCGAAGCAAAATTTATTGCCGCTACGTGGCAATTAGGCGATCGTCCACCCCTATACCAGGTATCTAACCCGTTAAGCTGAGATAACTCATCAGGTAGGGGCCTGGTCATCAGTTAGAAAAAAAGAAAGCCTGCGTTTCTCTGTCTCTTTGCTCAGTATTGCTTTTTTTAGCTCGCTGAGTTTTGCACTGATGAAGAATCGGGGTAGTGGATTCGAAACGGCTGTTTGCTACCTTTTCATACATTATTTGTGCATTTATAATCGTTGGTTTTCTATCTTTAAACATTTTTGCACAAAAGCTTTATTTGCTATTTTATTATAAATCATTACAGTAAACATATATTTTTTAATTAAAGTATTGTTCCCGTTTAGCATTTTTCAAAGTGCAATGGGATTATTTTAAGATAGTCTTAGAAATATATGACGATTTGAGCTTATCATGATAATGTATGCCAGTGATGAATTCTGAAGGTGACCAACAGGCAGTCTCTCACCACTAAATTTCTTTCTTTCTTTTCTTTTTTTTGGGGGGGGAATCTAGTATTTCTTATAAAATTCGTGATAAAATGTTATTTAATTTTCAGCGAAGAAAACTTTTAAATTTTAGTGGTAAGAGACTACCAGCTGGTGCCTAGATTTTTGGACCCCTGGCTGAAAATATCATTGCTAGAAGAAAATGTCTGATTTCAACACCAATGTATGTTACACTGTAACCAATTGATAAATTGTACAATATTTTCATATTACTGATTGGCGAAGTTTGTCAATATTTATTAATTATTTAACAATTTATTTGCTTTTAGAAGAGACCTACTGTTGAATTTTGTGTTTTTCTCACAACTGACTGACGAATTTTGCATTATTCCCCCATCGAGCTTACCGGTAAAAATTGTGTCTTTTCTTACGTTATGCAAATGTGATTCATAATCCCTCTCCCGTACCCACAAGCTATAAAATGAAATCAATCAATCTGCAAATCCATTAAAATCAACAATAAGGGCTACCTGCCGTATAAAACATTTAAAAAGAGATGTTGAATGCATAAAGTGGTTTAGGCTATTTCCATGCGAACTTGTCTTCTTTGTCACAAACTACGATTTTTGGCTCTTACTATTTTAGAACAGTAAAAAATGTGACTTTGTTTATCGGGTATATCTCATTGATTGAATAACACCCAGCAAACTTTTCGAAAATAACGGTGGCCAACATGTAGAGCCATTTTCATCTATGTGACAGACATGACAAGTTCGCTTGGAAATAACCTTTAATGCCAAGAAAAAGACCCGCATGACAATGTACAGTCTATGGGAGCGTTTTTTTTTCAAATATCTCGCTCAAATTTTAATATTTCTACATGATATTTTTTTTCCTTGACACAAGATAGCTGAGGACGATCTACAACCGGCCTAGTTTTTACTTTTTCGATTTTGCTTATATATTTTTTATATTACGATAGTTTCAATTTCAGAACCGGTTTAAACTGGTTTTGAAAGTTAAAGTAATTTTTAAAAAAAATCTGAAGCCAAAATTGAAAAAGTAAAAACTAGGCCGGTTGTGGATTGTCCTCAGCTATCTTGTGCAAAAAAATCATGTAAAAATATTAAAATTTGGGCGAAATATTTGAAAAGAATGCCCCCATAGACTTTACATTATCATCCGGGTCTTTTTCTGTGCCTAGTGTGAGGCCTTAAAGAATGCTAAGTTTGCAAGCAGTTAAAAATACCCATGTGGAAACCCAACGTATCTACTCTATTTTCAGGGCAGAATGGCGGGATTTGTGCCCAAAATTTTGAAATCCCGCCGAAAAGAATATGGGGGGGGGGGGGTTCCCGTTTAAATAATTTCATCCTTTTACGGAATATATTGCATTTTTAGACTACAATCAGCTTCCAAACGGCTTGCGAAGTTTGTGATATTTTTGCGCGACCGCTGATTTTTTTGTAAGTTTTTTACCGCGAAGAATAGTTGAAATTCACGATTTTTTCCACGATCGATTGGCAAGTTATGCTTTATTTTCCGATTGGCAAATTCAGGGGTGATTCTTTTCTGCAATTTTAAGGCATTCAGATTCGGCCATAAAAATTATAAAAATGTGGTCATAAGTCCAGAAATTCAGGCATAAAAAACATTATGGAAAAATGTCGCGAATATTAACAAAGTATCACCGAAAAAATCAAATTTTTTGCAAAGGATCGAAGAAAGGCAATTGGCAAAGAATCATGAAAAAATGCGACGTTTGGCAAAGGATTGCTGAAAAAATCGGAATTTCGAAAAGAATCGCTGAAAAAATGTAAATTTCGATAAAGGATCACGGAAAAATGGGAATTTCGTCATATTACAGTTAATTAGTGCGAAATGACATTTAGTTCATTGAACGAAGTTGAAACGATATTTGGAACGTTTCACTTTTGGAATTGATTGCGAAAATAAATATATCACTGTTAAAAAAAGTAAACAAAATCTAAAAAGTAAAGTAAAACGGCCAATGGATGGAGATCGATTTCAGCTGTATAATGAATAAAAAAAAAAAAAAAAAAATCAGTTAAAAATATTAAAATGCAATTTCCCTATAGGATCAACATTATCGAGCTAGCGTTTTTACGGGAGTGAAGAAGCCTTTTAAGTTAATGGAAATGGGCAGAACTTTAATGAGTACCCTTTATATAAATAATGCTACGTAAAAAAAAATCGTCCAAAGTCGTATAGAATTAATTTAGTTGGAAGTGAAATGGACACTTTATGTGTCAAGCTATTTCTTCGTAATTAAGGCATCCAAACCCAGGCAAGTTTCGAAAGCGAAAGATGACGGTACGAACTGTTGCGCTCGAGAACAATATGTAAAAATAAAGAATTAAGGCAGACGAGAGGGGGAGAAAGATCTTCTGAACAAATACGGGCTGTCATAGCTAAGCCATTGCTCGTAATCAGCGGCGAAAGTAAGAAATGCGGGGCAAATGTGGCCGCAGTTTTGACAGATGTGAATAAGTGATTCTCTTTGTGGAAGTTCCGCGAGCTCACTCTGTATTCTGGGAGCAATTCGGGGATGGCCACGCTCTCTCCTATTCAAAAGGACAGCCCCAACTGGTTGTGTCAATGTCAGTTTCTTGTAATTCAAAGATTAAATCTAGATGGATTATTGTCCACAGGCTGATTAACCAAGTTCGGGCTGGCGGGTCACTGCCTTTCTCCGTGTATTTAGTCTTCAGTTTGGCTCTTTTGTATCATATGCATTCTCTTTAGGCTAACATTTTAAGTTTATTTTTAGGATTAACTAATAAGTAAATTCATTTTTGAATTTATATTTGCTACTTTGGAAACATATAGAATATCATTCGAAGTACTGATTTAGCAAAAAAGAATAATCGTTAAAACGGTACCAGAAAAAAAAAAAAAAAAAAAAAAAAAAAAAAAGGATTACTATTTTATCTTGCATTATTTCAACCGATCTGGATATATAAAATTATAATTTTAGTAAAAGGCATGGGAGACGATTTTTAGTTGTGCCTATTTAGAAATGGAAAAAGGACGAGAAATGTAGCTTGGGAAGGTAAAAGCAGGGGTGATTGCGGCTTTAATATTCATGGCAACCTGAGCGAAGGTTTCTTTTCAATCACGAGCAGTCGTCCAAGCTCGCATCCTCTACAGACTGGATCTGCCTATTTGCAAAACGCAATTGCACTAAAGGTAATTCAAAAAATCCTGTACAAAAGTAATGCAAAAAATAATTGCATCAAAAGGAACAGAACGGCATTTTTTAGTTTTCGTTTAGAGTAGCAAAACGCCTAGAAATGCAAAAAGAAGAGAAAAAAATATTTGGAAGGATAAAGGCAGAAGTAACATTATTAGCAATTTTCCCTGTGCAAGATTATTTTTTCTGTGCCACTGCAAATGCTATTCGCGAGGTAAATTTGCAAATAGAAATTTACGAAAGTTTCTATTAGCGGAGTTTTTTTAAAATTTAAAATGTGCAACACTAAAATATGTAATGTTGAAATATATTACAAGCTTTGCCAAATATTTATTCCTTAAAACTATGCACATTTTTTACACAAATTTCAAACGCACATATATATATTGTATAAAACGTTAAATCAAAATTTCAACTGGCGCCCCCTTCTCGTGGTGCCCGGGACACATCCCTTCTCGGTCCCCCACCCCCTCGTAGTTTCGGACCTGACTCTTTCTCTCGTTTGTTTTTATTGTCCCGGTCGGTAAACGGAAAAAAAGTGACCGGAAAAAAAGTTATCGGAAAAAAAGTGACCTAAACTACAAAAGCGGAAAAAAGTGACACGGAAAAAAAGTGACAAGGAAAAAAAGTGACACGGAAAAAAGGTGACAAGGATTGGTTTTGGAGATTTATTATTGATTTTAGGGATTCATTGGTTAAGTATGAAAGGGGGATCGGGGGGGGGGGGGCTCATAATTTAGGTAAATGGGTTTTTCATGCTGAATTAACTGTTTTGGTTCAATTTTTGGATATACGTTCATACTGAAAAGACGCTTGCCTGATTAGTTTTGGGAAGGGACGATTACCCCCCCCCCCATCCGTCTTCAATTAGATGAATGGGTTTTTATGCAGAATTATCCAACTTGTGTCAAATTTTCATATAGGTTCTTTTCGATAGGGCTTATATATAGTGTAAAATGCCTGAAGAGTTTTAGGAGTTTAATGGTTAAGTATAGAAGGGGAACGGGAGATAACCTTTCTTAAATTAAATTAATGGCTTTTTACGGATAATTATCCGATTTGCTTCGAATTTTGGACATGGGTTCATTAAGACGTATAAGACGATAAGACGTATCTCTGATTAGTTATGGGGTTCTTTTGCTTGTTATAAAGGGGGGACAAGCAATTATCTCTTCCTCAAACTAGATAAATAGATTTTTATGCAGAATCATCTGATGCATTTCAATTTTTAAACATAGGTTCTTTCTGATAAGGTGAATTCCGGAATAGTTTTAAGGATTTAATGGCTAAGTATAAAGGGAAGATGGGGGAAACCCCTCTTAAATTAAATAAATGGCTTTTTATGCAGAATTATCCGATTTGCTTCGAATTTTGAACATGGGTTAATTATGATAAGACGTATATCTGATTAGTTATGGGGTATTTTTGCTAATTAAAAAGGGGGGGGGGCGGGTGATTACTACCCCCGGCCTTAAATTAGATTTAAAAAAAAATATGCACACTTATCCGATTTATTTCAAATTTTGGATGTAGGATCTTTCTCATAAAGTAAATTCCTGAATAGTTTTAAGAGTTTGATGGCTATGTATAGAAGGAGATGGCTTTTTGCGCAGGATCATCCGATTTGCTTCAAATTTTCGATGTATATTCATTATAAGAAGGCGTATCTCTGATTAATTATGGGGTTCTTTTGCTAATTAAATAGGGGAAGCGGGCGATTAATCCCCCACTCTTTAAATAAGATTTTTTTTTACAATTATCCAACGTATTTCAAATTTTGGATATAGGTTTTACCTGATAAAGTAAATCCCTGAATAGTTTTAAGGGTTTAATGGCTAAGTATAGAAGGATGAACGGGGGATAACCCACAATTAATCAGGGGTTCGCCTTATTATAATGAACACACATTCAAAATTTGAATCAAATAAGATAATTCTGCGTAAAAAGCCATTTATTAATTTAAGGGGGGTTATCCCCCGTTCCTCCACTGTATACTTAGCCATTAAACCCTTAAAATTATTCTGGGATTCACTTTATGAGAAAAAACATATATCCAAATATGAAATATATCGGATAAGTGAACATAAAAAACAATTTATATAATTTAAGGGGGGGGGGCGATAATTACCCACCTTAATTTTTAATTAGGAAAATAACCCCATATGTAATCAGGGATACGCCTTATCATAATGAATCTACAATCCAAAATTTGTAGCAAATCCTATAATTCTGCGTAAAAAGTAATTTAATTTAAGGTAGGTTATATTCTATTCCCCTTCAATACTTAGATATCAAATCCTTAAAACTATTCAGGGATCCACCTTATCAGTAAGAACCTACATTTAAAATTTGAAATACATGGGATAATTCTGCATAAAAACCTATTTGTCTAGTTTAAGGGGGAGATAACTGCTCGACCCCCCCCCCCCTTTATAATAAGCAGAAGAATCCCATAACTAATCAGAGATACGTCTTATCATAATGAACCTATGTCCAAAATTCTAAGCAAATCGGATAATTATGCGTAAAAAGTTATTAATTTAATTTAAGAAAGGTTATCCCTAGCTCTCCCTCTATATATAACCATTAAAACTCCTAAATCTCTTCATGCATTATATACTATATATAAGCCTTATCGAAAAGAACCTATATTCACAGGGCCTGACTTAGACAGTGGGTGGCCCTGGGGCAAACATTTATTAGAGTGGCCCCTTCTATCTTAAAAATGTTTGTGAATTATACTCAAGTGACTAAAATTAAAATTCAAACCTATTGTATGTATGCATAAATTTCGTACCAAGTACTGATTTCAGTATTTATATTTCACATCTTTATACATAATAACAGAAGATAAATAATTTTAACTATTAATTTTTTTGTGATGTAACTATTACTTTAAGGGAACGTGGGGCAGGGAAGCAAAGGGGGTAGGAGGAAAAAAGACCCCTTAAAATTGAAAAAAAAGAATTTTGGTAATATTTTGCTTATCATTTGGCCCTCTTTTAACAAGAAACTTTTCTCTCCTTGGGGGGGGGGGGGGGCTTCAAACCGGGAGGCCCGGGGCAATTGCCCCGCATGCCCCTGCCTTAGTCAGGCCCTGTATATTCAAATTTAACACGTTGGATAATTCTGCATAAAAACCCATTCATCTAATTGAGGACGGATGGGGGGGGGGGTAATCGTCCCTTCCCAAAACTAATCAGGCAAGCGTCTTTTCAGTATGAATGTATATCCAAAAATTGAACCAAAACAGTTAATTCAGCATGAAAAACCCATTTACCTAAATTATGAGCCCCCCCCCCCCCGATCCCCTTTTCATACTTAACCAATGAATCCCCAAAATCAATAATAATTCCCCAAAATCAATCCTTGTCACTTTTCCGTGTCACTTTTTTTCCTTGTCACTTTTTTTCCGTGTCACTTTTTTCCGTGTCACTTTTTTTCCGCTTTTGTAGTTTAGGTCACTTTTTTTCCTAGATTCGTCCCGGTCACCCGATCTCGACCATACCAAGATGGTAAAAAAGAAAACTCAATGCTGCTTAAAGAGAGAGATTTAAAAAATAAAATAATAGAACAGCCTTCATGGAATCTTTTCATTAGAAAAGTTAAAAAAAGACTTGACTTTATTTGGCGCCCCATTTGCCTTTTCTTCTAGTTCCCGGAGCACATGCACCTCTAAGGAAATCGGTAATTTTGCACTTCGCACAGACTACTGACCTTAGAAAATGATGCTTTGTTTGTATGTATGTATGTATGTATGTCGGCCAATTATCTATACTGTGGGATATAGGCCCCTAAGGGGTGGGGTGCCCTCCGCGGGGGTCTTTCTAAGGGAACCTAACCCGCATATACCCAAGGTTCGAAGAAAATCACGGAAAACTCCGAACGGTTAGGCCGACGGTCGCGATAGGGTTCGAACCCAGCGTCCAACCGTCTATCAGTTTCAGATCAGAACCTCTCGGCCACTGGTGGGGCACGGAAAACGATGCTTATTCTCCTACGCAGAAAATGATTTAAATGGTAGAAGGGTATTTTTGGGGTTGGAAAAAAAATAGTCCAAAAGAAAAGCTCTTTTTTCTAATTCATTTGCGGTCTTCTATTATAGATGAATTGCAGTTGTATTATAGTTGTATTTATTATTTAATATTACTTATTTGTAAATTTTAATACAGTTGGCTCAGTTTTCCTTCTGGATTTTCCGGCTGTGAGAAATTTTTATACAAATTCGATATATATATATACATATACATGTTTGTATATAAAGACAGAAAATATCTTCATTTGGGATCCCCCTACGCATTATGTTTTGCGCCAGGGGCAGGCACGTAGCCAGGGAGGGTTCTAAGGGGGCTGAAGCCCCTCCCGAAATTTTGAAAAGACTTTACAAAATTATCTAATAAAATAAGTTTTGTTTGTTTTTATCTTCCATTACATTAAAATCAATTGCATTTTTAGCTGTAAAAATATCCATTTATTCAATTACAGTTACAGTAATCCTTCATTATATCGGTTATTTGGTTATTTGTTTCTTTAATAGATATTTACCAGAAAAAATATAAATTCTTTTTAAAATGCAATTTTAACTATCTTTATACTTAGTAAAATTCGATAAAGTGTAATTTCGTATCATTAGTTTGATTAAGAAAAGTTATTGTAATACAGATTTGGAGTATTAACTTTAGGAGACAAATATTAAACATTTACTTGCATGTTATGATGTTCCTTAATTTTCTTTATCTTCATGGATATAAACGAAACTTAGAGCGGTGTCAATGTTAAAATATTTTACAGAGAAAGGAGCCAAAAACTTTAATAGCTGCCTGTAATGTACAATCATGTGAAAAATATAATTTTAAAGAAAGTATCTTTGATAATGATGTTATAACTGTAAAACACTTTTTATTAAAAAGAAACTATTAGAATGTATTGATGAAAAATAATGATGCGAGGAAAAAAAATATGGTATCGAAAACCTTCAAATGATACCACGGCAGCATCCCCAGTCCCTTCACTGAACAACTTTTCTTTAAATTGTTTGTATATGAATCTTTAATAGTAAGAAAATGTGCATAAAGTAGCTGGTTTGTCT
Source organism: Maratus speculifer (assembly GCA_964019185.1). Classification (NCBI taxonomy): domain Eukaryota; kingdom Metazoa; phylum Arthropoda; class Arachnida; order Araneae; family Salticidae; genus Maratus; species Maratus speculifer. Next base: position 240,754,276 of record OZ025293.1, on the reverse strand, counting down.
GGTTAATTTTCTTTGCATTTTGCAGAACTATTAACTTCAGGAATGGATACCCCTATGTAGAGATTTTTTTAAAAGTTTTTCATAGTACTCAGGGCCTGATTACCTCACAGGCCAACTAGGCCGCAGCCTTTGGAACACTGCTGAGGAGGGCCCTTTAATAAAATGATTCAGAAAGTATTTCTTAAAATTTTAGTTTCTTGCAATTATTTTCTCAAAAGCCAAAAAATCTAGCTTCTATCTTGGTGCGAAGGGGCCCCGAAAAAGTGCTCGGTCTTGGGCCCAGTACAACCTTAATCCGGCTCTGACAGTACCACCGAGAGAGTTTTCAATCCCGTCAGCACACGTATTTGGATAAAATTTACCCCAATTACACTGTGAGACCAATCTACAAATCTAGGCGTGTGTGCTGACTGGTTAGGGGATGCTATTTATGTAGTCAGTATAGAGACATTTTGAGTTGTGTCTAGGGAAGAAGTAAAAGTTTGAACAACAACACTGGTTCAATTTACAGCCAGAAATTTAATTTAGTAATTGAAATGAAGGGTATTCTGAATTTAAAAAGGCGAATTTTATCAAATACAATTTTTGAGTCTAAAAAAACTTTCTGAACCGCGAATTTAATGACGGATAATACAGTTTTTGTCACTTGGCTAGATACGGTGGAAAGAAAAATGTTAATGATTGTTAATGGAATGTTTTAAGTAACTAGAAAATATGATACGATATGTCAAAAATACTTTTTCAGATGTGTACCATTTTTTTTAATTGCAAAATCATAAAACCGTATTATGGGTGCACTAAATATTGGAGTAACTTACGTAAAACCAATTCCAATAATATCAAGTTTTTTTGGCAGCAAGTCTTGTTTAGAAATTTAAATTTAGGATTGTTTTTATGTTAGCGTTCGGAACAATTTGACTTTGGTGGGGGTTTGTCGAGTATTCTATATGAACTTACAGTATGGCAAGCAACTTGATTTGATATTGCTATGTAACTGGAGATGACTTAGATGATGCCACGAAGAGAAACATTTTTGGTTCCATTTTACTTTCCAAACAGCCATATAGTTTTCCAATAACTACAGGAAAGAAATAAAAATAAGAAAAATGGAAGGAAGATCCAGAAATAATATTTACTTTTCTTACATATATTCCAAAACGCATTTATTGGAAGCCTTGTTTTTTGTTTTTTCTGGAAAAGATAGGTACAAAAAAGGAAGAAGACTAACAACATGTTTCAGACATCGGTAAAAAGGCGAAATGTGTTTTCTTATACAATTCTTATAACGTATGCAATTAGATTATCACAAACCTTATCTTATTTTAGCAAACAAAATTAAAATTTCTTCAGGAATATAGCAAATTAATATTTTACTGTTGAGTTTTCAAACAGCTTCAGGAAAAGAAGAAATCGGAGCAGCTCTTGGATCAGTACTTGAAACAATCTTACTTTGCGCAGAGAAAAATACGCCACTTTGAGATGACCACGATAATAATCCTCTAACATTGGAGAAATCTGCATAAAAAAGACTGTTAGCTAAGAGCGCTTTGAAATTTTGAGCAAAGTCTGGAGAGAATGAATCGAAACTCGATATTATAAATATCCGTAGAAATGTTATTTACTTTACTCAAGACATTTAGAATAAAATCATTCAAATATCCTCGGATACAGTTACCGAAGTATCAATTATCAAAATAAATAACGTGATCTGTTTTGTTAGCGCAAACAAATCGCGTAGTTTAAGTGGTAATGAAACTCAAGCGCAGAACAGCTTGACTTTTTTGTTAGATATGTGGATTATTAAAATATTCACAAACCCCAATAATTCAGAAAATTCTTTTAGGTTTTATTCCAATAATTCTTTGTCAAAAATTCCAACAATTCTTTGCCAAAAATTCAAGAAAATTAATATTACAACATTGTGATCATCTATGCCTTGGCATGTATAAATGCGTTACAAAGGCGTATGATGAAGCATCTTATAAGTCTGGTCATGTTGGCGGGGTCCATTCTAAAATTTTCCAGAGTATCCAAAAATTAGATACATCTACTTTGAAAGCCATCTGTTAAATCTTGCCTTGTCAAACAGCATGCTGATTCCCATAATCCGAAAGTATCATGGACTTGTTAAAGCAGTGGGAAAGGCTTTTAAAAATCACTTAAAGGCAAATTTAGTGTTTCAAGAAGCAACTGCATAATGTACCGCATTAAACAAAAGAAACTGACTTATCCGCATTTTTGATACAAAATCTATCGAGAGACATGAAAGCATATTAATTTTTGTGGAACTACATACATTTGCTGTAGCTCAGAAATTATTTTGGAAAACACATGGACAATGTTTTTGGTAGCTGGAGCTTTTTTGGCAGTTGGGAGAAGGATGATTTTCTCATAAGCCTGTTTGTTTGTGAGAAGGTTTTCTGTCTGACAAAGTCTTGTGAGTTCTTCGAGAAAAATTTCGTGACATGATATCGGCTGTAACTTGGGTTAAAGATGTCCTAATTGTTTTACATAAATACAGAGAAAAATGCAGTAGAAATCTTTTGTGAGATATTTTATTGTGCATGAAAATTTCGGGAAGACATCTTTCAAATTAAAATAAAGATCCTAAGACTAACATTTATACAGACAACACGTCCAAATTCTCAAATTATATCTGCTGAAGAGTATTGCAATATCACGGTCTTTATTCTCCGTGTAGGAAGTCTTATTCAAAATTTAAATGATCTAATTTTGAATGAATAATGAAAATTAAACGAAATAACAATATTTGACAATGGTTATCAAGTATCCCATGCAGAACACATTTTAGGTTAAGCCCTGATTATTTTTAAATTTTTTTGCCGTAATTTATACAAATTACTTTTGTAAGATCAGAAAAAATTTCAAAATTCAGCCCCTCCCGAAAGGAAATCCTGGCTACGGGCCTGACCAGGGGAGCAAAAGATTGGAAGGGGCATGTGCTCCCCCCACTCCCGACGCTACGCCTATGTATGTTCATAAGTTGTGTAATTATTCTATGTAATTTTCCCCCTTTTTTAATTCATGAAAAAGAAATAAAAATCCGTCTTCGATGTTATAATATGTGAAGGAGAAGTGAAACAATTTTTTTTTCGTAGTTTATAAAAAAATGAATCATATAAAAATTTTAAATTCTAACTTTTTTCAAAAGTTATTGACTTTGAACTACTGTATGCAACTTAACATATAATAAAATATACATAAAAATGCACACAAAATATATTGTACATTTTAAAATTTAATTAAAAAAACTGAAGGTTACATCAGAACGGATATAAAAGACAGATTTTGATAAAGTGGTGGTGCTGCCATCTAGGAACAGGATAGTCAAGAGACACAGAAGAAGGATAGTTTTGTAAGCCGCGTACATGGAGTGGGAGTGGGGATATCTTTCACAGTCATTGCCTTCAAAGGAGGATTCTTGAATGGTGCACTTGGGGCATGATCCAATGTATATTTTCATAGTCAGTTACATTTTTTAAAATTAAATATAAATTTTCATTAAAATAATGTTTGCTTAAGCTAATTCGGATTCCAGCCCATGGAGAATAAATATAATATATGCCTCTTCTATCTTCCAATAGCTGGTCTTCTTCGAAAGAATTATGTTCCAACAGTCGTAAATTCCTTTTGAGGTTGTTCGCAAATGTGTGAAACTGGAAGATGCATGCATTAAGAAACTATGAAATCTATTTTTTTTTTCATTTTTTGATAAAGCAAAATATTTTTTTGAAAATAAAAAATTGGCATCTTGAAACGAATTTTAACAAAGAAAAGGAAAACTGCTCTTTTCAGAAAACAATTGCTTATAACTCAACATGTAATTAATTTATCGAAAAATGAAAATCTGTTCGATTACAAATAACTTTAATAACCATGCCTGTATGTATTATACTTTTATGTTAAAAAATTGGTCAAAAAATATGTCATAAAGGCATAGGGATAAGCATTAATTAAGAAACTATAAAACTTAATTATTTTTTCCATACTTTTACTTTTTTCTTTCTTCTTCTTCTTCTTCTTCTTCTTTTTTTTTTTTTTTTTTTTTTTTTTTTAATAAAGCAGAATATTTTTCCTAAATACAAAATTGTCATTTTGAAATGAATTTCCGCACAGGAAAGGGAAAGAAAAACTGCTATTCTTAGAAATTAATTGCTTATGATTTAAAATGTAACACGTTTATACAAAAATAAAAAACTGTTCTGGTACAAATTACTTCAATAATCATGCCTGTATGTATTATGCTCTTATGTTAAAATATGTGTCTGAGAGTTCCATGTTTTGGAACACGGAAAAATATTTTTTTCCGTATACCATTATAGAAGAATGTGTTTATTTCGAATAATGTGAACTTTGAAAATCATCGACGTGATTTGACGAAATTTATTATATATTTCGTTTCGTTATTATTTATAATATATTTCGTTATAAAATATAATATATTTCGTAATATTTATAATATATTTCGTATAAATTTATAAAATATTTCGTTATTATTTATAATATACCTCAGATATTTTTTTCAAACTATAAGAATATTACCTATCAATACAAATAAAAATATCGATTAGTATTTATTTGTGGAGAAATTAAAACTTTTTAACTCTTTCAATTATAAAAAAATAAATAAATATAAATATATATGATATTGAATATTATAGTGATGCAGTAAAATATAATACCTCTCACAGAATCAATTAAGATATTTTCATTTACAAAATAATTATGGTCAAACAATTGGAATTTTGAATATGAATTTCTTTTTAATATATGAATATGAATATACTGTATGAATTTCTATTTAATATATTAATGTGAATTTCTGTTTAATTGCTGACTTTTTCCTAGATAAAAAATTGTCTGTTGCAGTTTTATAATAAATAACTTGTGATCAAATAATGATAAACTGTAAACATACGATAATTTTTGTGCGTGTTGCATTACTTTTCATAAAAAAAATTATATTATAAAATCTTAATGTGCTTGATGCATGAAGATTTGGAATTTGACATCCTCATTGTAAAACTAACCATTGGCCACTGCTTAAAATCATCGAGCTGCATTTTTTACTTAAATTTCTGCAACAATGAAGTAATTGTTTGCTATTATTGTGTAATTTTAATAACCGTTACACAGTGGCGCAGCCCAAGTTGGGCTCTAGGTTTTTTTTTTTTTTTTTTTTTTTTTTTTTTTTTTTTTTTTTTTTTTTGCGGGGGGGGGGGGGGGGCATTGCATTACTTTTCATAAAATAATTATATTATAAAATCTTAATTTGCTTGATGCATGAAGATTTGGAATTTGACATCCTCATTGTAAAACTAATCATTGGCCATTACTTAAAATCATTGAGCTGCATTTTTTACTTAAATTTCTGCAACAATGAAGTAATTGTTTGCGATTATTGTGTAATTTTCCCGAGTTCGGCTCTACACTGTAAAAAAAAAAATCTGTAAAGGTACTAAACATTTTCTAGGAAACTGGGATTCCAAGAACTTTTCATGTAACGATAACAGGAAAAATCCATGTAACTGATTCTGAAACTTGAATTTTTGCTGTTACCGCTACAGGAAAAGTTTTTTGAATCCCAGTTTCCTAGAAAAAGTTTAGTACCTTTGCAGATTTTTTTTTTTTTTTTTTTTTTTTTTTTTTTTTTTTTTTTTTTTTTTACAGTGTAGAGGATGTGTTTGTTTTCGGGGGGGGGGGGGGGTTGAGATTTTAAGAAAGGTCGCCAGTTAATTTACTGGATAATAGAATCAATCTATTTATTGGATGAACCCATAACTCTTTTCCTCGGATAGTAGAACCAGAAATTGTACTGTTTATAATTCATTTAAGCAGTGTTAATTAGAAAGCATAAATGCGACAATGAAATAATACAAAACTATGTTAGATTTACACTCAAGAGCCAAAACATTATGACCACCTGTCAATAACGAGTTGTCCCACCTTTGGCGCGCAACACAGCTTCAACCCGCCTTGGCATGTGTGCCACAAGTCTTTGGTAGATTGCCGGAGATAGATTGTACCAGATGTTTAAGCAACGGTCATGCAAATCCGAGATTTTGCGAACTGGTGGTCTTTGAACTGCGAGCTGCCGTCCCATGAAATCACAAATGTGTTCTATCGGATTGAGATCCGGTGAGTTAGGCGGCCAGGACATTAACTGGAATTCAGCATCATGTTCCTGGAACCACTCCAACACAATTTTAGCCGTGTGACACGGGGCGTTGTCCTGTTGGAACATTCCATTTCCGACTGGGAAAACAGAGGCCATGTAAGGGTGCAACTGGTCCGCAATGATGTTCAGATACTCTGTAGCATTCATGGTCTGCTCTATCACATCTACGGGTCCCAGAGACGCCCATGAGAACGTCCCCCAAAGCATAATACCGCCACCACCGGCCTGTGTATGACCTACAGTACATTGAGGGAGCAACTATTCGCCTGGAAGACGGCGTATCCTGACACGGTCATCGGCGTGATGAATCACAAACGGTGATTCATCTGACCAGGCAATTCTCTCCCACTGATCCATTGACCAGTCGCGTTGTTCCCGAGCCCAGCGCAGTCGCAGTTGGCGATGATGCAAAGGCACACGAGTGGAACATTTGCTGCGTAGCCCCATATCCAACAGTGTTCGCTGAACAGTTGCTCCGATACTATTGTACTTGACCCTGCATTGTATTGGGCTGTCAGCTGAGCCACAGTCTGGCTCCGGTTTTGCTTCACCATGCGAGACAGTCTCCGACGACCTTTTTCTTTGATAGCGTGTGGACATCTAACACCACATCGTCTACTGCTGATTTAACCGTCATTCATCCACTTTGCATCCGTACTAACAATTGTAGATCGCGAACAACCCACGAGTCGTGCAGTTTCGGAAATACTTGTTCCGAGCCTTCGAGCCATTACAATCTGCCCTCTATCAAAATCACTTAGATCCGCAGTCTTTCCCATCACACATAGAAATAGGTGAAAGAATGATTCTTCAGACTCTCCAGCAGCAGTTAAATACCACTTCCACCAGATCACGTGCCTTCCACGTCATCCAGGCGAGTTCATCGCAAAATGTAAGGGTGGTCATAATGTTTTGGCTCTTGAGTGTATATAAAGAGTTTAAGAAAATCATAGGCAAATTTTTAAAATGAAAGGTCATAATACAAGAAACATTTTTTTTTTTTTTTTTTTTTTTTTTTTTTTTTTTTTTTTTTTTTGCATAGAAAATTAGGGTAGCAATAAAAGCTTTAATCAAAACAGTATTTCAACCTAAGACAATCCTGAATTCTTGTTCCTACATTGTAAGAAAAAAGGAGTATTATTACACTCAATTTAAGTTTGTAAAATGCCAAAAAAAGTTTAAATATGCTTTCTTTCTGGTGTCAACACACTTTTAAGTGGTTTAATAGATTAAAAATGTTGTGATTTTACTCTTTTAAAGAAATTATGGAAGCGTTTACATCAATTCAAGTATAAAAAATTTAAGCGACATATTACTTAGTGTGCCATTTTGAAATTTGATTGTTGTGAGGTTCCCGGGTAAGAATTTCGTCTGATTTTAATGTATTTCTCAGTAATGATTAAGGATTAAAAAACTGTCAACATAGTTCCTTTCCATTTTTATCGAGTTGCAAATGCTTATTTTAATTTGTTTGGACTATTTAGTCGAAAACTAACCAGGCTGGTGCTCAGTTTATTAAAAAAGAAAAAAGAGAGAGAGGGGGAATCGTTGGGGTGGGGGGTGGGGGGATGGAGTATGCCATTTCTCTCAGTCGCAAAGCTTTCGGTACTTCTGAAGTCATCATGCTAAGGGGAATTATTCCAACAGAAAATAACCTATTTTTTCATTTAAAATCTTATTCCTGCTGAAAAAATTTTCGTTTTTGGTCACAGAAAAACATATTTCTTCAAAACAGAACATTTTTCACGAGCAAAAATATTTGTTTCGATGAATAAAGCAATTACAGAGAATTTTTTCCCTTCAAATGAAATAGTTGTGTGTTATTATTATTATTGGCCAAGACAATTTTTTTACTGCTTGTTACCTTTAGTCAATCATTGAAAATGTGTTGTGTGTTTCGGGAGTGGGAAGGGGATAAATATTTATTGGGATTTCTTTTGACACTCAGGGCAGTTCCTAAAGATCGATTTCCAATTACTTTTACGAAATATAATGCGGCAGATATTTCTCAGATTTCGTTAGTGAAATATCATTTTGAAAAGTTTTAAAATACTGTATTAGTAGTATTTTGTTTAAAATTGTGTAGTATTTATGCTATTGCAACACGTATAATAGTTCGGATAAAACGAAAAAATTTTCGCATCATGCGCATGATGCGAATATTTTTTCGTTTTATCCTTATTATTTTATTCTTCAGTAATGTGCATTACTGAAGAAATCTGGTTTAAAAAAATAAATGGATTATTGCATGTAAACGCGCACAATGCTCAATTTTTTTTTTTTATTTGTTTCGATCATTTTTAATTGACTGAATATTATAAATAAAGTTATTGAAAATAGTAGTGATGTAAATAAAGTAAATATAAGTAATAACGTGTATATAACACTAATGAAAATATCTGCTGTGTATCTAAAACTAAAGAAATCTGAAGCAGTGTGAAAACAACACTGAAAGCGAAGAATTTTCATTCTCTCATATCTTCCGTAAATTGCTCTTTTCAAAAACTATGATAAAAAACATCTACTACCAATTATTTCGGACGAATCGATATATTTTCACTCTGATAAATGCTTTAACAAGCATGTAAAACTGTTAAAAATATTCTTAATAAAATTCACAGCAGCTCACTTTCAAACGAATTTAATGATATTGAAAATTCGTAAAAAAAAATTAAATTGTTTTTCCAAACAGGCGCTAAAATATAATAAAAACATTTGTGAAAATCAGAACTTTCATTCGATTGAGACAGACTAAGAGGCTACTTCATTTACCTGAAAAGACCCTCGCTCATGCTAATCCTACGGAAGAATTTTTTTTAATATCTCATTTGCATTTTAAAAAAGTTATTTTACTTTTATTTATTTATTTATTTATTTTGCACTGGATACCTGAGGACGGACTCTACATAGCCTATTTTTTATTTATTTTTTTCTAATGACTCTTTTACTTTTTGAACTATTTCCCAATGTAATGTATCCTCATAAAAAAGCAAAGAAACTCGAAAAGTAAAAAACTGCCTTTGTAGAGATTGATACGAACTTCCAATGCAAAATAATGAAATAAATTAATGACATAAAATAAAAGCATTTGAATGCAAACGAAGCATTAAAAAAATTCCTAGGAGTAACATTAACGAGTGGTTGTTTTCATGTATGTGAAGTAGACTCTAAATAAAATATGTTCATTAGGAATAAAAACGAGATACACTGCCAAATAAATTAAAAACTGAAATAAATCTGCTGTAATTGTATGATAAAATACACTGTAAATAAATTTGTAAAGGTACTATACTTTATCTAGGAAACTGGGATTCCATGAACTTTTCCTGTAACGGTAACAACAAAAACTCAAGTTTTAGAATAGGTTACATGGATTTTTTCTGTTATCGTTACATGAAAAGTTCTTGGAATCCCAGTTTCCCAGAAAATGTTTAGTACCTTTACAGATTTTTTTTTACAGTGTATGAATAATTGGAACAAGCATCTGAAATAGATCTACAAAAAATGTATCTTTTGATTATATCATATGCTTGAAATTAATAAAAGGGAAGTAAATCTGCTGTAATTGCATGATAAAATATCAAAAATTGGATCACACATCAGAAACAGATTTACAAAAAATTATCTTCTGATGAAATCATATGCTTGACCTAAAATACTTTAATTATTAAATATTTTTGTATAATTTTATGATAATGCATCATCAAAATATATTTAATTTCAAATAACGCTTTCGGAGGGTATATTACTCTGAATTTAAAATTAATACATTTTTTAGCACGCAAATCTTTCAGTTTTAAGGCTTCGACAATTTGATAGTTAAAATTTTCATTTATAATTGCATTTTAAAAATCTTTCATAAATACTTTTTGCCTTAATGTTTTGCCGATGAAAAAAATCCAGTGTAATATACAATCGTATCAATTGCTTAAATGGAACTTGAAAAACAATAAATTTTAAAAAGTTGAAAAGATATATAATTTCAAAACTTAAATATGGACTCTTATTTTGGATTTAAAAAATATTATTTAAAAGTTAAACTCTCTTCAGCGCAGAAATTTATTTTAATTTCTCTCCCTTACCTTTCTCTTATCTCTCACTTATATGTGTACATTTGCTTTAATTATTATTGTGTAACATTAAAATGCTATTTTAAATAATCTTTTTAGAATGTGTTTGTAAAATATATTCCTCTGAAATTCAAATTTTATTTTCAAAAAAGAATACACTTATATAGTATAACTATTTTAGATTAATAATATTGTAAATTATGTTCTTTACATAGGAAAGTTTCTATTTCATTTGCTTCGGTAATCTAATTACGCAAAACTCAAACTAGCGTGTGAGGATGGGAAAATCTAAGCTGCTTTTTTTTTTTTTTTTTTTTTTTTTTTATGAAATAGCTCTTTAAGAAAAATTTAAATTTTAGATGTGATGTTTCTCCTACACTGTAAAAAAAATCTGCAAAGGTACTAAACCTTTTCTGGGAAACTGGGAATCCAAGAACTTTTCCTGTAACGGTAACGGCAAAAATTCAAGTTTCAGAATCGATTACATGAATTTTTCCTGTTATCGTTACATGAAAAGTTCTTGGAATCCCAGTTTCCTAGAAAATGTTTAGTACCTTCACAGAATTTTTTTTACAGTGTATGTATAATGAATATTTTTTAATTGTTAAAATTCTTTTCACACAAAAATTTCGAAAAACAGCGAGTCACTCCTTATTGGCTACAGTGTGAAATGTAGTAACTTTGTATATTAACTTTGATATAGTAACTTTGAGTATCCATGACCATGAGTTAGACAGACGTGGATATTTTAAAACAAAATCATTTTATATATCTGTATTAAAAGAATGTTAAATGAATGAATTAAAGCTGTATTAAAAGAATGAAAAATTTGCATCCTCAAAACATAACACGTCAGACAATAATTCTCTTTGCCTGCTTTGACGAGATTAAAAACACTATATTATTGTTTCTGACATAAAATAATACGATTTAACACTGTCTCTACAAATCAAATCCGAAACATCATATTCCGCAATTTAAAAAAAAAAAAAAAAAAAAAAAAAAAAAAAAAAAAATTAAGTTAAAATAAATTATTAATTAAAATGTGCACGTACACTGTAAAAAAAAATCTGTAAAGTTACTAAACTTTTTCTAGGAAACTGGGATTCCAAGAACTTTTCATGCTACGGTAACATGAAAATTTCATGTAACCGATTCTTAAACTTGAATTTTTGCTGTTACCGTTACAGGAAAAATTCTAGGAATCCCAGTTTCCTAGAAAAAGTTTAGTAACTTTACCGGATTTTTTTTACAGTGTACATAAAAACAAACACTCAGTTTTAATTACAAACGAATATCAAATTCGAAAGAAGGAAATCTAAAATGCATTTGCAACTAAGAGTGCCCCTTGGGGGATAATGTGGAACAAAATGTCTTAAAATTAGATACTTGCGGATTTTTTAAACACTTTTTCAGCTTCTTTATACTATGATCATACACTGTAAATAAAAAAATAATACAAAAATTGGTAAAGTTACTAAATTTTTTCTAGGAAACAGGAATTCCTAGAACTTTTCATGTAACGCTAACAGCAAAAATTCATGTAACCAATTCTGTTACATAGTATTTGCTGTTACTTAAAAAGTTCTAGGAATCTCAGTAGAAAAAATTTAGTAATTTTACAGATTTTATTTTACAGTGTAGTAAGACATATATGTGTCTTAAATTAAGACATCTATTTTGATATATATTATTACTATCTGCTACCTAAGACACTAAATTTTCAGATTCAGAAACCTAAGTTTCTGAAAATCTTTTACAGTCACATATGTGTTTTAATTTAAGACACCTCTATTTGGAATGTACATGATAAACATTTCAGTTACTTCATATGTATATATGAAGTAACTGAAATGTTTCATACAAATGTTAACATATGTATATATGTTTATAGTTAATGAATTATTGGATATAAATTGAGGAATTCCTTATTTGTGGAACACCTTGTAAGTAGATTAAATAATGTGTTATATGATATAATAAGTCTGAATACTGAACAGCTCATGTTGTTTTTTTTAAATAACATTCATTTTTGTTTATTTTGTAATGTAAATTTCTTAGATACTTACATTATATGCGGCGAAGCATATATGGAGAGAGAAAAAGACTAGGACATGATCGACAAGCAGTTATTATTGTTTGAGTTTTATTAATTTATTTCCTTTCAAATATTTATTTAAATGAATGAGTTTTTGTATTGCTATCAAGACACAAAAGTGAAAAAGATTCCTAGGCAAAAAGGCATACAATTAAAATTCAGTATTTAAGGTGTATTTCAAAAACTATAAAATCATATCTCTATATTTATTAAATATTTCTGAAAAAAATCATTTGTCAGACATTTTAAAAATCGACGTCACTCACATTCACTTCAAAAAATAATTGTTGATTTTAATCTTGTTACCATTAATGGGTCTAATCGACCCATATCTATAATTTGTTTTATAGGATTCGAACCAGAACTTTTTTCATAAAAAAAGTTAAATAACAGATTCAGAAAAATAAGTCAATTAAATATACTAAAATGTTTTAAATAACAATTCTGGTGTGAAATGTTTTTATCAAGATTGAATTAAATTTCAACAGGGTAGGAAGGTTAAAGTATAATCTTGCAGCTGGGGTGCCTGTTTATAACTGTATAATAAGCAGTAATATACCAAATTGAATATATAAATGAATGTATAAATGAATTCAACAGTATATTACGGCTTAATGGTATATTACATGCTAATTTTACTATTTATTACCGTAAATTTTACAGTTATAAAATGGCGCCCCCGCTGGTAATATTATACTGTAAAATCAACAATTATTTTTGCAGTGTTTTTTAAATTAACCCTCTCATGCTTAAATTATTTTTCATTATTTTTCATTATTCACAAAAAATCTTTTTTATGATAAATGAAAGACTCATTCTAAGATAATTTTATTATTGTGCTGCATGCTATTATCCTTCCACAAATCAGATCTCTATAAATGAATGCTCTTTTTTTTTTGCTTAATAATGCAATAATTATCTGTCCTCATATGAGGCCCGTATGCATGAGAGGGTTAAATGTTTCTTACCACAGTTTTAAAAAGATTTTAAATGGAGAGGTATCATACTTTCTTCTGCGTAAATAAATAGCAAACCTGTGATTTTAAAATCTAAGTAGTTAGATGTGCCAATCACGAAACTTTCTTCTATCTTATACATGTTATTAATTAAAAATTCCTTATCACAATACCAAAATTAAGTAACAATCTACGCTTATTATGATAATTCTAGGTTAAATTATGGGCATATGGTATAAGCATAGAATATTTCAAACAAGTTACTGAATTTCGGTACTCAACCTCTTAAATATCGGCAACCGAAATTTCCAACACAAAGAGAATAAAAATGACACTTATTGTGCAATATATAAAAAAGCTTAATTAGGATCTATTTATGTGAAAGTGCAACAGAATATGTAATTTTATTAAATTATTTTCTGAGATTTAACTTTAGCGAAAAAAGTAAAAAATGCAGCATGGCAGTGCTAATTGTTATATGATTTCCACAAAAAATTAATCAGCAACAACTTATGTCAAGATCTAGCAGAATATGAAGTTCGATGAAAATCCGTGTATTAGTTCTTGAGATAAGACTATCGCTAAAATCGTGTAAATCCTGAAAAATGCATCAAAGCAGTGCCAACTGTTCAGCAATTTACACCAATGCTTAATCAGCAGTAACTTATGTTAAGAATCTGAAGTTTGTTGAAAATCCGTGCATTAGCTCTTCAGATAGATCGTCTGCAGAAACCGGAAAAAAAAAAACCCGCAGCTTGGCAGCACCACCTATTGCGCGATTTTTACCAAAACCTAATCAGCTACAAACTATGTCAATGCTTAATTGAATCTAAAGTTTGATGAAAATCCACATATTAGTTTTTGAGATAGAGCTATTGTGGAAATCGTTAAAAAAATCAGCATAGCAGTGCCATCTATTGGCTGATTTACACCAAAAACTGATCAGCACCAATGTATATCAAGGTCTAACTAATCTAAACTTTTAAAAAATTACATGCATTAGTTCTTGAGGCAAAGTGCCTACAAAATATTTCTCACAGACAGATAGACAGATTCACAAACGAACATTTTCTAAAAGCAGTAAAATCATATTCAAGACTTTCTGAAACAGATAAATCCATTGAAAACGGGGATTCGAAAATTTTCACGAATTCAATATTTTCTTCTTGTAAAGATGAGAATAAAGGAAAAATACCATAAATGTACTAGGCAGAAAGTTTTTAATTATTTTTTCTCTGAATCAGTGATGTTTTGCAGGGAAATAAAGAAAAAAGAAAGAAACTTTATTTACAGAATGATCTTCAAAACTCATATCAATATTGCAGCAAGACAAATAAAGCTTCAGAAGCTTTATAAAGAAAAAACAACAACGGTTAATTTTATTTGCTGTATAAAGCCTGTTTCTTGCCTATGAGGGCGTGTTAATGCCCAATAACTATGTTCTTTTCTATCATAAAAACATAATACTTTATTATTAAAGGCAATTGATTACTTCATTTTTCTGTCAAGTTAAACCAAATTGCATCATTCAGCAAAGTTAAAGCAAAATCAAATCGAAAAGAAAGAAAGAAAGTAGCATTATGTTTATTAATGTCTTTTACTGTTTAAAGGTCTTTGAAAAAAAGCGGATGTTGCGTCAAAAAGAACTGTTTTGAGCGGCTTAAGTTATCTCAAACCGAACTCATTTGTTATCAATTACAGCCATTTGTTGAGGGAACACGCAAACTTTTCGAATCAAGATATCTTTTGAAAACACAGTCACGCCGCCGTTTCCACGGGCCCCCCAACACCACATTCTCGTTAACACGTTTTTCATTACGAACACTTCACGGACATAGCTTTTCTGTCTATTGTTCAAAAGCGTGGCCGATTCTGAACCTTTTTATTACGTATGTTACAACAATACCCCACATTAACCTTCCTGCGTCACGAAGTCTACTGGCATAAAGAATCATCCATTTCTGCATTTCGGGAGATCAATCGGAAGTATGCACACAAGTAACTCAAACTGCGCCAACTTCTCTGTTTCATTTCTAGAATTAGATTTCTAATCTCTTGGAATTTTAATCGAAAAAGTGAAAAGATGTAGCACAGTCTATTACCGTACTGAGAGTATGTATAATCTCATATTCAAGTCTATGTGGTTTAAAAGAACTGTGGGACCCAGACTTCCCGGGTTACAAAAAGTGAGTGAAAACCAGAACGGAAAATAAGATTTTTTTTCGCCAGGGCCAAGCATGAATTTTGGCGCACATTCCACTCCTCTTTTCCAAATATATTTATAAACAGAAGGTAATCCATCGTTTGTAATTTTAACTTTAAATATGAAACGATTTTTAGAAATAATAATTCATTTATAGGAACACACAAAAGCATAAAAATGCAAAACTTGTCAACCTGATTACATTTGAATAAACAATGCTTGCTTATTCGACGTTAGCATTTCAAAGAATAAGTTTACCTTATTCGACGGATGCATTTCACTGAACAAATTTACCTTATCTGACGGTGTAAAAATTTAAATTGGCAGTGTTTCGAATTTAATAAAATTGCACTAAAGGGGAAATTCAAAGGTCAAATTTTGGCACTGTCGATCATTAGTGTTATTCACGAACATGTTTTTTATGTTACATTAGATTTATTTTTCGTAACTAATACATATTTAGAAATGATAGAAGACTCATATATGAAAGCGATAACATTGAATAAAACTTCTTAATTTCAGCATTAAAAAAATTAAAAAAGTAATATATTTCAAAAAAAAAAAAAAAAAAAAAAAAAAAAAAAAATAAATAAATATTAGTTACAGTTTGATTCATTTTATGAAAAAAGTTGCATTTTGAGCATAAAATTTTCAATAAATATATTTAAACTAAAATATTTTTATATAAAATCCATCATTCATTTCTCACTTCTTTTAAGATTTATTTAGGTTGTACTTTCTTTTCATTATTTGATAACAAGTAAATCTGAAGATAAAGAGCCTCAACGTCAGCTCTGCAAATCACTGCTTTTTATCACCCTTGCGCAATGTTTAACTTCATTCAAACAGCTATTGAAAGTTCTCAAATACCATACAGGGTGATTCCAATTTTTTTTTACAATAAAAGAGGGGTGATAGTACTCATCAAGACAAACAATATTAAATAAGAGACTAAGGGTCCTAAACGTTTTCCAAAGGAGATAACCGCCATTAAAATTTAAGGACCAAAATTTCAAATAAACATAAAAAACGGAAAAATCGGTCGATTGATTTGCGGTTTTCACTAAAATTATTCTTTATGTCGGCATTTTCTTGAAATTAAATTATAAAGATAAATTTCAAAAAATGCCAATAGAGGGCGCTTTAGACTTTGAAGTTACGAACAACTATTTTTTGCCGGTATTTTTTGCACCTCATTAAATGTTTTCGTAAGCTTAGACTCAAACTTAAATTTTGAGCTCAATATCTCAAAGTGGGAGTGGTTAAGTTGCACAAACTGAACTGTGTTCAGAGGGTTTAAATTTCAAATGATTATAACAAAACGGAAAAATTGGTTCATTGATTTGCGGTTTTCACTAAAACTATTCTTTATGTCGGTATTTTCTTAAAAATAAATTATAAAGATAAATTTCAAAAAATGTCGATAGAGGGCGCTTTAGACTTTGGAGTAACGAACAACTATTTTTTGCCGTTATGTTTTGCATCTCATTAAATATTTTCGGAAGCTTAGACTTAAACTTAAATTTTGAGCTCAAAATCTGAATAGTAGGGAGTAGTTAAATAGCAAAAACTGAACTGTGTTTAAGGGGGGGAGGGTGTTCAAATTTAATTACAGAAAATGGAAAAATTTGTCGATTCGTTTGCGGTTTAAAATAAAACTATTCTTTAAGTCAGTGTCTTCTTGAAAATAAATTTTAAAGATAAATTTCAAAAAATTCCATTAGAGGGCGCCTTAAACTTCACAGTAACCAACAATTAATTTTATTTTTTTGTGCTAATTAAATGCTTGCAAAAACTTATTAAATGTTTTCGTAAGCTTAGATTTAAACTTAAATTTTGAGCACAAAATCTGAATAATTAGAAGTAGTTAAGTAGCGCAAATTGAAGTGTCTTCAGGAGTTAAAATTTAACC
This sequence comes from Maratus speculifer, assembly GCA_964019185.1. Classification (NCBI taxonomy): domain Eukaryota; kingdom Metazoa; phylum Arthropoda; class Arachnida; order Araneae; family Salticidae; genus Maratus; species Maratus speculifer. The sequence continues at coordinate 240,736,838 of OZ025293.1, read as the reverse complement.
CTCCCCCCTCCTCGAACACCATTCAATTTTTCGCTAAATAAACACTCCCAACGATTCTGAATTTGAGCCTAAAATTTAAGTTTATGCATTTGAAAGCATTTAATGAGATTAAAAAAATAACAGTTAAAAATAGTTGTACGCTACTCTAAAGTCTAAGGCGCCCTCTATCGGCATTTTGTGAAATTTATCTTTAAAATTTATTTTCAAGAAAATGCTTATTTAAAAATTAGTTTTAGCGAAAACCGCAAACGAATCGACCAATTTTTCCGTTTTTTATAATCATTTGAAATTTGAACCCACTGAACACAGTTCAGTTTGTCTACTTAACCACTCCCAACTATTCAGATTTTCAGCTCAAAATTTATGTTTAAGTCTAAGCTTACGAAAGCATTTAATAAGAGGCAAAAAATAACGCCAAAAAAGAGTTGTTCGTTACTCCAAAGTCTAAAGCGCCCTCTATCGGCATTTTTTGAAAATTATCTTTATAATTTATTTTTAAGAAAATACCTACATAAAGAATAGTTTTAGTGAAAACCGCATTTCAATGAGCCAGTTTTTCCGTTTTTTATAATCATTTGAAAATTGAACCCACTGAACACATTTCAGTTTGTGCTACTTAACCACTCCCACTTTCAGATTTTGAGCTCAAAATTTAAGTTTGAGTCTAAGCTTACGAAAACATTTAATGAGATGCAAAAAATACCGGCAAAAAATAGTTGTTCCTTATTCCAAAGTCTAAAGCGCCCTCTATCGACATTTTTTGAAATTTATCTTTATAATTTAATTTCTAGAAAATGCTGGCATAAAGAATAATTTTAGTGAAAACCACAGATCAATTGACCGATTTTTCCGTTTTTTATGTTTATTTGAAATTTTGATCCCTAAACTTTAATGGCGGCTATCTCCTTTGGAAAACGTTTACGACCCTTGGTCTCTTATTTAATATTGTTTGTCTTGATGAGTACGATCACCCCTCTTTTATTGTAAAAAAAATTTGGAATCACCCTATATATATTTATAAGAATGAAAAATACGTAGAAGGTTTCAGAAATTAGATGCATTAAATTGATCACGAGGTTTTGCAACAATATTCTGATGAACTTCAAACTTCTAAAATTCTGAATTCTGATGAACTTCATATGATAATTTTTTAGACAAAAATGTTTATTTCTTCAGGAGTATACTGCTCCCCTGAATTTCCTCTACCTGTGATCTCATTGCATTTACATTTGCAATTTTCTTTTGATTATGCCGAATGGTTAGATTACATCTTAGATTTCATTTTCCACTGAGATTTTTAAGGGTAAGCTACAGTTTGGACAAGCCTTTTATATTATTCTAATATCCTAATAACAGTATTAAAAATTGCAGGTATTTATTTACCTCCCTCAACAAACATCTGTATTTGATGCATAAGTAACTTATAGAAATGTAAATTTAGAAATGTAATGTTTTTATATTTTTTGTCTCCCCAAAATTCCTTTTATTACCGTTCTATAATATTTAGATGTAAGATCTTATCTAAGTATAAATCCTAATATTTTTGATTTCATCATCTTACTGAAATTCCTAAAAATAAGCATGTTTGGAGATTTATAAACCTAATCGATAATCATTTATCACCGTGTCCAGTGCTGTTTCACTAAATAGCAAACGTGATTTTTGAACATTATTATTCAGACAATCTTATTATTTTTTTAGTTTTTATAAATGAAAATAATTATTTTTCGCTAATCATGACGTCATTTTTCTCACTGATATCTATGCAGTGCATATTATAGTGATATTTATGCAGCGCATAATATCGACAATTGCTATTCACTTGGTTTACAACAGTTTTTTTTTAAATTATGGTTTTAAATATAAAAAGTAAATCTTTAACCGTTCGCAGACGATAAATCCTAAAATATTCAGAATATTTTTTTCTCTAAATAAGTAAGAATTAATATCACTATCCAAGGCCATTTTATTTCAACATCAAAGCATATTAGATTTTTTTTCTATATATGACGTCATGTTTGTATCTTTGTACAATTAATTCACCCGTTTTAGCCGTTACAGTGTTGGAAAAAACTATAAAGCCGATAGAAAAATTTACAAAAATCAAAAAGTAATGGAATTATTGATATCGCAAATTTTATTTACATTTGCATGATCAACATCGCAATAATACGCATAAACTTTGTTTAGAGAGGGAGCATAAATTATGCTGATTTCTTAAAACCAATGAAAAACAACTTGGAAAAAATTATAAAGCCGATGGTTCTAGCCTCATTTGGCATGATGCCAAACTTGAGAAAGCAGATCTCCAGTAAAGTTTAGGCAAATGTAAATGTGTTACGTGCATTCATTTTGTATTTGGTGTGTTTAATACAATGCCAAGAAGAAAAAAATTATCCAATGGTGAACAAATTAAAATATTAACTTTAAATGAAGCTGGAATGTCTGGTTCTAATATTGCAAGAAAAATAGGAAGGTCCAAGGCTGCAGTAAACAGTTTTCTCAGAAATCCCGAAAATTACGGCAGTAAGAAGCGTACAGGAAGACCGAAATCCTTAACTGTAAGGCAATCAAGACAAATCCGGAAGCTAGCTTGCGCAGAAAAAATGTCGTCAGCTCAAATTCAAGAACAGTTACAATTACCCTGTACAAGCCGAATGGTAAGAAATGTTTTAAGTAACAATCCCATTGTTCAATTAAAAAAATTTAAAGGAAAACCTCCTCTTTCTAAGCACCACAAAAATGCTCGCTTAGACTTTGCACGAAAACATTTAACTGAAGGCACAAATTGGAGAGATGTTGTCTTTTCCGATGAAAAGAAATTTAATTTAGATGGACCCGACGGCTATAAATTATTTTGGCATGATTTACTACAGGAACCTCATATTTTTTCAAAGCGTCAGTTTGGAGGTGGTTCGGTAATGGTTTGGGCTGCATTTGCTGCCTGTGGAACCACTCCAATTGTCTTCATGCATAACAAAATGAATTCAGTTATGTATCAAGATATGTTAGGAGATAATTTATTACCCATTGCTCCTCTTATAACTTCGGGAGACTGGACATTTCAGCAGGACAACGCTTCCGTTCATGTTTCGAAGTCAACTTAATCTTGGCTGGAAGCTAATCAGGTGAAATGCCTTCAATGGCCAGCTCGTAGCCCCGATCTGAACGTAATAGAAAATCTCTGGGGAATTTTACCCCGAAATGTTTACAAAAATGGACGACAATTCAATTCAAAGTTAGATTTGATGAATGCTATTAAAAACTGCTGGAACAATATTGATGCAAGTATTTTGTGTGGTCTGATAAATTCAATGAACAAGAGACTAGTCAAAGTCATCGAAAAAAGGGTCTCACATCGATTATTGATGAAATACATGTATCGACTTTATAATTGTTTCCAACTTTCTTTGTACAGAAAATTTTCTTAAGTCTATTAACCTTTTATTAATGTAGTTAATAATGAATTTCTTTTTTTCTTTACTTCCTTGTAGCATATAATGTATATGTATGAAATTTCACAAATATTCCATCTTTTGTTTTTTAATTAAGGTACCCTGGGGTAATAACGCCACGTTAAGGTTCTACCAATTTTCACGGCTTAGTTTTAGATTGTATTTTTCAAACAAATATAGGATCTGATACAGCAACTCATTGACTATCTATATAAAATAAAATAATTTAACAGATATGTATTCATAAAATGTAATGGCGTTTTTTCTTGACCAATGCTATTTGGCGTTATTACCCACCTATATGGGTAATAACGCCATGCAAACAAAACTATGAAATAAGATGGAATAATTGCATGTAGATTGCCCAATTCTAAAAATACAAACTCTACAAACTTAGAAATTGACAAATTGCATTCTAAGATATTGAAAATGTTCAATTTTTTGTGAAAATGTAAGAAAAATAAAGGTGTGGTGTGGGAGGAGGGGATGAGGCAAAAGAATATCAGACCGTGATCTTCTTTTAGCTTAAAAAGGACCGCTTAAATAGAAATATGAGAAACATTGGACAGTTTTAACTGTGTTTATTTGAATCAGTATTTAGGATATAGCTCGGCCACTGTAGGGAATCAACCGGGGTACTAAAGTCAAGGATTGGCGTTATTACCCCGGTATAGTTATTGCGCAGTACATTTTAAATTACAAATTATCTCGAAAGATATCCAAAATCTTCAACAACATTTTAAAAGTACATGAAATGCACAACAAATTTATGTAATTAACAAAGTATTTCAGGATAAAAAGATAGTCTTCACATCACAAAACGTATCTCGCAAATTTTAGATCAAGCGTTAATTTTAGTTGTTTGTAAAAACAATAAGACCTAAAAATGAAACAAATTAAATTGAAGCTGTTTTTTGCGATTTATATGACTCAAAACCCTTCTGCGCAGAGCACATAGGTGTCATTTCCTTGATTATTTCATAATTATGCAAAATATAAGCACTTGGCGTTATTACCCCAGGGTACCTAATATCATATTTTCAAGTGGCTTTATAATTTTTTCCACCACTGTAGTTTGACTCAAACATTACATTCCAATAATATGCACGTTTATAATATTGTTAAAATGAGTTAGGCACACTAATAAGAAAAAAGAATTAATAAAATATATTCATTTAAAATAAACAAATAAAAAAATATATATATTATTACATACGCATAAAAAATGACCAAAATTTACAGAAATACTTTTAAAAGTCTGACAAATGCATAGACAGAATTTCAAAATAATAGAAATAATTTAAGACCTGTATTGGTAATTTTCAGTATCCCTTTATCCTTTAAATCCATCACTCAAATGAGCTATTTTCTTTCAACAGATTAAATTTTAAAATCGCTTGAATTGCTATAAGAAAGCATTATGGTACAAAATAAAATGTCCTGTATTTTTTGAACGGATGAACGAAATGTAATAACAACAACAACAACAACAAAAAAGCTTTACCGCTAAATCCGGGTATCTCATGAACATGCTTATATAATTGAAAGCAAATCGGATGATTTTTGCAGCAGTTACATTGGAAGAGACAGACAGGCAGGCAGACTGACAGACGGACACCAAAAAGTTTTGTGTCTCTACCTTCGTCTTCTCTGACATTTCGATAATAAAATGCAGTTGCTAGGAAATTAATGAAATAAAAATAACAAACAGAAATATGTATCATGTCATATAAAACAAAATGTTTTATATTATTGGAAAACATGTCTAAATTTTCACGAAAAAATATACGCCTAGTTAAAAAAAATTGTGACAAATATGATGACAAAATTTTAAAAGAATAGGAAAAATTCAAAACCCTTATTTGGAACTTTTAACATTCATAATTTACCATTTCAGTCACGTTAATCAAATACGCCATTTTCTTTCGATGAATGGAAATTTGAAAATCGTCTGAAATATCATAGAAAAGCATTATGACGCAAAATAAAATATTCTGCATTTTCCGAATGAATGAACTAAATATAGCAAAAAACTATACAACTAAGATTGGGTATCTCATCAACAATGCAATTTAAATTAATCGGATGCTTTCTGCGGCAGTTATTGCAGAGCAGACAGACATATCAACAGGCAGACATATCAACAGGTAGACATATCAACAGGCAGACAGAAAAAATATCTCTTTGTGTCTCCACAGTAAGCCTTCACTGATGTTTCGGCAATTAATTTATTTTCTAAGGATTTAGGGGCTATTGAATTAATAATATTATGACGCAAGATACGAAAGCGAAACGTTTAATTTTATAAAACCAGATTTATTTAATGTGGTATTATGAAACTTACGGTAAATAGCTACAAAAAAGTTTTACATGTATGAAATAAAAAGGTATTTTTATTACATAAATACTTTTTTAGTTTTTTAATTAAGAAAGGGAGATATATAAATTTCATGACCATTTCTACTACAATGAAACTATTTCAAAAATTAATGACAAACGACAATGCGCACATCCACGTTTAACAAAGAAAAATTGAAAAGGGAAGCTTTCTGCCTGAGTATGTATATACTTTTTTGTGACAAATACTTAATGTATTTTCCTAATTATTGCACTGAATTTTATTTTTGATACACAAAGTGCGTCATTTGAAACACTTAAAGAATGCAACAGTTATTTCAAATACATTTAAAAAATGTTTTAAAATAAAATTTAATTTACAAACAAAGGAATTTTTAGCGAAAGAAAAAAAATTGACTGAATAACTATTATATTTCTTTTATTCTTAAAATAAATGAAGGCGTTAAAAGAGAAAAATTAGGTATAACCGTAACAGAGGTATACATGTACATCCCTTTTCATTAAAAATAAATAAATAAGCAATGATAATAAAAAAAGTTTCAAATCACCAAGTCTTTTCTCATATATAATTTAAATTTGTTATGTTATGTAAAAAGCCTGAAACATTACATATTCTGTCAAACTTTTTAAGGAGAATGACGGATAATAACTTTAAAAATAAAGATAGTCAAGAATAAAAAGTAAATTCATTGTAGTCCTTGTCCCGAAATAATAATAGTGATAATAATAATACAAATCAAGTGCGAGTATTACTCGCAATCAGAGGGTTCCGTACGATAAATATTTGGATTATTAACTGTTATTATACAAAAAAGTCATTGCTAAAAGAATAATAAGACTGTAAAAAAGACTATAGACCCTACGGTTGAGTACACTTGCATATACTAGAAAAGTATGAATGGATATGTGTATTGCATGCAAAATAAACAAACAAACAAAAAAAGTCGTGTTTTTATGATAACTAATTTTTATAAAATTTGATATACAGATTCAGTTTATATTTAAGTAAAAGCTATGCAAAATATCTTGAAAAAATTAAAAACATAATAATCTAAACTAATAATCGATAATCTTTAAGTTAATAATCAAAATAAAAATTTCAAGTACATAGAAAAAATCTCGAATTTATGGCCACATTTAATGTAAGTTTTGATACTTAAATGAACAATTCTGAAATCTATTATTTTGCATTAGCTCATAAATAAATATCATCTAATTATATGCAGTATTTCATTCAAATCAGTGACGCGTCTGTCGCAGCTGATTTGCTCATTTTGTATAGAATCCCCCAAATAGCATAAAGGTTCAAAAAGAAGCCTAAGTAATATCAAATATTGCTATTGTGTATATTTCTTTTTTAAATGTATCCTAATATATTCATGAAGACCTTAATTCGGTATTGACAATAAAATTAGTGTATAATTAAACTTCATTTGGTATTTCATAAAATTAAATTCAGTGTAGTAAAAATGTTTTATAAACAAAATCATTTTTCAAAGTTTAAAAATGTGTTAAGTGCGCTTCGAAGGAGTTCACAAAGTTGCATCGTAACCTTGGTCCGTGTCACATTTTTAAAAATAAGTTTTTAATTAACTTTTAAAGACTCGGGAAAGCATTGAAAGATCCACTCATTTTAAAATAATCGCGAATCTCATAGTATTCATGTGATTACTTCTAATTTAATTAGTCTGTTTTTATCAGTTTGACATTTATTGCTTTTATTCTACTACTGGGCATTGTATTACACAAAGAGATAATTAAAATTTGTTACCCAGACTTTAAAAGCCGAAGGTACATAGAGTACTCCGTCTCTGACATTTTTTATATCTGAACCGTCCCGACCTTTTATGCATCCTACCCTGGCAGAACATTTCCAATATCACTATGCTTCCGCTTCACTCTGTAAATTATATTTCTTATTATTAAAAAGTGAACTCCATTGACACGATGGAAGCGAAATAGAGCCTTAAAAATATTTATTCATTTCACATATTTTACTTATTGACAGCTTTCCTGATTTGCCCGTTCGTCATACGGACAACCTGTTTTTCATACGGGCAACGTGCCAATCATAATTTGCCCGTACCATATATGGACAACCATATTCCAGTTTTGATGTATTATTCTCATCAATAAAATTTTACTGCAAGTTTTGAATCATTTAATCTGTGCATTTTTTTGATTCAACTAGGCGAAAATTTCTGTTTTGAAAAACCATTGATAAAAGATTAAACATTCTTCAAAAAGTAAGTTAAGTGGTTAAATGGACAAACTATTCGTACTGTAATTTATACTAGTTTATACTAATATATAACACAGTTATATTATTTAAGTACATAAAATTTGATTAATACTCACACTTGAATTCTATGAAGGATGCAATAAAAACCTCGCTTTTATGAGAATTTTATGTTACTTCTAAAATTATTCTTACCCAGTTTAATAATCAATAATTATACTTTAACAGTGTAAAAATTAATCTTTGTTCGCATTAGTATGAAAGTTTTTTAATAGGATTTTGTTTGCAAATAAATAGTATCATGTTACATAATATTTCACGAAATAAAGGACTTTGAAGAAAATATCTAATATATATATACGAAGACTAAACTGAAAATGGCTAGCATCTTGTTTAAAACTGTTACACTACATGACGGATCATATCAATCTTATTATCAGATTAAAAGTAAAGTAATTTTTGATAAATTGAAATATTTTTTTTAACTTGCGAAATATTTTTTTAAATGTTTTGGAAAATATTTTTTTGAATTTTTTTATTAATATTACTTTTTATAATGTTTTTTTATTTTGAAAACTTATTTATTATTTTTTCCTTTCAAAGTATTTTTTAAACTTTTTAATTTTTTAAAAGAATGAATTATAAAATTAGTTTGATATTTTATAGACATGTAATATATTTTGTAATTACCAATGACTTGATGATTTCTTTAGTTATACGCATACAAATTTAAACACTTCATTAAAAGTTTGAAAAGGCAAAACGAAATAAACGTACAGTCTACACTTTGAAAAAATAAACACACATACTAAAGAGGAGAGCAAAAATTTTTATTTTATTATTTCAAACAATTTCTTTTAAATGGTTTCTACATGAATGTTAGATAAAAAGTTTTCATTAACTCAATTCAGCCCGTTTAAAAACGAAGAAGTAACAAAATCGAAATCTATAACCGCTAATAAAATCTCTTCCAAATTCAAATTTTTGTCGCTTATTTAATTTGAAACAGGAATGGGGGAAGTGATTCAGATTCATGATTAAAAATACATTTTCTGCATTCAAAAATAAGTTCTAGTGTAGTCAAAATAATATTTTCAATATATGTTATCAGCTTAGATCGCTAGATGAGTTTATTTTCTAGAGATGTATGATCAACGATAAATTTCTGTCTAATTAAACTTTGTATATTCTTTACATATACACTATATGGCCAAAGGTGACCGGACACTTTTAGACGTTTTATTAAATATATAGAAACTTATATGAGGAATTATTCTGATACTCGAAGTGCTTAAACAGAATAGTACAGGTCATATATTTCCATGAAGATTTTTTCTCCAAATCTGATAGGGGACCGTCAACAAATTGAAAACGAACCTGTCAAAACTAATGTAGCAAAAGCGTCCAAACTGCAGATTATGATTACTTGGCTTATTGTAATAAACTATTTTAATTTTTATGTGAAAAGTATGTATATTCGTAGAGAAATTAAGGATTTTTATAAAAACAGTCCTATTTTTTTTTCAAGTTTTTTGTTTATAATTTCTAGAGTTCTTAATATAAAAAATTGTTCTTTTCAGAATATATGACAAATAATATTGTACGTAATACCTGTAATCCAAATTAAAAAATAATAAAAATTGTAAGTAAAATGAGCAAGTTTACTACACAATGTTTCACTGCGCATACGTACCTCAATAAAAATGTAAGTTGTATAATGTATTGGTTAAATGTATCGAGCAACTTTTTAAAAAGTCTCAAAAGTATAGCTTGAAAATTCTAAAAATTATCATCTATGGAATCAGCCCCAACTGATAAAATAAAAAAAAAATTAAAAGTCGTTGCTTTTTTATTTTTCTACTCTATTTGTTACTTTATTATAGTAACAATTGTTAACTATCTGTAATCTTTCTTCATTCTGAAATTGACGCCACCATTTCCATATTTCTTGTTCACAAAATTTAGTCTTTAAAACTGTTTAATTTCAATTTCCCTTTCTTCTACCATTACAAGAAGAAAGTACAGAATTCATGAAAATTTTTTACTTCTGGTTTTCGGCGGAGTTACACGTTTTAGGAGTAAAAGAAAAAGATTCCTAAAAATATGTTTTTGCAAACTATGAGTCTGTTACTCTGTCTGTAAGTGACAGAAATCTTGTGGGTGCTCGATCGTAAGGGTTAATGCACCAAATTTAATAAAAAATTATTTTCAATTAATTTCTGATATAAGTTTATGCTGATTAGTTTTTATGTAAATCGTCCAACAGGTGGTGCTGCGATGCTGCATCTTTTTACGATTTCGGCCAGAGCTATATCTCAAGAACTAACAAATAAATTTTCATCAAGCTTCAGATTATTCCCTGGTAAATATAGGTGCTGATTATGGTTTGGTGTAAATCTCTCAGCAGGTGATGCTGCTGTGTTGTATTTTTCATAATTTCGCAATAGCAGAGCTCCAACTTGGTCCGTTTTTTGAACCTTTTATCTAAAGGAAAATCTTCTTTGTAAGTTTCGTAGAAACATGCCTGGAAGATCGTTTTCCTTGGAATTGTCACACAAACTTACACGAATTTCTTTTTAAAAATGACTGGTTTTAAAAAAACAGACCAGTGAGAGCCCTTCAATAGCTGTATCTTAAGGTATCCAAGGACTTTAAATTAAAAATATAGTTAATATACTACATCATTAGTATATGTTGATATTATAAGTATTTAAACACATATATTTCAATTAATATTTTTTTGTATATATTTCCTTAAAAATTTATATAACATATATACAATAACTTTAATTTTCCTTTCCTTTCCTTTCTTTTGTTCTTCTCCTTTTCAACTTTTTTTAAAATTTTCTTTCTTTCTTAATTTAGAACATGTAACAGTTATGTAGACATTTTAAATGATAATAATATATTTGATTAAAATAAAAAAAGAAAACTTATTGATAGCATAATATTTACTAAATTTAATTTAATTTATAATTCAGTTATCATTTATTTACATTCATAGCATACAGAATTTAGTACAATTTTTTTCCTTCAAAATATATTGCGGCTGAAAGATAATATAAATTTAAATTATTGACTGCATTTTTCAATACATTTTATTAAATTACCTTAAGTATAATTCATTTGAATAGTTATATTTTATTCTGTTAAAGTTTACTAATATAATATTCGTAACGATTATTATATTTAATTGTTTTATTAATTCTTTTTTCATCCATTTTCTATCTTCAAACTGTCAATGATGATGTTTAACTTTCACCTATATCTATTAAGCACGAGTTTGCAGTTTTTAGAATTCAACATGTTTACAAAGTTTGGTTCACATGATTGCAAAATCAGTGGGGTTTTTTTTTCGTTTTAAACAGTAAGATTTTTGCTCATATTTTTCATTATTTGATTAGGTCTGTATATGGTTTTTATATGTTCAGGTTTCTTGATTTGTTTCTTATTTATAGATACAATTAATTGGGTAATGATAGAGATCCTTGCACTAGGATTTTTTAATGATTCCTACTTGAGAAATTAATCGTATTTTTTTGTGTTAGTGTGGTATTGCCCTTAATAAAGAGCTACTTATCACAAATTCAATTTTCATTCATCATTAATCCATTTTTTTCTTATTTTGTATCTGTTCCATTGAGTAATCCTACATGTGTGTAGAGAAATTCTTGTGCTTTATGGGATTTTGGACTAGATTTTTTAGCCGCGGGCATGTTACACAATTGGGAATTGTATTTGCTGTGGCTGTTGATTTGTAATATTCTTTAATGGTTATACATATATTTATGAAAATTTTCCTAGCGCTTTAAAGTTTCTCTAAACACTTACAATCTGAACCAAAATCTGAGTTCCCGTGGCGGTCACCTCTACTCAGTCTTGTAAAACTTTATCTAGTCCCTGCCCCTTGCTCGTGATTGAGATTTCCCTTACAAGGCTGGCCATGCGCTCAAAAGTTATCTCACGAATATTTATTGAAATACCGCCTATTTTTCAATTTGTTTCAGTTCTGGCTGATACTGTTATTATTTTTTTTTTCATAGACATCGATAAAGTGGACTGGAAGGGACTTCATGTTCTACAGAGTTGGTATCATTGTTTCAACAGTCACTCTTACACTGTTAAAAATTTTGTTCTAGTTTGAACCAAATTTTTGTGCTCATTAGCTAACACCATAAGATGGTGAAATCACGTAGCAACATTTGGAGCTTCCTATTTCAATCTCGTTCCAACTATTGGAACTATGCTTCAACAGGAGCTCCAAATATTGGTTCAAGATTTCACCATCTAACAGTGGCAGCTATTGAGCAACAAAATTTGGTGAAATCACATACCAACACTTGGAGCTTCCTATTTCAATCTCGTTCTAACTATTGGAACTATGCTTCAACAGGAGCTCCAAATATTGGTTCAAGATTTCACCATCTAACAGTGGCAGCTATTGAGCAACAAAATTTGGTTCAAACTAGGGCAAGATAAGTAGGGAATAAAAGGACTAGGACAAGAACAGTGTAGGGAATAAAATCAAATCAAGTTACCCTACAAAATTTGGTGTCATACCATGAATTCTAAGTACAGTTAGTTTAAAAAAAGAATCCTGTATGACATCTCTATACCTCTTGTACTTTATTTCTACTTGTAACAAAATTAAAATAAAATATTTTTATCATGTGGTATTTTAAAAAATTGCGAATTACAATATAAATTTTTATCGAACCTTTTTGTTACAGAAATAAATCTCCAGATATAAGCAAATATTTTTCTTTCCTGTGTCAACTCAATAAAAGTTTACCCTGTGAAATAAAATCTGGCACGGATTTTAATCAATCTTCACATTTGGTTAGACATTTACATAATTTGTTGCTGTTTGGGTTTTAGTATCATTGATCAGGTGGCACTGCTATGCTTTTTTTGCAGGATTATACGATTTTAGAAATAGTCATGTCTCGAAACTAATACACGGAATTTCATAGTTTCATAATTCTCATGATGAGGCTAGATTATCCTCTAACTTTTGCACTTCGATAGTGATTTTAAAGTATTAACATGTATGAGATAAAAAAAAGTTTGGAATTGGCACGTCTAACTAGTTTTTTCTTCTGCTGTATTTGTTATTATTAAAATTTCTAGATTTCAACTGCCGCAGTGTCTCTTTTGCTATTTGAATGATTAAATGTTTTACTTACAAAAAGTAAGGTACCTGTACCCAATATCGACACCCTAAGGAAAATGTATTTTTTTCACCCCATGTACAAGTCATAATACTCCAAAAATATGTGACCACTATTCTTGGACTATTGACTATCATTATTAAAATTAGCGACCTTGTAATTATTCTGGTTTAATTTAAATGATAAAAACAAAAAAATGTTTACAAGTGTCCATATAAGGAACTACCTGTCCTTATTATGGACAGTGTTTCCTTATTGACTTTCTACACAGTGTGTATGGAAGAGCCACTTTTCCAAGGGATTTTAGAGGAGAGGGAATAAAAAAATGTATCTTAAAATATTCGGAGGTGGAGGGGGGGGGGACAGTAAATATCTTCTTAATATGAAGGGGAAGAAAGGGGGGAGGGGTCATTCTCGGTTTTTACCCTTCGAAGACCCATGCAAAGTCCCTTAGTTTCTAGTAAATATTATGAAATAATATTGTTGGTTTTGCTTAGCTTTATTGCATCTGTCTCCGAATTTACATCTGTTATTACTCAGTCCTCACAGCATGGACAAATAGAAACTTTTTCACCATGGGCAGTAAGTCTCACATAATCCTCATGAACATATCTGCCACATATGATGCATGGCCGCATGTTTGAAAAAGCATCAATACTGCAAAAGAAGCAGTACCAGCTCTCCTTTGTTGAGGAAGTCATACCATTAGTACCTACGATTTCACCAACAGATATCCTACTGGGGGGGTGGCTTCTTTTTATTTTTCTGCAAGGGTTTTTTGGAGGAAGGTGCGTGGGGATTGTTCAAATGGCATCTTGTTGAACAAAGATTTTACCACTTTGATGCCTTTTCAATTTATTGCTTGGCAACGTTGAATTTTCTTCTTTCTTACAGTTGTAGGCGATGGGGACTTAACCCATATCGTACCAAGCATTGAAAGAAATATTATTTTTAAATAAAATCTTAAATATATGCTTCATTAAGCCTATGTATACACACAAAATCAAAAAACTTACCAATTTTTTATTAGCTTGATTGGTACAGGCTGTCCTAAAAATAGGACAATGGTATAATCCACTGCTATTCATTATTAGATGAATGGAATGGGACAAAACATCTTAAGCATAGTCCGACGTTACATTTTTTACATATTGTAGTTGGTTTTCCTGTACAAGGTTTTAGCTGGCATCTTCTTTGTCGGTTTTCTGGGTGTTTTATCAACACATGCTCATTCTGAATCCTTAAAAAATCTGCATTACTCTGTTGAAGAGCCAATTTTCTGTAAAATGGTTTTCTTGGAATAGAAATCCCCAAATAGGCAACTGTTATGTGCCTTCGAAAATCAAACAGGCTCAGACTATTTTCTCCAAATAACTGATTGAGCTTCCATGAAGCAACAAGCGCTGTTTCAAATGCATTAACAAATAATGGGCAATACCATTTTTTCCCTTGAAGTGAAGTAAAGTAAGATGCTGCATGATTATCAAACAAGTCAACTCCATTTTTGTATTTATTGTAGGATGTAATGCACGCAGGTATTTTTGCCTGTTTTTTACTACCTTTTACTCTTCTTTCTACTGTTGAGATACTTTTTGTTTCTTCGAAATTAGTGATCACAGAAACAACCCGATTGTCATTCCACCGAACTGCGGCTATTTTGTTCCTTGTATCGAATCTGCTGTCAGAAAATCCACGTTCCAATTTTGACATTGCTTTTGAAGACATAAGTGGACACTTAGAGATTCTATTTTCTCTAACAGTACCAGTAACGAAGAAGTTCTTGGTTGCCAGAATGGATAGCAGTTCATGGGAAGTAAAGAAATTATCCATGTAAATTTTATGTATCTCAGGATTTGCAATTTTTGACAGCAAGTTCTGGACAACTGTGTGAGATAATGGCTCATTCACTTTTTTCTGACATGGTTGATTCTTTTTAACCTTTGGATTTTTTTCTTTTGCCCTTCTAGAGTTTTCATAGCTTGGCATTTGGATGTTGATGGTATATTGTCGATAGATGCAGGTTCTGTTTTATTCTGCTTTGCACCTGGGTACGGTATAATATAATACGGGAATCCGTTGAAAGAAGTTAGCATCCATAATTTATATCCAAATTTGACTGGTTTTCCTTATATATACATCTTACAGCCATGTTTTCCAAAGTATCTAACATTCTTTCATCAATACTTAAAAATTCCGAAAATACTCCAAATTGTTGAAGGCCTTCATTTAACAGATTATAAAGTGGCCTCACTTTAAAATAGCGATCATTCCGATCAAGTCGCAAGTTATCGTTAAAATGAAGATATTTCTTTATTTCGTAATATCTGTTCCTTGACATCGATTTACTTACAAGTAAAGTTCCAGTGTCGAGTGCATTTTCCCAGTACATATTCTCTTGAGGTAAAATATGATAACCGTTATAGAAAAGAATTGCTAAAAATTGTTTCATTTCATCCATGCTTATTTCAAAACCATGATTAATACGTAGTCTGGAATATTTAATTGATTCTTCAACCGTCAGCTCAATCATTTTCAAACAGATCATTTCAAAAAGTTCAATAGGAGATTTACCAGCCACATTAGCTTTAACTCTTTGAAGTCTCTCATGAGGAAATGCTTTTGGAGCACGTTCGAACTTAGGTTCGCATTTTCCCATTTCGGATTTACAAAAATGTTTTCATTTCTATTTGGAACTAAAATTTCAATCGTTCCTGCAACCTCTGTAGAATCTGCTTCATCTGATTTCTTCTACTTTCCTTACAGATGAATCATCAATGTCCTCTGTGTCACTCATTAAATCAGGATCTGGAGGTACAAGAACTAATTCATTGTATTTGTCTTCAAAATCACTATCATCTAAACTCCACAAAAAGTCCAAGGCTTCCTGCGTAGTTAAAAATTTACGAGACATTTTAAGCATTAGGATTCAAGTAGTTTCCGAAACGAAGCAAAGAGAAACGACGTACACAATAATTTCACAATGCAATTTTTTTTAAACTTTCTTACACTTATCCCCTCACACAAACCAGTCTGACACGTGACCACGCAGGGCACGTGTACCTAACACCTGCAGACACACGTGATGTGCAGGTGTTAGAGAAACTATTTAAAGATTATCCGTACAAATGTTTGGAATATCACAGAGAAGAATGGATTATTCCCATTACTTAATGTAGGGATTATGTATCAGTGGATTATACCATCGTCCTATTTTTAGGACAGTATGAAATATAAGGAAAATAGACCATTTAGATATATATTTTTAATATATCTTTTTTATCTGTAGAAAAGTATAGAATATTACCTCAATAAATTTATATAACCGTTATTTTTAATAGTAAAATCTTTTAAGAAATAATGTATTGAATATGTAAGAAATAAATCTTCAAAAAATCACCATTTTGAAAAATTAAAAAAAAATATTTAACATTAATTTAAACTAACAATAAGAGCAGAGATATACTTAACAGACTTTTAAAAATATATCGCCTTTAATTTGAATTAAAATACTCAAAAGAATTTATATAAAGGCCATTCATACATGGTGTCCTATTTTTAGGACGATGGTGAAATATGGGTTTAAGCTGTCCATATTGGGAACCGGGCGTAGATTTACTAAATCTTGTAACAAATGAATAAGGAAAATATTTTTAAGCAAAATATGCAATAGCAATCGAAAATACGTTTTATTAACTTTCTAAAATACTCCACTCTTCAACATTTAATGTAATTTTACCATAACTAATAATAATTTAAGCTTAAAAGTAATTAAGATCAGCACATCTCGAAACAACAAGTTTCCTCCTAAATGGCGAACAGCGCGCTTTTTTATACTTTCCAGCCTTAATTATCTTTTCAACTGCTTTTCTTCGCGAAAATGTTGAGCCATCTCTCGATCAAAATTATTACCTTTAAAAATATTAGGGGTGTCCATATTGAGAGCCCTGTCCATATAGGGTACAAATACCTTATATGTGGACCGAAGAAATGAAAGGTTAATTCTAAAATGGCAGATACATTGTTATCATCACAAAAAGAAATGACAAGACGCTTCTGATTGGTTGATGCGTAATAAATATCTAAATCTCTTCTTCGGCGGAGTGATCGCTGACTCTTTCGAAGGAGTGACACTCACTTTTGAAAAAGAGTGCATCTTAATACCAACTAAGCGAATTTTTATAGGTTATATTATTAAATGGAGGTTTTGAAAAATAAGAATTGACATATTTTGGTACTTTTCATTGTTTTACTTCACATATTGGTTCAAAGTTTAACGGATATTTTTTTCAAGTATACAATGCCGGCTTTCACTCTCGTTAACGGAGTGAGATATTCCGCTCTTTAAGAAGTGTATTTTTATAAAAGGTCACTCTAAAAAGAGTGAAAACGCCAATCACTCTTACAAAGAGTGAGCTTTTCATTCCTCCCAGTTTTAGACTGTACAGAAGATATTTATATTTGGTTGTTATATGTTTTAAATATTTAATCAAAACATAATATGTAACAGTTTATTAGTAATCCCTTATTGTGAACAGTTGTTTCATTTGTAATGAAATTTAAATTTGATTTGAATAGCATTCATATTTGAATTAAGACTATTATATATACAGGATGCTCCAGCTAAGATGTTGCAAATTTCGAAAGGAATTAGGGTACATCTAGATGACTCGGAATCACATAAGAATGCGGAGTCGAAAATGCCTGTCTGTCCCAATAAAGGCGTTGAAAAAGGCTGGATAATACAAAGCTGGTCGTTGCTCTGGCAGTGTTGTCAGTGGTCTGTTTTGTTTAATTGAGATTTCCTGATTGGAACCACTTTTTTGAAATGATAAAATTTCCCTTGTTGTCGCCTTGACTAAAATGGCTATAAATAAGGCAATTATATTTAAATAAGTCAATGAAATCGGTTTGCCAGTCAAGAAATTTGAATTAAAAATGTATCTTACTAGCAATACTGGGCTCTGGTGTTGAGAGAATGGTGTCATAGGTAAGACGGGAAGTGTTCCCTACGCAAAGTTTCTCCAGAGAGAGTTAACTTTTCCAAGCTCAGGGATACCACGACGAGACCTCTTAATTTTAATCACCTCAGTCCTAATGTCGCCTGTAAGAAATGCTAAAGAATACCATTTAGGAATTTAAATGCTTGTAGAATTGTTAAAATTACTTCTAGACACTTTTAGTGAAGTAGTATCATAAGCATTAATGTATAAGCTGATTCATCTTTGGAGATGTTTTATAGCAATTTTAAACAGGTTTTTGTGGTCCCTAATATTGCGGTCGTAATATTTGTCTCAGGACTAAGGAGGTTAATTGCAAACTTAAAACCGACACCAAGAATTTTTTATTAAAATTTTGCCTTTATAATTAAAGCTTAGAAATGCAGTTTTTACTTTCGAAGAAGTTCAATTTTAAATTATGGTGTCAGTCAATCATTTCATCTTTTTACAAAACTTTTCGTAAAATAATTCTTAAAATGATTCCACTTACTGGGTTAAGAAGGCGTTTCTGACCCGGTATTCTTATGCAATTTTGAGTCATCTAAGTGTAACCTACCTTATCTTGAAGTTTGTAACATTTTAGCTGTGACATCCTGTGTATAAAAAAATACAACGTAAATAGATAGGGGAAAAATGATTATATATAGGTTGCAATAAAATAGATTCATGGTTAACAATCACTCGAAAAATTTTATATATTTTAGAAGATTTTTACTATGAGAAAAATACTTTAAAAATATTAAAATTATTTAACTTTCTTTTATGGTCAAAATGCATCTTTTATTTTGTTAAGTTGCCACGAACTCATAAGATTGTTGTTGGAAAAACAATACAAAAATTTTTTGGGACAAAATTGTGATGTTTCTCTCACACTACCACATTTCATCAAACATCATTTTGTAAAAATATGATACCTAATTTTTCAAAAAGGAACTAGAAATTTAGACTATAAATACGCATATATGATTTTGCATGGAGTGGGAGTGGCGTACTTATAATTTCGAAGAGGGCTGAGATATTTTACACTGTGACCTAATTTTCAACAAGTTATTTTATCTAGTTGAATCTAAAAATTTGTGAAAACCAGTGCATTAGTTCGAGAGATAGAGCCACCACGGAAATCGTGAAAAATGCAGTATAGCACCGCCACCTATTAGGCGATTTACACCAAAATGTAAACAACATCAAGTCATATTAAGGACTAACTGAATTCGAGGCCTTGTGAAAATCTGTGCATTAATTCTAGAAGCAGAGCTATTGCGGAAATCGAAAAAAATGCACTTTAGCAGCGCCATCTGTTGAGGGATTTACACCAAAATCTTGAAAATGTCGATTCATTTCAAGGACTAACAGAATCTGAAATTTGAGGAAAATCCGAGCATTAGTTCTAAAGATTGAACTATTGCTAAAATCGGGAAAAACTCTGTATAGAAACGCTATCTTTTGAGCAATTAACATCAAAATGTGGAAAACGCCATCTCAATTATTTACTGAATCTAAAGTTTGATGAAAATCTTTCGTGAATCCGTGCTTTCGTTCTTGAGATAGAGGTATATTGGAAATCGTGAAAAAGGCAGCATTGTTTAACATCGACATGTTTTTATTGATTATCTTGATTGAAGGGACATTTTGGTTAGGTCAATTGTTTCTCGGTAACTTCAGTCTATGAATTTCTTGCTATTTCTGTTTGATTTAATCAAGAATGGAAATGGGATGAATCCAGAGAATCTATCAAGTTATCAGCCAAAGTCGGACACAAACTGTCATATTTTTTGTTAGCTTCCCTTCCTACCTGGAAGGCAGCTCATAAAGTTATATTTTGCATACAGCTTCGGCATTCTGTTTTGGCAGCGTAGATTTCAGATTTACTGCATTTTTGGTTTGTTATAATTTCTGAAGGATATACATTGTTTTTTTTTCAACTTTTTTGTTAGTAACTGATTTCTATTAGGAGGCATAGTGGTTTACATTACACATGGTACATGGTTACATGGAGTGGTTACATGGTTCAGCAGGATTTTTGAGGTATAGTTTCATTTTGGGGGCCTTTTATTTTCTTTCTTTTACTCTGCTTCTGGACTTATCACAACCGTTGCTTCCCACATTTTATCTAACATTTGCATATTTATGTATTTTCTAAAAGAGTGCTTTTATATTTTGGTATGTGTCCCATATTTTCAAGCTGTTTTAATATTGCCTCCCCCCTTCTCCCCTATAGGTTAGTTATTTTCCTATCATACTATTCTTTCGCTTTAATCTTCTTTATTAATGAGTCACAGGCAGTTTGCAGCTTATTATTTACCTCCTGTCCCCTGTCTATTCTCATAAATATTTAAACATAATCTTTACTGTTTATTCTACTGAGCTTGTGAGGTACCTCAAATTAATATCTTTAGATTGCCGTCTTTAAATCTGGTTTTATCTCTCAGATTTGGCCTTATTTCTGAAGTATAAAGGACTTTTATCCTTCTTTTTCCCCTTAGTATAGTTTTTCTATTCTTGGTTTTTATCTTTTAAGCTCTATTTCATTTGGATAATTTTTCTGAGCTATTGCAGATTTTTAATTTTTGTGGTGCTTTTGATGCTATTCACATATTATTCTTAGTTTTCTCGTCTTATAAATGATCTGATTTTCATAAAACTTTTAAATTTTAACTTGTAATTATTTCCTAATCCATTTTATTTTAGTTACTATATTCTCCGGTAGAGTAAGCTCTTCCTTTTCCTTTTTACTTACCCATCATACGTAGTATAGGGTAAGTCTTGCAATCGTTTTGAAAATCGAAAAAAATTTTTTGATGGATTTACACGTTTTAGATAGTGGAGATTCCGAAAAACATATTTTTAGGAAAAAAATTTTGCCGTCCGTCCGTCTGTCTGTCTGTCTGTCTGTAAACGCTCTATCTCCCGAACAAATTGAGATAGAGACTTGAAATTTTGTATGTAGTTAGTATGTAAGAATGGGACGAACCCTATTTAATATCAGCAACCTCGATTTGTCCGGAACTATTTTTTTCGGACTCTCGAAAAATTCGTTCTGATGAAAGGTACATAAAAATTTTCGATTTCTTTGTTCGAAGGAATGGACGTAAAAGGCAATAAAATAACACACATTTTGCATATAGAACGAAGTCGATCGGATTATTAGTTGCTGAGATGCTTGTAATCTTGTTTTCCACATTCTTCGATTTTTCATGACCCTGTATTTCATTCAAATTTCTATTCAGAAGTATATTTTAATTGGAAATGAGACGCTTAATCTGACGCAGTTAATTGTTAGTTAATAGAATTATTATTTTTGGAGTTATAAGGATGTTTCTTTTATGCAGTTCAGTATTACTTGAGTAGTTTGGCGTTTTATATAATTTGTCGAAATTGGTACATCAGCAGTTCTTTAATATAGCATTACTATGTACATTAACAATATTTAAATTTTGTTTATGAATTGCAATGCATTGTATAAATAGTTTTCACATGTTTTATTTTCATATACATATCCATGATGGGTAAGTATTACGGTGGCCCTCAACGACTAGTTTATTATCTTGCTAGAATTTGACTCGCATATGTTAAATCATTGATCATGTCTATTTAGTTCTCATCATCCTTGCTAGAAGGCGTTCTATTTCTTGGTCTTTTTCATTTTATTAGGTAGATTTCGTATGAAATACTACCTATTGCATTCGCACCAGTTTATATATATATATATATATATGTATATATATATATATATATGTATATATATATATATATACTTTTATAAATACATCCAAAGTTATTCAGACAATACCATTAAAAGAACCAATGAAACCAGGATTTTTACAATCATATTATTAAAAACAGTTGAAGTTTGAAGAGAAATATAAGGCAGATTACCAAATTACTAAGAAATATATGGATAAATGGACATTATATAACCAGAGTAATTCATATATTACCATACAATAAACCAATGATACCAGTCTTTTTACAATCATCTTATTAAAAACAGTTGAAGTTTGAAGTGAAATAGAAGGCAGATTACCAAAATAATGAAAGATAAATGGATAAAAAGGCAGTAGAAGTCTTTTCTATTAAACTACTTCTTCAGGGATGTATAGTTTAACAAAAAAGCAAAAACATCCAACCAGTTTCTGTTATGAGTCGTGCTGAAAGCTAAGAATTCGACTCACAATACACCCGACTGGCTGGAAGCTATTCAGATGACAAATTAGTAGAAAGATACACATAGAAGAAAATAAAATCAATATGACAAAATAACATAATATAATATTCCATTAAAAAAAGGGATATATATACTGAAATATTTACCATTACCCAAATCCTAGCAAGATTTGTAGTGCAATCAGATACAAACTACATGTGACTTACTAACAGTCAAGGTTATGGTCATAGTATAAATCACATAGATAATAAAATAAAAAAAAAGTTGTAACAATAATTATAAAAATTAGTACAACATATATTATACTATATAATTCATAATATATTTAGAAAAAAATAGATGCTACTATTAGAAATATTATATTTTTATTTTTAATCAATTATTAATATTACTATATTAATTATTTAACAAGAATATATTACTACAACTTCTAGCAGAAAATTATTTTAGTGCTGCCATCTATAGGATTAATATATTAATTAAATTATATGCTTAGGGTGCTGCTCTCTATTATAGGAAAAAAATAAATTATTTATTAGCTAAGAATTTCCAAGAATAAATTCTATTCTAATATTTTACAAATAATTTCTTTAAGGCAAATACAATAGACAACCATATCTTATCTCAATAACTTGATCATTTTTAAGTTATGCATATTAGTTTTTAGGTAAACATAAACTTTAATACTATGTGTAAAGTTAATTTTTTTTAATTAAATGTATAATTAACCATTGCGTATATATATATATATAAATATATATATATATATATACCCAACAAACACATAACTGATGGGCCACTAGAGGCATCGTTAGCGGTGGCCCAAAGTGTTTGATAACAGCCCGCCATCTTTGGCCGTAACGGCTCCGTCAAAAATCTGTCACGCCGGCCAGAATGCGGCACAAGATGAGGCCCACAAATGTGCCATAAACGTTTTTATCACAAATATCAGACAGCCACAAACTGGCCACAATTATTTTTTTAAAGGCCATTAAAAATAAAGGCTGGCGAGGAGATCACCCTCACCCAGCCATTTGTGTTTGTAAGAATTAATATTTAAGCATAAATTCAAAATTTGTTCTATAAAAAATATTTGCTGGAAAATTATTTAAATGATAAACTGTCTTTGCATGTAAAACAAATGTATTAATAATCTTTATGTATACTTTTCAAAAAAGTTATAAATTTACAAATTTTTATCTTAAAATTTTTCAAAAGTTTTCAAAACATATAAGTTGAAAATGAATTTATTTGTTTATTATTTAATTATATGTTTTAAAAATTTACATTCGAGACACTTAAAAAAGCATATAAATTTATTTACCTTGAACTTTTGCAAAAATTTTCAAATCACAACACTTGGCATAATAAATTTATTAATTTGTTTATTTATTCAATTATACATTTTAAAAAAATAATAATATGGTTTTTAAATCGTTTCATGTCATATACAATTAAAATTATTAATTGAAAAAAAAATAAACTAATTAATTAATTCGTTATGCCAAGCATTCTTTTAAAATTTTTTGAAAAAGTTCAAGATAAGTGAATTAGTAATTTTTAAGTTAACCTAAATGATTATTAATATATAGTATTTTTCAAGCAAAAGCATTTATCTTTTAGACAGTCTATCAATAAATATTCTTTATAGAATCTATTTTGAATTTATGCCTAAATAATATATGTAATATTAAACTTAGTTATGTATGTTTTATTAAAAGATGTGCTTTTCTTTCTTTTTTTCTTTTCTGTTCTTTTTTCTTTTTTTTTTTTCAAAACTTATTGAGAATTTTGTTGTCATTATTTTATTATATTTGCCCATTCATTAAAGTCTAATTAAATCATAAAGAAATAAGTGAAATATTTCTGAACCATCTTCATTTTATAAATACAAATTTTCACACAAGTAATATTAATAAAATAATAACAATAATAAATAATATAAAAATGCTATTTTAGGTTTACATATGTCCTTAATGACATTTTTTTAAAAATCCCTTTCCGTTTTTTTATTTTGTTTACCATCGAAAACCATTAGATTTCTCAAAGTTGATTAATCAAATTTCCAAATAATAATAATAATTTAAAGAAGAGTTTACGCAATGCATTCTAACATTTCTTCTGAAAAATAATTTTAGATTTTTTTTTTTCAAAATATCTTGGTTATTTTAATGAGATTTTTTTCACTCTAATTTTCCTTATATTGTATTAAAATTACTCAGTTGTTTAATTTAATGACATTTTCCATAAGGAAAAATTACAATCCTATATCAGAGTGGATAAAAAAAATCTTTTTTTTTCAAAGTGACATTTAAAAAAATTATTATAACATTAAATGAATTTATTTAAAATAATCTAGAAGAATTACAATAGTGATATAAATAAGTAGCAATGTTTAAAACTAGTTACTTTCTTTAAAATTACTAATTAAAACTTCAACAGTTGGGGGGGAAAAATAATAAAATCCATGTAATGATACAACTGAATGAAAATTTTCAAAGAGTAATAATAAAAAAAAAAAAACAATTATCCTACCAAACAAATATACCTTTAAAAAATTCGAGTGAATTTGCGAATTCTTACATTTTGCGTCGTATAAATTCATAAAATGACGACTTTTTAACTTTATATACTTATTTTTTATAATTCTATTATAAAAATGCATTTAAATAGTACAGAAATATTTCAAATTAAACTTAATGAATAGGCAAAGAAAATATTCAGACTTACAATATTTTAGTGTAATCCCACTGCGAAATTTTTAATAATCGTGTAAAACTTTGATACAGAGCCCTCACAATCCAGTCAACATTCACGAAGTGATTTCATGCCATGAATGATACAGCAAAAATTTTGACCTTTGAATGTCACTGGTCGCGTCCTTGAAAAGATCCCTTCGAAACAAACCCTTTCTCATTCGTTCCCTCGCTCACGTGTAAAGGACCGGACACATAGCACTAACTTCTTGTGGTCAGGCTTCGCTATTTTTTATGTTTCGGGTCGGCGCTTTGATGTATAAATTGCTCTTTCGGTGCACTGAATCTGACCTTCAAGAAAGAAATTAAACTCGAAATCAGTTGACAGTTTTATGACTGAAGATTGGGGGAGATAAACTTTCCCTTCCTTTGTCGATTCGCAGGGACGTAGCTTTAGGGGGGGGGGAGGGGTGTAAAATACATTCACACACACACTCAATTACATATATTGATATAATATTTTTTATAGTTATATAGTTAAAGGTACCTATAACTATATAACTGTCTATTAACTATAAATCTGTCTAAGACATGTCTTAGACAGATTTTACTGTAAATATGAATTATATCTTATAAAATATTTAAAGATATAATCTATATTTATATAAATAACTTTTAATAGTGTTTTGTTTTTACAAAAGATTTCGTTCAGCTTTTAGATGACTGCCAAATTCCCTGTTCAACAACGCTAAACATTTATGCAATTTTTGAGTAATTTTAAAAGGGAAAAGGCATTAAACTGGCTAGTCTGATAACTAGAGCGATTTAAGTTTTCTATTTTCTTATAAATTAATAAATTATTTGATAGTAATCGGTTATGGTCACGTAACAACCGTTTTTCCTTCTGTCTCACAGTATCATCTTCAGAACATAGATTGAAAATGTCCAGTTAAACAATATTTGCTGTTTTTTTTTTTTTTTTTCCACCAAAAAATATAAACCATCTTTCGATTACACAGTTTCTTACTATCAGCTCCTGCAATTTCATTCGTTTATGAACAAATATGAATTTAAATAGATGCTGTTATTAGATGTTTCTTCAAATTGGAATTCGTTCAACGTTTAAAGGGTTTTTCTTTAAAATAAAATTTTTTGTTAGTGTATCCAGTGTGACATATTGTGCTTTGTATATTAAGGAAAATATTTACAAGTGTATTTCATTCCAGAGAGTTTATAAAAAAAAATAGATATATACATTTTAATACTTAATTTACAGAGAAGATAATTTTAAAATTATCTTCTGTAAATTAAATTATGCCTCCTATATAGGGAGAATTATTAGCACTATAATCTCTCCCTTGTCTCCGCGCTTGCAGATGCGAATAAATCAAAATACATTCTTTCTTTCTTTCTTTCTTTTTTTTTTTTTTTTTTTTTTTTTTTTTTTTTGTTGTTAACAGGATTTTTTATTTTTTAGAATGATCTTTCCTAAAAAAAAAAAAAAAAAAAAAAAAAAAAAAAAAAAAAAAAAAAAGTTTTGCATTACTAATTAATGGGGGGGGGGGGGGGACTGAACGTGGACTGTTTTAGGCACAATCTAAGGCGTTTTTATTTTAAATTATTTTACTATATTTTAAATATTTATTCATTTTTTTTAACTATTTTTTATGAATAATGAATGTAAAAGTGTGCCGGTGAAGAAAAAACTTGGAATTCTGTATATATTTTGGGGACAATTCATTTTATATGTAAAAATATTTTCAAACTAAATAAAATATGTCATCTATTTTATTGTTTTAAATATAAATCTCGTAAATTATGCATATGCTTATTAAAACCCAGATATAAAGTAATTTTTGAAAGAAATGAAATTATACATTTTCTCTCTTATTTTTATTTTAAAATTTTTATACATTTTCTCTCTTAAAATAAAAATGCTGGTCAGTTTATATTAGCCCTCTGCTTTCTAGATGTTGGATGCCATTACCTTTTTGCCCGAAACCGACCTCTAAGAGTTTACCGGCAAAGTAAATGCAACAGTTCTGTCATTGCCGAGCCGTTAACGGCTAGGCGATAGCTGCTGCAATTAGCGGCGGCTCACTTGCGGTACAGCATTGTTTTTGTACAAATGGCCGTAACTCCTTTTGGCCACGACGAAACCAGCTCAAGGCCTTAAGTCGAGTGTTAGTGGGGTATATATATATATATATATATATATATATATATATATCACTTTTTTATGGACACGACAACTTCTATAATTCTTCACCAATCTCCACCAAACTGGTACATAAAATCAAAGGGGATAAAATCTCGGCTAAGTTCGTTAATGGGCAAAATCGGAAAGGGGGTCGAAATAGGGGGTGTTTTATGAAAACAGAAAAAACCCCACAACTTCTTAATAAAAATAGATATAGAATCAGTTTAAAGTTTATATTGCTTCTAAATAATGGGCCAAATGTTTATGCATGACAGATTTTTGATAAAGTTAAAAATGGGCTCAAGAGGCGAAAAATATAGGGTTTTTGGGAGAAAAAAAAATCATAACTTTGTCAATTCTCAAGATATCAAATCCATCTAAATTTTTTATAAATATTCTCACAATTGTCTAAAACTTTTGTATTTGCAAGTTTTTGATAGGACTAACTCTTACCGGTAAAAAAAAATTAAAAACGAAAATAAAAAAGGGGTTGGAAAAAGAAAAAAATCCATAACTTTGTCAATTCTTACACTATCAAATCCAATTAAATTTATTTTACATCTTCTCAATAATATCTACAACTTTTGTATTGACAAGTTTTTCATAGGATCAATTCGTATAGCAAAAATAAATTAAACAAAAATTGGAGTTGGAGAAAAAAACCTCTAATCCAAACTGCTTACATTCTGAATCGTTTTTTAAATTCATTTTTTATTTTAAACGCATCCAAATGGCAGATTCTCTTATTTAGGAACTATATAATGTGAAACATTGGACAGAGTTTTGA
The DNA here is from genome assembly GCA_964019185.1 of Maratus speculifer. Classification (NCBI taxonomy): domain Eukaryota; kingdom Metazoa; phylum Arthropoda; class Arachnida; order Araneae; family Salticidae; genus Maratus; species Maratus speculifer. Next base: position 240,708,770 of record OZ025293.1, on the reverse strand, counting down.
TAAAGACAGAATACATTTCAGAAAAGGCTGCCAAAAAGGGCATTTTGAACAGAATTTCTCGAAGTGACCGTGATAGGAAATTTGAAGAAGTATTCAAATAACAAATTGTGTTTTTTCTGACTCATTTTTAAATCTATTTTTACTCTCAAACGCATCCAGTTTACAAGTCCTCTTATTTAGGAACTGTATAATATGACGCATTGGTCAATTTTTTGATAAAGACAGAATATATTTCAAAAAAGGCTGCCAAAAAGGGTATTTTGAACAGAATTTCGAGAAGTTATCGTGATTGAAAATTTGAGGAAGCATTGAAACAACAAATTGCGTTTTTTCTGACTCATTTTTAAATTCAGTTTTGCTCTCAAACACATCCAATTGACAGGTTCTCTTATATAGGAACTGTGTAATGTCCCGCATTGTTCAGTTTTTTGATAAAGGCTGAATATATTTTTAAAAATGCTATCAAAAAGGGCACTCTCACAAAATTTTCCGAATCTATCATGATTAAGAATTGAGATTGTATTCAAAATTGGTTATTTTATAACTCATTTTTAAATTAAATTTTGCTCTGAAACGCATTCAATTAACAGTCTTGTTATTTGGGAACTATATAATGTACCGTATTAGTCGATTTTTTTTTTTTTATAAAGTCAGAATTATTTCAAAATATGTTGTCAAAATGGGCATTTGATCCGAATTTAGCTTAAGATGATTTTGATAAAATCTGTCCTTACAGAAAAATGAAATTAAAAATTTTTCAAAAGAGGACAAATAAAGTTGTTAAACTGGGTTTATCTGTAATCAAATTTATTTTTTGTTGTTGAAATGAGCACTCTTCGAAATCTACCTCCGCCTATAGGCCAAGCCGACAGGGATTTTTTTTTATTTTTAACATTCAACATTGCAGTTGTTTATTAGAACATATAATAATCATTATCTAAATATGTCACATGTAAAAAAAAAAAAAAAAAAGAAATCTCAAAGTGAAAAATAACGCTCCCTGGGGGGGGGGGGGATATAATAATCAAAACAAAGGGCGGGAAAATATACAAAATTAATAATGTAAGATGCAACTAATAACAAAAGAAAAACTATGTTAAATAATAAAAAGTAGAAGGAAGAGTGCCTCCAACCGGAGAATATTTGAACAAAGATGAAGTCGAGAATGAAATTACTGGTACAAAGAGACATGAAAGTCCGATAATTGGAATACAAGAAAATTAAGAAATGTTATGCAGTAATAAAAATGCTACATGGTAGTAGAGGTAAAATTTTACCAAAACTTAGAAACATTGTAGAAATGAGACTAAAATTTAGGAAGAGAATGGGTTTAGGCCTACTATCTTAAAATGATAAAACCTAGGAAATAACATAAAATAGGGAAAGAATGGTAAAAGGCCTTTCTATCTAAAAAATAAGTCCAAATCTATAAGCAAAAGCTAATTTAAGACGACGATGTGCAGTTACTAACTTGTGGTACATCATGAGCAGGGTAGAATAAAAAAAAAAAAAGATTGTATTCAAATATTTATAAGGGTTGGAGAAGGGGGAGAAGGAATTTAAGTAAAGGCATACAGTCTGAGTCTTGATAATGGGAAACATAGAAGGAAAGTGGGATAAAAGGCAAGTGAGAAATGAAAAAGAGGAAATCTACAGGGGTAGAAGGGGAAGAATAACTGAAAAACAGCTTGAAGAAATAGGATAACTACCGAAAAAGGAAAAGGTTCATTATAAAAATGAATAAACATACAACTGTTAGATAAATTCACTTTGGGCTGTGATCTTTGATATAAAATCCAAAACCAGCTATAAATACAAGAAAAAACGAGCACTCAAACTACAAGAGTATCACAAAGATCTACATAACTTAATTACATAAATCAGTGTCTCCTAACCAAAATAGAGAATATAACTAACAAAATAGGCTTTAAAAGCCAATACATTTCATTGAGAAATTACGATTTAAACTAGAAATGTGGTAAGCCTGAAATCCTCGCCGAAAATAAGCTTCCAGACGCATACGTACCACGTTATATGCTCTCAAAGCAATCCAAAATGTAAAAAATTACATTTTAATGTATTATAAACTTGTGGTTTGAATGCGTTTAAAAAAGCGATGCGTGTAAAATGTGTTTCAAAAATGGCACACCTGTGCGCTGAAAAATGGCATAATTTATACAACACCTGCATAAAAAGCATTTTACTGTGCTAGAAGCACCATGAAACACATTTTGAATGCATTTTTCGCTTTCAAAAGCAGGATCTTTTTGGTGTTGGTTTGACGTTTTATATTGTGTTGCCGGGATTTGCAGTGACATTCCGATCAACCCAACAGGAAAACTAACACCAAACAAGAATTTCAACGAATGCGTTTGTTTCTTTACAGTATTAAACTTAAGCTATTTTTTTAATCGATGAAATTATATTAATAGGAACTAGATTTTTTTTTCTCTTCTACTATAAAACTCGATATATTGTTTTTCATTCGACATTTAGGAAGAAGATAGAAAGAGACAGCAGTTAGCGTGCAAGAAAAAAATTATTAGACGAAAAAGCAATTTAGATTACATTTATAGTTCTGCATAAGAAGATTTGTTCTTTTACATCAATAAAAGACTTGCTTCTTTTACAATATACCGAAGAAAAGCTGCAAAATTGAAGTACTTTTTATATTTTCATAAAGAATATTATACATTTATCTAACATTTGTCGTAATTTTTACTTGGAAAATTAAGACTTGCTATACTAAAGAATACTAAAATACAATAATGAAATTTTATATGCTCTTTACTTCATAACTACGAAAAAGAGATTTTTTGAGATATAAAACATATCAATGACCAGAGATTTATAAATCTATGATAGTAATACTTACTCTTTTCTTTCAATCGGAACATTTATGAGTCTCAACATAGTATATTGTTTTAATAGTGCTACAATTTTGTTCAATGATGAAAAAAATATTTTTATATAGAGAGAGGAAGTTAGGGTATTATGGAATGGCTGGACAATATGAGATATTTCAATGTCGATATTTCATACTATTGTAAGGGCGACGTGACGCGGGGAAATAAATTCTTATTCTCAATTTTTGCACTTGTTTGCAGGTAATTTTCATAAAATTCGTTTTAATTATAAAATCTCATTGTCAGTTATGTTAACCAAGTTCAGTATATATTTAAACATTTATGTTTATTTGGTGCGTTAGACAATTTTCATCCATGCTAACTTGTTGACGAATGAAAAGTTTATTTTTCTTAAAATGGTGCATTTCGGGTAATATGGAATATCAGCCAGACAACTGTTTTAAGACAAATCTAAAAATACAAACAATTTTTCAAATAACCTGATTATTTATAAGTAAAATACTAAGGTTTACTCATTAAATAATTTTGATTATTTTTTTAAATCGTGGTTTTTTTTTGAGATTTTAATATTCCTTATAACCGTATTCCATATTACCAAACTGACTGACGCTACCTAAAAAGTGTAATTTTTTTTTTTTTTTTTTTTTTTTTTTTTTTTTTTTTTTTTTTAAAAGCTAAATTTTACATTTTTCCTTCCGCTTTAAACACATTAAAATATGTTAAAAATTAATCAAAGTTTGTTCTTTGCTAACTTTTAATGCAACTAATTTTTTTAGTTGGTCACTTACAAATAAAAATGTATATAGCTCCACAATACTCGAATTTCCTCTACCTGCTCTTATTTTTCCACTTACTTCCAAAAAATTGAATCCTGGTTCTGCCTAGTAATAGTGTAATGTTATACAAATCAAGCAGAAAAACTCACCATGCTGCATTCATATTTTCTTTCAATGTCTACGTTCCCTTCTCTCGGAATATGCACACACAGAGTAAGTGGGGGTAAACAAATCTGTCCTTACATTTTCCTTTCTTTAATTAGTCTGATTATTTGTTTTCCTTCTGTCTAAGATTAAAGACTTTTCATTCTTATAAAATGAGCTTAATTAAAGCTCAGTGTATGATTTCTCCTTATTTTTATTTTTATTATTATTATTTAATATGTTTGAAAAAATTCTGTGAACTCACTGCACTTTTAGCTATATAAACCCTGTAAGTTTATTTTATAAAATGTTTCTTGTCATTATTATTCATGGCCAACTCAAATTTCTCAAATTTCAAGATTCCGTGTCTCCTAGATAAATTGAATATATATATATATATATATATATATATATATATATAAAATTATTTACAGTAAATAGATAGTGCATAGAGAGGGACTTTCCTTGCAAAATCGCATATGAATACATTTCCCTCATTTGAGAAACAAGCTATTGAAAGTTCAATATTTAAACGATTATAAGGAAGAAAAGAGATAACAGTAACTTATTTTCTGGGCCTGTTCGGAATATATTACAACGCATAAAAATGCATCGAATTATTTATTTCCTCTTATGATATATGATTGCGTAAACAATGGCATTTTGACTAATTCAATACATTTTAATGAATTTCATAAAAAAATACAGATAAATCTACAGGAGTACTTTAAACTAACAGAAAAAAGTGTACGAATTTTAGACCTCAATGTTTTTTCTTTTTTTTTCTATCTTCAGTTAAAAAAATATGTATTTTAAAATCCTATAAATTATATAAAACCTCATCTTTTTTAAAAAATAGAATTTAACTTATTTTTTATTTGGGTTTCCAAATAAAAATTATAGGAAAAATTGAAAAGTATTGCGGAAATCCAAGTTTGTCGAAATTCAGAGGAAAGACCAAGAAAAAAAAAAACTAAAATAACCTATTTCAAAACATTAGTAAAAGCATTACTTATCCATACCTAGATGATATGAGTTTTGTAAGAATCACATTGATATTTTAGTGAAACATAATTTTTTTAAATGTGTGAGTTTATTTTTTAATGTATTTACAAAAAATACTTTCACACTACTCAAAACACAACTGCAAGCAGTTATTTTATTAATTCTTTTTAAAATTGCATTTATATACAGGAGTATTACACTCTCAATGCTATCCATATACAAGTCTTTGTCTAATATAATATTATAAAAAAAAATACAATTTGAAATTATTCTAAAGGAAATCCATATGTTGCCTATCAAGTTTTTAATAAAAGATTTTATCATTACAGATATTTATAATTTTTTCAATTATTGTAATCTTTGTCAAACAAGAGTTGTAATGTGGGTTTTCTTAGAACGAAATTGTGAATTAAAGTTATTTTAATTTTAAAAGCAGAGTACAATATTTGCCTTTGCTTTTTTTTTAGATTATAGCTAAGAAAAATGCACATTTTTTAAAACGAATTCATAATTAAAATAGTAACGAAATAGCAAAATTAATTTAGGTGTTTTTTTCGAATAAAGTAGTAACCACGCAGAACATTTTATTATCAAAATATTTCTTTAAAAATATTAAATAATCATTTCGGTGCTGCAATAAAATTAACTACATGCTCATAGAAGTATTAAAAGAATGAAAAAATATACTATAGGAGTTGATCAGTATATTATTTTTTTTCACTGTGTAGTAAAGTAAAATCGAACTTATTTTTGATTTCAAACATGAAAGTTTTAAAAAAGTTTTTACATTGTCATCTCAATATTTCAATATCTTTTTAACAATGCAATAATACTATGAAATTTTAGGAAAAAAATGTCTAGAGAGATATACTTACCTTTATAGAAAGAATAACAACTCATGAAATAATTGAAAAAATACTTATAGAAAGATGTTAAGAGTATGATATAAATGTGAAAGTAAGATAGTAGTCTGGAATTTTTTTTTTACATTTTTATTTAAGGAGACGAATGCAGATTTTTAAACTTCGAAGCGAACTTCAATCTTAGAAAACTCGAAATTTCATTTCGAAATAAATTCTTTGAAACAGTTAAAATTCTGATTTTTTATAAACGAATAGCAACGTCACAAAGTTAAAAGTACGTTGATATGTTCTGGTATTTTTAATTTTTGCTTACTTTGACTGATCAACATGATTCGGACATCGAAAATTGGGGTAAACAGAAACACGCAGAATGACATTTAGGAATTTTTACAAAGAGTTAGTACTAATATTTTTAATGCACCATTATAAAGATAAAAGCACGGTAATTTGATGGTTATCTTTTGCGTATTTTATTCGGTTTAGGTGTTGAGTCTTTAAAAAGCTCACACAAAGAGCTGTTTCTAACTTTTGAGACCTTCTCTGATAGCCAGCTCCGTCACAGCCGCATTGCGCCATTTTGGAAACAAACAGCGTATTTTTATGAGTGCTCATTGTGTGTGTGTGTTTTTTATTATATCTAGAATAATTATAAAAAACATATAAAGCCTGGCCTTAGGTGCATTAAAACATACCTCAAACTGACCTCATCCAAATTTGCAGACCCTTATTTGGGGTAGATTTGCTTAACCATCGTGCACAGGCACAGAGAAATTATTATCTTTTATTACTATAGGATATTAAAACAAAAGAAAGTAATTTAAAAAAAGAACCATTGAATCATCTTATAAGCGATTGAGACAAACTTTGCATTTGCAAATTCGTGTACTTTTCGGCAAAAGTTTAGACACTGGTGTTATTTAACCTTTAAAAACCACAAACTCTTGAGCTTTACAAATGGCTATATTTTAAACATTTTAGGACGAAAATAATTGTTTTAATATAGGGTAATATTTAGTTAAATTGAAAAAGGTAAAATTTGCTTATTGCAAAAGTTTAGACACTTTTTTAATTTTTTGCCAGTTGCTCACGGAAAAATGCAAATTTCAAACTTGTGATGTCACATGTCTGAAATATTTAAGTATAACTCGCTATAGCATCGGTTAGTGAAGATGCCGCGTGCTAGAAATATTGATTCAGATAAGGTAATTGAAGTAGAGAGACTGAAATGGAAAAGGGAAACTATTGCTGAAATTTCAGCTACATTGAACCGTTCAAAAAAAAGGTCTGTCTATGAAGTATAGTCTAATGTTGACTCCTTCGAAACAAAACATAAATTTGGAAGACCGTGTGTGACCAGAAAAGGAGATAACAGAAGGATCTATAAACGGGTAATTACACAAAAGATGATTGCTAGTGATATTAAAAGTAAGTCAGGACTTTGTGTCGACGGATATGATTCGTAGATGAATTAAAGAAAGAGGTAAATACATTTACATGACAATGATAAAACAACCAGCTTTGAAATATCACTAAAAATTGGCGAGAATGCAATGGTCTTGCAAACTTATGTCATATGATATTAAGTATGATATTAAGTAACGAAAAAAAATTAAATCTGAATGGCCCAAATGAGTGGACCTAATATTGGCACGACTTGCGTAAAGAGTCTGGGACTTTCTTTAGTCGACAACAAGGAGATGACTCTTTTATGATTTGATCCTCCCCTTGCTTTAATGCTTGAGTATCTCTGAAGTTATTCAATGATTGCCAAGAAGCGCAAGACTACATATATACGTTGGAGAACAATTTACAGTTATTTAGGGAAATTTTAGCTGGTCCAAAGTATGTATTTTAGCAGGATAATGCGTCTAGTCATGTTGCATACAAAACAAAAACTTTGTTTAACTTTCAAAATACTACTGATCTCATCTGGTCAATGTGCAGCCGTGATCTGTACGCAATTGAAAACCTTTGTCACATCATATCTCGTAAGGTTTATGCAAATTTTTGCAATTACTTTTCTGTTAATGAGCTTCGAGCTGCTCTTGAACGTGTTTGGTACAAAATAGACCCACAAGAGACGTAGGACTTAGTTTCTTCTAATGAAAGTCACATCCTTACACTAATTGCACACAACGTGGGTGCAACTCGATATGTAGTTATGGTTATTTTTCTGTAAATATTCAGATTATCTATACTTTTGCCACAATGTTGATTTCTTTTTTTGTCATTATATATTATGTGAAGTTATAATTTAAAATTTATTGTTTGTGAATAAAGGATAAGTCACAAGTAATATATGGCAGGTAAGTTACAAAAATGCGTTACATACTTCTGAATATATAAGCGTAATCGATCATTGCCTAAACTTTTGCTGAGCACTGTAGTAAATCATTTTATGATATTATACCACTAAAGGAAAATAAAACACAAACATAACATAGGTCTTTTGAATTTTTAGAGCTTGCGCCATACGATATAATTCAAGTGCTCAAAAGGTCATGAAATTCAAATTTTGTTTTATAATTTGGTCTGTTTTTCTACCTACGACTATAGATTTTTTTTCTTTTCACATATTAGTGTTTATGATTTATTTTAATTAAATAGAACCTATAGTACTGGCAGCTATGCATATTTAAAATTCTTATTTTCCAGAAATGATTTCATTGATACAAACAGATTTTAAAATAGATATTTATCTCATTTTATTTTTTTTACCTAATCTATGCACAGCTTCTGTACTTGATTAACCGACTTAGGAATTCACAAATTTACGAAAATAATACCAATATCCTAGAATTAATAATAATGAATTTGTCGAAATTTGAAGTTCCATAAGACAGTGAGAGGGTGTGAAACGTTTCAGAAATTACTTTTTTGAAGTGTATTATGTAAAATTATCAGTTTTCTGAAATCAATACTTTAACCCTTTCTGGCACACTGTGCCCGGTCTGGGATACTTAATTTTAAATCCAAACTTGCAAACGGCACCAATAATATTTTAGTAAAATTTTGCTTATACAATAAAATCTTAAATTAAGGAGTTCAAAATATCTAAAAAATTCGTTTGTGAATTCCGGTGCCAGTCGATAATTTCTAACTTTCCTAACAGATTTTGCCTGTGCCGGAAAGGGTTAATTCGTTCTTACATTGAATTTCATCAAACGAAAAGTTTAAATAAAATTTACGTATTTTACCTCAGAGTTAGGACAAGACCTCATATAGGAAATGGAAAATATTAAATATCATGCCTAAACGCTGCCCGAACAGGAAAAAAAAAATGACTACTTTTTTGTACAGTAGTGGAAGAAAAATAAACACCCCCTACTAATCTACTAATTCTGCAATAAATTATTATAGAATAAAGTTACAGGTACCAAGTGATTGGTATAAACTCTATTTTTGAATGATCCATATAAAATTGTCTTACGGGGCCATCTACATATCAACACAAACAAAAACTTTTTTTTTCAATAGCAAGAGCCAATTTTGACATAATAATTAAATTCTGCATCCTTCAATTAGCTTAAGTATAAACTTGCTTGAAATTCGTTCAATTAGTTTCCGAAGAATTATTCTAAAATGGACATATTTTACATGTATTTAAATTGAAGATCGGAACTTGAAGGTTGTTTAAAAGCTACAGATTAATTACGTCACTTTTTTTAATCTACACTGGTGTCCAAAAGTTAAGCATAATTGGTAATTAAGTAAGTAATGAAAGAAATATAAATCGAAATGTGGTGAAACTCCAAGTGTCTAAACAAAATAGAACGCGTCATGTATTTTCGCGAAGAGTTTTCCCCGAAATCGAACAGGGGACCGTCAACAAATTGAAAAAGAACGAAGATCTTTTGGATAACCCTGTCAAAACTAATATAGCAAAAGCGTTCAAACTGCACATTATGATTAAGTGTCTTATTGTAATGTACTGTGTTTATTTGTATAAGGATAGCATGTATACTCGTAGAGAAATTAAGGTTTTTATAGAAACAGTCCTAAGTTTTTTGCTTATAATTTGCGGAGTTCTTAATATAAAATAATGTTCTTTTCTGAAAATATGACAAACATCATGATACACAATACCCTGTCATCAGAATTTAAAAATAATAAAAATTGTATGACAAATGAGCAGTTTTACTAAATAATTGTTTACTGCGCATGCGTGAACGCTATTAAAATTTCATTTGCATATTATGTTAGTTAAATGTGTAGAGCAACTTTAGTGAAAGTCTCAAAAACATAGATTAAAAATTCTGAAAATTATCGTTGATAGAATGAGATCAAAATATTTTATTCCCTAATGAAGCAAAAAGATGAGGGGCTGTATCCATATTCCATTGTTTTGTGCCTTGCACGTACAACTGTATTTGGATAAAACCCCTGATATTTTGCTTCCTTTTAGGAATAACGGATTTTGAGTTGATTCTATAGACGATAATTTTCAGAATTTTCAAGCTATGTTTTTGAAACTTTTACAGAAGTTGCTCTATACATTTAGCTAACACAATATGCAAATGAAATTTTGATAACGTTGACGCATGCGCAATGAAAAATTATTTACTAAACCTACTCATTTTTCATACAATTTTTATTATTTTTAAATTCTGATGAAAGGGTATTGTGTACAATGATGTTTGTCATATTTTCAGAAAATAACATTATTTTATATTAAGAACTCTGCAAATTATAAGCAAAAAACTTAGGACTGTTTCTATAAAAACCTTAATTTCTCTACGAGTATACATGCTATCCTTATACAAATAAACACAGTACATTACAATAAGCCACTTAATCATAATGTGCAGTTTGAACGCTTTTGCTACATTAGTTTTGACAGGGTTATCCAAAAGATCTTCGTTCTTTTTCAATTTGTTGAGGGTCCCCTGTTCGATTTCGGGGAAAACTCTTCGCGAAAATATATGACGCGTACTATTTTGTTTAGACACCTGGAGTTTCAGCACATTCAGGGATTTCATTACTTACTTAATTACCAATTATGCTTAACTTTTGGACACCATTGTATTATTTCTTACCGATGTGATCATTTATCTCACTTAGTGTGCTTCAGCTATTATTATATATGGAAAAACCCTCTTCAATATTAATTTTATAACGCTTAAAAGGGTTGATCAATTCAATTAAAAAAATACATAACATATTTGAAATTATAATAGTTTTTGAATATGTGAGTGTCATTGGAATTTTACTGGTGAAAAAAAGTAATTGAAAGTAATTAATGGAATATAAAGCATTATAATGCTTTTTTCTCATATTTTTAGTTTGCTTAACCCACGGATTTTTAATTTATTGGCAGAAATGTGAAGAACATCGGCAAATGAAAAATTAAAAAAAAAATAATTTAAAGTAGTATAAAAAATTGATCAAGAAAAAGACCAGACAATTGTGTTTTTTGTCTGAAAATAAGTCGTAAATGGAATCATAATGGCATTTCTTTCGGGGGGGGGGGGGGGAGGGAACAACATGGCTGTTTTTGAAGGATAGGTGGGAGCGAGGGATTATTTCTTTTTAGATTTTTTCAGGTATGTTCCCATGATTTACATTCAAATTTATTTGAAGAACTAAAATTAAATCTATTTTTAAAAGACATTATAGAAAACTTTTCATACGTTATTTCATACGTTATTTTTTATCAAGAACTTCTTATAATATCCATTTAACAGATTTAATGAGGCTGTTAGCAATATCAGGAACTTTGATTATTTGACAGCACATGAACTTAGAAAGGATTCGGCTTAACGTAAGATAGCGAGGCACTGAAATACGTTTTACGCATTGTTGGCGTCTAAAGGCAGACTTATGCTATAAGTTGATCTTAAGTAAGAAACAGTAATCCCAGTCCATATGTTTCAATAAAAGGAGTAAGTATATATATATATATATCCAAGCTTTGTTTTTCTGCTCAAATAGATGCCCCGTTAAACCAGCATTTTGTCGTTTTTTAAGCATAATTTGAAAACTAGTTTGAAGACAAATTTGAAACATTGGATTTGCATAAAACTGGACATAATAAGTGTAAATTTATAAAAGAAAATATAGGTTGCGATTTATATTTTTTTCGAATACTAATTTCATAATTCATAATTCAAGTTACATTTTTTTAATTAAAATTTTATGGTATTTATTATTATTATTATTATTTATTATTATTTATTATTATTATTATTATTATTATTATTATTATTGTATTATAACTACACACAAATCATTATCATATTAGGATTGCAATTACAAAAGATATTAAAACTTTATTATTCAAATGACTTGAAATTTCGTTTCTAGACATACTTTGAATTAAAGATTTAAAACAACTGTCAAAATTGGATGTTGCCACCGAAAAAACAAAATGTAGGCTGGTTTTGATTTGTGGATGGCACCTTAAGAAAATATTACGTACCTCATTTAAAAGTACGCTTAGTTTGCAATCGTTTGGTACGAGTAATTTCTTCTACGATTATTTGTTACGGAGTTAATATAACGTGTTTGCTTTTCTTCGTCCACGATTGTACCAATATATGTGTCTATATTGAGAGGATGAACCTGTTATAAAATATTTTTTCCATTATAACAAGTAAGCTCTTTTTTATCCTCCGAGCTTTACAGATATTTATCCTATTTTCAGTATTTTTAGAGTTTTGTTTACGTTTGTTAATCTCACTTCTATTTGATTTCAGATGTATCCAACAATATCATTCAAATTCAACAAGAATAAATTCCAAGTAATAAATTACTTGGAAAAACTGTTGTAAAGTATTTATTTGTAATAGAATATTAATGATTTTATACACATCAATTGGGAAAAATTACATTTTTTTACGAAAATACATTATTAATACAGTCATTTTTTACTTCCTATAAGTTCCAGATATTGATCCTGTTCAATAGCTTTTGAGTTCATATTTTTTCCCTGTTTATCAATATTATTGTAACGAAATACAGACTATACTTACGTTAAATATCTCTTACAATTTAGACTTTACGAACTCACCTTTGAAAGTCTTCAGAAAGTTACCAATTGTCAAGGAAATTTTAAAGAATATAGTCTTATTATATACATTTTAAAAAATTATTTTTTTCATTCACTTTTAAAAATACTCTAAAAACATTCAGATATTTTTTCATTTTTATTTTGGAAACGAACAAAAAATATTGTATAACAGCTATCATATGAAAGACTTGTGGCAGAAACAACAGCTTCTCGAATAAGTCAATACTTTGAAACGATTTTAAGCTCATGTTGGACACCTTAATTATTGGGCAAGAGAACGCTTGCTGATCACTTGTTTTAGCGCTAGCAAAATAATAATCTTCTTATATATTTCATTTCAGTATGAAAATGCATCGAGCATCTAAAAATAATTTCCTTCTTAAATAACAGGTGATCTTCTTGGTATTTTTAATTTTTTTTTAAAATATAATGTTGAATGCCATCACCTTTTTAAAATAAGGCACCATGTTAAAGCTTTTCCTTTGAACATTAACAAAGGTTAACTTGAATAACGAAGATAATTTAAAAGTTGCTGTCCATAATTATTTAAATATTTTCTCAACATTCTTCATCTTTTCTCAACTATTTCTCAATTATTGAAGTTTTTTCTAATCATAAGAAGCAAAAGTGATGATAGTTGTATAAAATATTAATGGTATTAAAAAAATCTCATTCTTTTCACATTAATTATTCATGTATAATGACATAGAGTAATAAATGGTAACGAATAACATATTACATGACATTTATTTTACAAAGGAGCTTCTACCTTATATCACATATTCGTATTTTAAAAGCTTCATAATTCTAAACCATTCTTAGTGGAAAGTAAACTATCCAGCTAGTTCAACAAATTTGAAATTTAAAAATGAACTAGTCGTTTGAATATTTTTTTCCACACCCTGCTAAGTTTATATAACATAATAGAACTGAAAAATGAGTTAATATATGTATCATCTTGGGCACAATGATAATCCAGATATATTTGCTGGGGAGGGAATGCAGTAAGGTTGAATTAATGAAGTTCCTGGTAGTTTTGCATATGTTCCAACTCCTCCTACAATAGGTGTGAAATATGTATTTGGGATTGGTAGTCCACCATGTTGAATTTGAAGATGTGACGGATAAGGTCTGGACGCCATGCGAAGTTTTTCTATTTCAGCTTCTTTCAGTCTTTTTTCTTTCGCCCTTCTATTCTGAAACCAGATTTTCACCTGGGTCTCAGTTAGACTGAGGGATGTCGAAAATTCTGCTCTTTCAGCTATAGAAAGATATTGCTTTGAGCGGAATTTGCGCTCTAACGCTAACAGTTGTTGCGTTGTGAAAGGAGTTCGTGGCTTTCTGTTGCTTTTGTGCCGTCTCAGATGACAAGTAAATGGACCTGGCTTAGGCGATGTACCTTCTGCACCTATAAAAGAAGAAATTATTAGACGATAAGTATTTAAGAAAAAGTGTCAAATATAATTTGAGAAATAATTTTCAATAGATCGAAAACTTTATACAAATATTTAAATTCAAAATTTAATAGCATAACTCTTATTTTAAAAGATAGTAAACTATAGTTCCTAACTAAATAGAAGTTTAAATCGCCTTTTAAGATGAATAAAACTCTTTTTACAAAGTGATTTATATATTAAATTTTATAACTAAATTCCAAGAAGGCAACTTTCCCCAGTAATAATTTTCACCATGTATTTAGTAATGTATCAGCAAATAATCAGCAAAAATTTACTTGAAAACCAATATATAGCGGATGTCCCAAAAATGACTGATGGATTTTAAAATTCAATAACTTGGAAACGGTGACAGCTATTTGAAAAACTTTTGCAGGAGGGTTATGTATAATGTCAGGAGTTTTTTTACCGTAAATTTTATTTTAGTTCTCATCTCAAACAATAGGTGGCGCTGACGGCGATTGAAGGCCAGGTGATCAATAATGAGTGAAGCGTCGACCTGGCCTTCAATCGCTGTCAGCGCCACCTATTGTTTGAGATACGAACTAAAATAAAAAATTACGGTAAAAAAACTCCTGACATTATACATAACCCTCCTGCAAAAAATTTTTAAATAGCTGTCACCGTTTGCAAGTTATTGAATATTAAATTCCATCAGTCATTTTTGGAACACCCGGTATACATATATATAATATATATATATATATATATATATATATATATATATATATACAGGGGTGGGGAAATTCTCCAAATTCTTACCAGCCAAGGATTTATTTCGCCAGCTCGCAAGATACAACACACGCAGTTGAAAATAGTTATGACAAAATCGCACGCGATTACAGACAAAATTACTATTACTACAATGTGTTTTCATAATTCTTTTTTGTATAATATTAAGAAATATATGTAACAAAGGTAAGATTAATATTAGATAGAACTTAGTACCATACTTACACTGTAATAATTTGGAAAGTTAAAATATCTAGATTAAAAAAGTGTTTCTGATAATGTGCCTATTGCCTATAGTTTTTCAAAAACTAAAAATGCACTCGCCTTATTAGAAAATCCACTCGCCACTGGCGAGCAAAATGATGTATTTTCCCACCCCTGTATATATATATATATATATATATATATATAAGCAAATACTTTTACAAATAAAACCAAAGTAACTCAGATATTACCATAATAATAATTCATTGAAACCAGTATTTATACTGTCTTTATGCATAATTAACATGAAAAATGAAATCCTATTAAAATCATTTGAAATTTGAAGTGATATAGAAAGTAGATTACCAAAATTATGAAAGACAAATGGATAAATAGACAGTAGAAGGCTTTTGTATTAAACTATTCATCAGGGGGTGCATAGTTTAATACAAAAGCAAAACATCCAACCAGTTTCTGTTATAGGTCGTGCTATAAGTTAAGAAATTCGACCCATAATGCTCCCGACTGGCTGGATTTTATTTACCATTTCGAAATAGGAAAAAGTGAATTTAATTGAAATAAAAATATTGAATCATATATATGTATATATATCAATATATATGTGTGTATATACATATATATACAATATTTAAAAAACTAAGGCAATGAAACTACAAGAAATCTGTAAAGAAGAATTTATAATGATGCCATATATGAGAAGATAATAATTCGTCATTTTATTATATTAATTAGTCGACTAAAAAAATAAGTTCCGTTAGTAGTATTGCGTAAATTTTCGTATATTTTAAATTTAGTTCTCATAAAAAATATTTTTTTTCTTTCCATAAAGAACACTAAAAATAATTTTTTAATGCTACTAAAGTACATTGCATAAAATATTCAATAAATTTTAATTTTTTAGTGTGTTATTCAAAAATAAATAATATGAACAAATTAAAGCAAATCTCTTGATTTATAAAGGTATGCTAAATAAGTATCAATCCTGTTAAAATATTTGATAGAAAAAGAAACTATTTGAAAAATGTTTCGCCGACACAATTAAGGAAATCACATAAGTATTACTTATAAGTGTGAAAATTAAAATATATGTGGCAGATATGAACTATCAAAATTATTTTTTGTGAAAAAGTTCATTACTGTCTATAATAAAGGCTTCAAATGAAAAAGAAATGTAAAAATTGTAGAGTAAACATTTCGTTATAAATGATGATTAAAAATCTTCAAAAAACTAAATATTTCTTTTTAATCTGTCTATTAAGAAAATCTTCTTTTTTTACCCCCAATTTTCTCTTGGAAAACAAACTAATTTGTGAATTGCACATAGGGCAAACTGCTAAGAAAATTTCAAACTTCAATAGCATACTTCTAAGTACTTTTTATAATCTAAATGGGGTCTAAGATATTGATCCTGATGTCGTCACGTTATAGAGATAAAATATAAGGTAACGCTAAGATCGCACATAAATTGCTCGATATAAACTTGTACTATCCTTGGGTATCTTAATTTTATCCTTCTCAGTCCTGAAACATATATTACGAAGTAGCACAAAAGCTAGTTTAAAATTACTATAAAACATTTCCAAAGATGCATTAATATATTATATATATATACATTTTTCTATCCTATTTAGTAATTTTGTTGTGCCTTGTTTTTGATGGTATTTCTTCATTTAATTTTGGTTTTATGTGTGTTGGTAGCCCCAAATTCGTATTATTTTGCTTTTTCATGGCTAATACGAAGATGAAACCAAACACTTCGTTTGTAGTTCCAAAGTATTTGGGGATTGATAATTCTCCTTTGGTTCCACAAATTCCATTTGTATTAATTTTATTTATTTATTAATTTTTTTCCTCATGTTCAATATTTTTTCATATTAAATTTAAATGGCTTATATTGTAATACAAATAATGGTTATATATCATATATATTATAAAGCAGAAGTTCTGAAACTTCCAAACGAGTGTTTTCAAAAACTACCCGATGGATCTTTTTGCAGATTATATCATTCGATAGGAAATATTTTTGCGGAGGTTTATGATTCAAATTTACAGGGATAACTCTGATTTTTCGTAGTAAATTTCGTATTTTTCGGTTATTTTTGACAAAAGGGTTGCCAGTAGCTGTTTTTGGCGAAAATTATAATTGCTAAAAGAATTAAAATGGCTATATCTATTAGAAATATTACAAATATCCTGCAAATAATAGCAGAAAATAACTACTGATAATATTAATAATAATAAATAAAGACCGCTTAAATGAGGCGTAATGTTATAAAAATATATTTATCTTGAAAATGAAAAAAATATTTGTAATGATTAAAAAATAAATTAACGAGAAATATAACAATTGGTTCAACTTTTGGCGACTTATCCGTAGTGTTAGAATAAAACCACGAATTTCAGAAATTGATTAAATGAATTTTGAAGGATAGTTATTCCTCTTTTTATTATTTTCTTTCTCTTTTTTATCGAATTTCCTTATAATATAACTTACAGCAGAAAATAGCAGATCTGATTGTAAAAGACACTGTAAGTTGTGAGTTACTTTCGTTTCTATACCATTTTCATCTTGCTTTTGTCGCCAAAGAATGTGTTTTTAAGCCGAAAATGCACTACTGACTTAATGCCTGACTTAGGTTCTTAATGGTCGCAATAATGTTGTTGTTTTTCAAGTGAAGATAATTTTTAGAGTATATTTTAATATTCAATCGTAAATTATATAGATATGAGTATAACTCTTTTATTTCTTTTTGCAAATGTTTTCATTGTTAATTTAATTTTTCTTGCGCCATTTCGTCAATTTCACTTACAGGAAAAATTTCAGTATTAAAATATAAAAAATGAAGAAGGAAAGATTACCCCATCGATTAAAAATCTACTCCCAAATTCCAAGATTGAATGTCAATAATGGATGATCGTAAATGTCACATTCACTTGACATTAAGCATAATATCGATACTAATTATGTCATCAAGTGCTTTTTAATTCGACATTTTATTTCTACTTTTATATATGTTCTGCTAATTTGTTTTTCATTATTTAAATGAAAATTTATGCTAATCTATATAATCTGGCTAATAGTTTGGCGATTTGTATAATTTGGCGAAATTGGTCGACGGTATAACCAAATAGTACTGAAGGACAAATTTTGCAATTCAAAGTAAATTTATGCAATTATGCGTTATTACTATAGATAAATTCAACATTTTTAAATGAAAAATTCCCGCTGAATAAAATTTACAAGTCTTTTTTAATTGACCATTTCCTCTTCAATATTTCTTCAATCAAACTTTCGCTATTCTCTTTCGCGCAGGCTAACAAAAATGTCTTTTAAATATTTTATTAGATAAAACGTAAATAACATTTTTCTATTTTTAAAAAAAATATTTTTTTTAATCTAATTCTACCATTATGTGTCTTACAGGACAAATTAGCAGAATTACTTTTAAAAATGGTTTTATCTGTTAATTGTATGTTATTTGTTTATTTGGGTGTTTGAATTTACTTTTGTCATCAAACAATGCGATTTTATACCAAGAAGGCATAAGCCGGAGCGATATTCACAATTACTAAATTCTCTCACTCTCTTTTAAATGTGTGAGAGCATTTTTAGAGTATTTTTTTATGTTTAATTGTAAATATATAAATAGCAGTTATAGCAAAAAAAAAAAAAAAAAAAAAAAAAAAAAAAAAAAAAAAATGCCTATAATGTTTAAATTTTAGTATAAATGTCTTCCTCATCTAAACTGTAAAATAATTTAGATGTCATGTACGCACCACATTTGCACGATTGCAACAAAATGGCGATTTTATGCCACACATGGTAAACCGACTATGGTTGTTTATTTATTAATAAACTATTTATTAACTTTCATTTTGTTTTTTTAAATATAAATCATTTTGTTCTATAGCTATTAATTAAACTTTTTTATTTATTTTTTTTTCAAATAATACAAAATAATTAAAAAATATTTATGAAATTGGTAATTAAAAACAAAGTTCTCCAAATTGGCGCCAGAAAAAAATTGCGCCAATGTGGTGGATATATGACATCTGTGTCAAAGTTTTTTCTTATACATAAGTAGGGAAAATGCAGTATAAATACCGATTAAAGTTTTTTCCAAATGGAAATTTTGTCACGGATTTGGTCATATACTTATCGAGGTATCTCATTGGCGCCAAAATGGCATTATTTGCCTCATATGGTAACCCAGCTATAGTTGTTTATCTGATGATAAATTGTTTATTTACTTTCATTTTTTTTCTTTTTTGAAATGATATTTGTTGTTTTGTTCTACAGTTACTTTTTATTTATTGTTAATTGCTGTTTAAAATGATAGAAAATAGTAAAATATACATAAATTTCTTTGGTATTCTAAAACGAGGATTTTGCCATATTGTAGTTACAAGATAATCGTGCTAAACCTATTGCGTATATGATGTCTGTGTAGGAATCTTTTTTGAAATATGAAAAGTGTAAATTGGCTACTACATGATTATCACGTCAACCAATTTCGCCAAATCGTTCGCCAAATTATACAAATTTACATAATTTTATCTTCAATAACTAAAGAGAAAATGACTAAATACGAAAGAGCAAATAATTTTGTTTTAATTTTTCAGGAGGAAATTTTGCATTAATAAAGTAATTGTTGTAGTGAGAATTTTAATGTGTGTTTTTTTTATCGTTGGCAACTTGCTGTAACGAAAAATGTTTATTTTTTTTCCTGCTATTGTTTTATAAGAGCTTGGTTTTGTGAAAGCCATGTTAAGATGGTATTCAAATTTTTGAACCCTTCCCAATTACCACCCCCTTGGGCCGATTTTGCTCATTTGCAATTCCCACTGAGATATTAACCATCTCAATGTACTTGACGAGTTTGAAGATGATTCTTGCATAATTGTGCCTTTTATCGCGCGGACAAAATTTAATATATATATATAAACTTTTTAGGTGGGAGTAGCTTTGGGTTCCTGGCTTCACATAATGAAAAGTTGTGAAGAAATTTTTCAGAAGTTGTTCCATGGTAACGACTGTAATAATTAATATTTCTTCAGATAGGGAAAATCTTAAATCCTGTTGCCATAATGGTCTCA
This sequence comes from Maratus speculifer, assembly GCA_964019185.1. NCBI lineage: Eukaryota > Metazoa > Arthropoda > Arachnida > Araneae > Salticidae > Maratus > Maratus speculifer. The sequence continues at coordinate 240,688,598 of OZ025293.1, read as the reverse complement.
TTTCGCTTCCAAATGTGCACTATTAGTAATAAACTAAAATAGATACTTCTAAAAAACTAACTAAAATGGTTACTTTGCGCAACGTTTAGGATAATTTAATATCACAATGGTGTCTAAATCGTTTTCAGCAATGAGCAAGGTGCTGCTGGAGGTCCAAATTATTTAAAATACAAATTTAAATTCACCAGTTCGTTTCATCCACCGTTGATTTTGAAATATTGACCAGCGCAGCGGGCATAGCCTGCTAGTACATATATATATATGGATGCTCCTGATATGCACGCTTTTATTAAAAATTCCAGAATTATTTTAAATAATTCTAGAAGCATTAAAATGAATTTAAAGGTTGTTTTTTAGTAACGCCTGCAGGCGAGATCAGGACTGAGGATGTTATTTGTTTTTCTGGCGAGGCGATGTCAGGATCAGCGCCTTATGCACTTTTTTTCAGGCTGCTAACAGTAGTAATAGGATATTATTAGGATGTAATAGGACAGTAGTAATAGGATGTTTTCGATATTCATAGCAGTTAACTATACACAGAGTTCAGAAATAAGAGATTTGCTAATTTTGTATTCCTTTGACATGACTGCTATGCGCATTTAAAACTTTTAGCTGAAAATATAGTTTTATGCAAATTATTGTCAATTTATCGTGAGTACTCTGAATAGTTTCGTCCAATCAACTTTTAAAACATGTTAATCTGGGATAAATTTTCAAATTCGTTATTTTGCGAAGATGAAGAACAAACTTTCAATTTCATCCCTGTCTTTTAGCTTAAAGTATGTGCCTATTTTCGAGGTGCTTTAAAAAAATGAAATTTTTATGAAACACATGTATTTTTAGTTAAAACAGGGAATAAAACTATGAATTAATATAAATTTGTAATGGAATTTTAATTTATCTTACAACACTATTACTCAGACACTATTTAGTCAAATTTTAGTAAAAAATCGCATTTATGCTAAATAATCTATAATGAAATCTATTCAATGCATTTCACTTTTTTTTCAGCATTATATTGGAAAACCACTTACATGTGTTATGAAACAAAACATTTTCAATACCTTTTAAATTTTTTACTAACATATACCAAATACTGCATACAAAGCATGATTATATTTTTCTAAAAAAAAAAAAGTGTATTTTCCAATAAAAAGGGCTCTAAAATTAATGCATATATACTTACAAGCTATAGTTTGCTTCATAACATACCTATAGATGAGAAAAACCTTGCCACAAAATTTTATTTAAATATCTCAAATTTTAAAAATGATGTTTCAAGTAAAAGTACAGAATGAAAAACGCAGTTTTTCGGAAAATTCAAATCAAGATTTTGATAAAATACAAAAAATATGTATAAAGTTCACAATTTTAAAATTCACCATATTATAAGGTATTATATATTTGTGTATATGCTAAATTTTATGTATTTGTGTATTAAAATGGATTCTTTACCCATTTGTGACTCTTCCATTTTCAGAAAGCTCTTTTCCGGTTTATATTTTGGGCTATATCTTAGCTAAGATATATAGCTTCTCATTATCGATGAACCAAAAGTAAAGCATTTTTGGAATCCTAAATGTTTTAAGTTTAATTTAAAATAATAAAAAAATCAAAAATTTCGCAAAATTAACGATTTGAGTGAAGTCACATACCTTAAGCTCGTATGAAAAAAATGATTCTTTTAGAAGCAGAAATAATAAAAGTATTAAAAAAATAAATAAAATGCAAAATAAATTTCCATTGAAATATCTTTTTATCTGGGACTAAAGATTTTATACCAATGACTAACCCACTAATAATTTATTTTGTATTACAATACAATAAGCTTTTTATTAATGATATCCATTCCTATTCCCATTTGAAATTATCACTATTATATGAAATAAATGCGAGAAAAATATTATTCTTAAACGTTTCCCCCAATGCATGTTTTTAACTGATTCGACCTCTTTTTGTCATGTTCTTTATCCAGAAGACACGTTTAAAGCCCAATGCATTATTTGTATGATCGATTGTATTTGAAGACGGAAAGAATACAAATTGATCAGTAAATTGATATTTGTTATTTAAATGTCTGAAGTATTGTATATGCAACACTAGCTGTTTCTGGTTTTAGATATAGCCTATCTGATAAAAAATTTAACTATTTAATGCAATGATTTAAATCTTTAACCCCTTGAGGCGTGCTGGTATATCTATGAAACTACTTAATTTTAATTCCAGAACGCCACATTGGCACCAGAATTTTTGCAAAAAAATTGAGGTTTATTGAATACGGTAAACGAAGATTTTTTCATATTAACATATAAAATTGTTTTCAAATTCCGGTGTCAATCATTAATTTCAACACTTGAGCAACGAATTTGATCTGCGCTGCAAAGAGTTAAGCTGGCAGGGATGGTAAATCAGTAAATTTTAAGTTGATCTTGAAATCATTTTTTACTGCAAAATTTTTTATGCTTATTTCGTCGATACGTTTGACTAATTCTCAAAAAATAACAATTTATTCGCAAATTTTTGAATCATCTGAAACAAAAGTTCAATGAAAAAAGAAAATTATTTTAACCCATTAACGCCCAGCGTCCTTTTTTGAGGACGGTTAAGAAAACAGCAAGAAAGTGGTTTTCCCACCAGCAAAAAGGAAGATAAATATGTACCTTATTTCATGAGACAGAATCCTCGATAAAATTAGATAAAAGTTTATTTGCTTTAAAAAGTGGTGGGAAATACAAAATTTAAATTTTAGCGAAGAAAATAATTCGGGCGTTAATGGGTTAAAACTACATTGCAAAAGCAGAACAGTTTGATTTAAAAAAATCTTGGTTAAGTTAAAAAATATGTGATAAAATCTTTATGGAGCTTTCTGTATTCAATTTGCTTCAGCTAAATATAAAACCAATGATATTACAAATTTACTTGACTTTTGAATTACGTAAGGTGATATACCATGTACCTGTCTCAAAATATTTTTGTTAGAATGTTTTTCATAAATGTATTTTTTCCCAACTTTAATAATATGCGAAAGCAGCTTAAACTCTAGATAGTCTACCAATAATAAAACCTAGTACGAACTTACCATATTGTATACCAAATTTGTTTAAAATTCGATTAAATTTTATACTTATCTTACTGCATGTTTCTAATTTGTTCTTACTTTTGCAATTACACCATTAAAACTGATTGATTTTCTTTACTTAATTGAAGCCTCTTTTGTGTTGTTCATGCTCTGTGACCCTTTTAGATACCGTGTTTCTACTTAAACGTAATTTTCAGTAGCAGTGAGCACTTATTTCCTGCATTAGTATACATTATATCGCTTTTCTTCATTAACTTTGTTGTGATTACAGCTACCCTTTCTCTTCATTCAAGGCTCTTGCGGCGTGAACTTTTTTTTTAAGTTTCACCCGAGATCCCCCTGCTCATTCATCTTAACTGCCTTTTCCTTATCTTTTGGTACTCAGTTATTGCATGAACCCACAATTCTATTACAGACATTTATTCTTTCCATTCACTTTGCTTTTCAAGTTTCACACGCTTTTTGATGCTTAATTATGTAAAATGAGTACCAGAATGTGAGTGGATTCTTTGAAAAAACTTATATGTGCCCCCCCCCCCCTTTTTTTTATTATTTATTTATTTTTAATTTTTTTATAATTTATTTTATTTTATTCATTTTAAAATATTTTGCATTTAAAAATAAAAAATCCGCAATATTTGATGGGTATTTGATATGGTTAATTTTAATTCTTTTAGGTTTCAAGAAATAGTGACTTTGATACGCTAGCTCAGAAATCGTATTTTAAACTGGAATTACAAAAGAATTGTCTAATTATTCAGTTTTAAAGTTCGTCCTGACTTTTGGATCACCCGGTATGTGTTTAATTATTTTTCTAGTAGATTTATTTTCCGGAATTTCATGATCCTTCCTAAGACGATTTATGAGATGTAGCAAGTTTTTTAGAATTTCAGACCCTCGTTTACCCTTTTAGTTTGTAATTTTCAAAAATCATGCCTTAGAGCACACTTACTTCATAAGAAGTATTTTCTCCCCAATTTTCAGCTTTTAAGCTGAGCAGTTTGGGCTGTGCGTTGATTAGGAGTCAGTCAGGACAAACTATTTTATACACAGGATTATTATAAAAGAATCATTCACTTTAAAAACCCGATTTATTCAAAAGTATTATACTTACAAATATGATTGATATGCGAAATTAACGACAAAATATCTAGATTGTATGCGCAGTGTACAAATGTTCTATGTGCGCCCCCTTGGCCACAGGACACACGTACAGGCGTTAGTTCAATTCAATGCACATTTTGTAGCATGATACAAGACGGTTCAATTCCGTACTGCATTCTGAAATAACGTTGCACTGCTATGACAGACGGACATTTCGCATACTCAGAAATTCTTTCTTCGCTTTGCCTTCATTTGGGAGAGACTGAACTGAACTCATTACGAATACTGAACTAGTTTAAAGATAGAAAACCACCTTCTCATACTTTATTTGTGCATTTATATTCGTTGGTTTTCTATCTTTAAACATTTGTGCACAAAGGCTTTATTTGCTATTTTACTGAACTAGTGCTGCCACGTTATCTGGTGTACAAACGTGGATATTTTGTGGTTGTTTTTATACATTAATCATATTTCTAAGTATAATACTTTTGAATAAATCAGGTTTTAAAGGTGAATGATTCTTTCATATAGTAACTCTGTATATAGATATACAAGTTTCAAGACAGTAAAAAATTTAAAATTTAGACATTTTTATGAAAAAATATTTTGATTTCAGTGTCTCATAAAATTATGAAGAACAGCATTTGAAACAAATTTTTTAATTTGGAAGTATACTTATAAAAGTACCAATTTAAGAGTTAACTATCGGCCAGCGACAAGTGGTCAGACTGTGTATTATTTTAAAGTCCATTATAGATGAAAAACAGATTAGTGGAAAATAATTAAATTACACAGGCCTCTTTTTAAAAAAAATAAATCATACTTATGTCTGTCCTTAGTAATTATTCATCATTATTTTAATTCATTACTTGGAAAAAACATTGTTTCAAGGATCTAGTTTAAATAACATAGAACTTTTAAATTACCTTTTTGTTTGTTTGTCTCATTTGGAAAATGAATAAAGATTTTTGTTTTTATTTAGTCACTTAACACACAAAATGCGAGTTATGGTCTCGTCATTTAAGCTTTATTTATCAAGAATAATTCTTTCTGAAGAATGATATCCAACAACTAAAATAGATACTTGAAAAGAAATATCTCTTTAATATTGTTATTTAACACGATATCTAGATTTAAGAGGATTTAACAACAGTTTCGTGTATAATAACAGTTTATCATCACTTCTTAAAATCTCTCTAACATAGTTTTATAAATATAATAATAATAATAAAATGAAACATGGATGTAACGTATTTCCTGTTTTGAGGGTTTTCATTTTCAAAAACACTCTCCAAAGAGTTATATCAGTAAAGAACTCAAACTTTTTAAACAGCATTTTCAGAACTTAATTTCTTGAAAGAGATAATACTGCACTTTATTATATAACCCTAATGGCTAAATAAATAAAGATTTAAGAAAGATTTGGCAGTCAATAAAAGCTATTATGCAGATTATTGTAATTAAGATTCTTAAATAAGAAAAACAAATAAAGTATTTTTGGATAAATGCTTAAACGACGCTTTTACGACAGCTGTTGAATAATATATTATTATAAAGCGTAAAGAATGGTTATAATACCTTTACTTGAGTATAAATTAACTTAAGTTGAAAGGTTATTTATGAGGCATCCCGGAGTTTTATTAGAAATGATAGTACTAAAGCATATTCCTTAAAATGCGTGTAAGACTTTTTGTTCAAGTACAGACGACAGCCATTGATTCAAAGGATCGAGGGATCGAGAAATATATTTTAGTTATCCTAAATTTAAATTATTCGAATCTAGGTAAAGAAAATAATTTTTAATGCATATCACTAAAGAAAAAGACTTATCTAACGTGAGAAAATTATACCTTTAGTACAAATCAAACTTTTAAACCATATTAAATTATAAAATCGTGTTACACTTCAAAATTATTTGAAAAATTCTAATCTTGAATAGTAAAGCTATCTTACCTTTATTGTATATAGAATCATAAGAACACAAATAAATCAAAGGAAACTAAAATATATAATGTACTAAAAATTGTAATGAAAAAAATAGTGAAAGAGAGGAGGCACATGTGAACAATACTTTTATTCCATCAGTTAATCCTTTGAGCTCTGGGGGGGGGGGGGGGGGGGAATTTCTTCAAAATGCCCAAATATCATATTGGTACTAGTATTTTGTAAACAAAAGGTTTGGCTTATAATATACACGAAAAAATGCATTCATCTATTTTCGGATGTATTTGGTTGAATATTCCGGTGTGAAAGTGACATTTGGAGCTTAAAACTAATTGGTAAAGAATTCACACATCAGAGCTCAAAGGGTTAATTTGAAGTAAAATAATTAAATAATTTACAAATAGATGGCAATACTGGTACACTGTTTTGCCTGATTTTTCAGAACATTCAGCATTTTGATTTCTGTTTGTAGTAATTTGTTTGTTTTAGGTGTTTAGCAAAAAAGTCTGCCAAGTTATTGAAGTAAAAATTCATTCAAAACATTTTTTAAAGAACAATATCAGCATCCCATTATGTAGTGGCATTCCTTAGGTTAGTCTACAAAAAATTTTGTTCCTAATATAATTCTACAAATATAATGCAATTTTAAAACATTTTGTTATTATTAATACTGTTAAAGCTTACACAAAGCTTCCTTTACACAATTAATTTTTTTATGCCATGTTATAAAAAATAATGTTTTTTTATATTTGTAAAAAATTAATATGAAAACAACTCTGCCATTTTGCCTTTTTGCTCGGAGGTCAAGCGGTTAAAAATATCTTTTTTTATAAGTTGGGATTAAGATGATTGATAGGACACTTGTGAACAGAACATATCGGGAGCAGATGTCAACAGTTCACAAGTGTATTTTTTAAGTAAGTGAATAAATTTTTAAATATGTGATATGTTTTTTTAAGTTTACAATTTAATTATCACCCTTGTCAAGCATTGAGGTATAAAATGAATGTTTATAAGATTTCCTCACATAGGATTTGTATTTGATGAAAGTTAAGTAACAAATAAAAGTGACGGCTTTCCGTAAAAAACAGTATGTTTATTTGTTATTCTTTAATGATTTCCAGTTTTAAGCGTATTTATTTTTCCTTAGCTCATAGTAAAATATTTGTAATTTTTTTTTTTTTAATTTTTTTTTTTAAATGAAAGTAAAATTTAGTTAGCCAAAAAAGTGTTAAGTTTTACTGTGATAATCACTAACTTTTTATATCACAATTTTACCAATTTTTAAAATCATGATGCACAATTTTGTGACAGACATTGCATAATATTTAGAAAAAAGTAAAAACACAATTACACAAATATTCAAGTATTTTATATAAAAATAAAACAATTTTGCTATGCTTGGCTACAAAGGAGTAGGTAGGTATCTTAGTGTATAATTTTACGAGCAATTTCTAGTACCTGTGTTGAAACATTTATTGATTTATTTACACAACTAGAAAAAGGGCATCTAATTGGTTTATCACATTTTTTATTCACAAAGAGTTATTTTTGGCTTAATTATGCACCTATTCACATGTTCCCCAGATATGTTTACAACTACACTGTAAAAAAAAAAAAAAAAAAAAAAAAAAAAAAAAAAAAAAAAAAAAAAAATCTGTAATTCTACAGATGTAAAGTTGCCGAAATCTGTATGGTTACTAACATTTTATTTGTGCACTATACAAGAAAAAATGTAAATCTACAAAACAATTTTTTGTAAAGTTACAGTTTTCTGTAACTTTACAAACGAGTTTACTAAAATTACAGTTATTTTAATAAAATATTATCTGTAACCTGGGTTGCAGTTACATGAAAAATTCTTGGAATCCCAGTTTCCTAAAAAATTCTTAGTAACCTTACAGATTTTTTGATTTTCAGTGCAAATCTGCATCTGTTACATGAACTTTTGCTATTGGCGTTACATAAAAAGTTCTAGGAATCCCAGTTTCCCAGAAAACTTTTTGTTTTTACAGTGTACTCCTCCACCGGGGCACATGTGAACAAATGTATTCCATTTTTAGAATTATGATATAAGTTAGAAATCCTTGATAAATGTATTCAAAAGTTTCATGGAAAGCGAACACAAAGTGTAATATAAAATTCATATAAATCAATTTTTATTTCAATAACTGATAACAATTCTGAGAATTAGTCAAAAATGTAAAAATTGTTCATATGTGCCTCTCTCACCTCCACTTAAAAAAATTAACAATCCTGTGATGTTTTTGTGAATATTTAATTTTACGTTATAATAATTATCCTTGTGTGTTACTAATAAGATTTACAGTTCTTTGACTGCTGGAGGCTTTACTAAATAAAAGTATTCAAATATTAAATGTATTCATTATTAATTTTTTATCAGGATGATTTTTAACTTCATCATTCTAATCATTTGACTTCCATCTTCTGAAATGTCATTTTCTCTAATTCTTTGTCACTAGTGGTTTTAATAATTCATCATTTAATTTTCCATAAATTTCAAATTCATTATTTACTGATTCAGATTCAGATGATGAGACATCAGTTTATTTTTTTACAATAACTCAAAAAAGCTAACTCTATCGAAAATATTTTCAGTACAATTGTTGTAAAGCTTAAAATTCTGAATGAAATGAATACCCACATTAGTATTTTTTTTTCAAATACTGCTTATAGTAAAGTTGCAATCCTATTTTGAAATTTTGCTTTAATTGTCAATCAAGAGCTTGAAGTCCGGAGGGACCAAGTTACCTTAAAAACACCTTGAAACAGCTAACTATATCAAACACATTGTCTGTACAAATGTTGTAGAGCTTAAAATTCTGAATAAAATGAGCACACACATTAACACAGATCACAATTCTATTTCAAAATTTTGTCTTAATCGCTAATTAATGAAGTTAGGAGAGACCAGATTACCTTAACAATATCACAGGAAAGCTAGCTATATCAAAATATTGCCAATACAAGTGTTATACCTTAAAATTCTGAATAAAATGAATCCTAACGATCACCTAGTGAAAGAGAGAAAACATAGCATATGAATTACAGATCTAATGGTATTAAAACTGTTTCGAGTTTTCCCTAATTAATCTTGAGTTCAACCTTATAACCACGGGGCTAAAACTTTGAAGTAGAATTGTAACCTTAATATTCATCAAAAGTATTGAGTGTAAGTATTCATTTTATTCAGAATTTTAAACTCTAAAACATTTTTTATTAACAATGTTTTTTAAGGAGGTTGTAATTTCGAGATAGTGTTATGGTATTTAAAAAAAAAGCATGTTTTTTTAGTACAAATTTATGCATATTTCTTAACGCTCGCATACCACGAGGGGGGGGGGGACATAGCCCATCTGTACCTAAACTGAAGGAATTAAAACAATTTCCACTTTCACTTAATTCCGAATTCAGTCTTTTTTTACTCTCCTACCATTTTGCTATTTCTGTTACACTTACTTGAGTTTTTTCAACTTTTTGGAACCAGGGGATACTGTCACGTGACTTTTTCATTGTTGTGGCTGTCTTATAGCCTCACTGAAGAGAGAGGCGTTTTAAAGTTAGACACATATGGGACTGAAAAAAGAATTTCAGACAGTTAAATGTCTTATTATGAGAATAAAAACATTATACATGCCTTAAATTAAGACAGATAAGTGTCTAACTATCACCATAGTATGACCAAACTGAGAAAAATCAGGAAAAATCATGAAACATCTAAATTTACGACACTTTCTTCTTTTACAAGTCTTAATTTTAAGACACTTTGTTTCTTCCGCCATGTAATATCCACCAGGGGGCGCTTTCAGTTATGCATACAGCTAACTCTAGAAATATATATTCTCAAATTAATGCAATTATGCATGTCAGTCTAACTGTAAAAGCTCCAGTAAAGATATATATATATATATACATATATTTTATTATATATATACATATATTATCATATATGTTATGATAAATGTTTAAGGTATATGAAAAAGTAATTGATCGTGCACTTTTACCTATAATTTAATATATAAGTGCTAATTTAATGTTGTCTTGTAAGGCAAATTGTCAAGTCTATTACCATACAAAATTACTGAAAATACTTTGCTTTAAATCTATTAAATTTTCCAAAATCAACTTACTTTGAAGTGACTTATTTCCCTATATTTCAAAACATGATATTTATCAATAATACTTTTAAATTGAAATGAGAGACAATTTTAGCTACAAGATTGTGATGACATAGAAAATTATACAAGACCTTTTTCTAATAATTACAGTATATATTCATGTAAATGATTAAATTTTGAGGTAATCGCATATTTGTTTCTTAGTTGAACAAAAATTAAAAGTAGAATGGTGAAAAAATGATATCAATATTCAAATATCAAAAAACTGTGCGGTAACAGACTTGATATTTGGTAACGGATTTGACGCTATGTTATAATCTTGTCTATTACGGTACAGCTTTTAATGATATCTTCAACTTTATACAAAAACTTTATTTAAATGGTAATTTTCTGTCAAATATCATATAAAGAAATCATTTTATTTTATATTCAAATCATTTAATATATTTGACTTGAATATCAAACCAATAATTTATCAAGCAATTCCATCTAAATATTAAAATAGAACTAGAAGTATTTGATTATTTACTATGTATTTATATTATATTTATATTAACATGTTGTATTTAAACTCTAAATAAGGGCTTGACATATTCAAGTACGATATAATATTATGTTATAATATTATGTGATATAATAATATGTTATGTGTCATATAATATTAAGTGGAACTGGCAACTCAGAAAATATTCAGTTACCACACATTAACAAATTTGATTGTGGAAGAATTGGTATTTGCTCAAAATGAACTTACGATATGCTCTTAATGGATGTGAAATACTCTGTGGTAGCAGTGATTCACATTCAGACCCATGTAATTTTATCGCCATCTATTTTATTTTGGATGTGTATTTTGTTCCTGCTTTAATTGGACCCTTTGTATTTCTACAGATGTTAAAGCCAATACTTGATGCAAAAAACTACTTTTTAAACTGTAGTTCACAAAAAATGTCAAGTCCGTTAACTTGAATCAGTTCCGTTCCCTGTCACATGGTAACAGACTTGAAAAGTAACGGACTTCACATTTCAAATAAAACTATTAGATATTAACTTGGTTGTATAACTTCTAACTTATATAATAATACACATGCCTTCTAAAACTATTTGGCAAACAATATTTAAATACAAAAGTGCAAAAATTATTATTGTAATATTAAAATTTATGATAACAGACTTGACAATGAAAAAAAAAAAAAAAAAAAAAAAAAAAAAAAAAAAAACTTTGAAGAAAGCTGATTCTTGCCACCATTACATTGCTTCACGATTGAAGAGTAAAAAATAGCAAGTAGTAGTTATGTGAATAGTTCAACTGTATCACTGAATATTTACTACTAACTTTAGGCTGAATTAGAAACTTATTTTGACTAAACCAATCACAAGGTAACGGACTTGACACAAAATGAGGGACAAAAAATTTCTGTTAATTTCTCAAAGAAAATATCTTTTATATATTTTTTCATTAATATAGAACACTGACAGCTCATATTTAAAATAATTAAACCTTTTTATTTAAAATTAAACTGGATTTTAAAAAATAACGGTTAATTATATAAAACTTGGAATGGGACAGGCATTTTTGCTTAGAATCATAATTTTAAAGATTTATGTCTCTAAAATTTTTAGTGATTTTTTTTTAATTTTTCATGTTAGAAATGTTCAATATGGTCTTCTTTAGGTAATGCATAGCTCAAAACAAACTTTAAATATTAATTTATGCTTGAATTTTCTGCTTTTTTACTTTTGGACATCATATGTAAGCGAAATTTGAAAATGGCCCCGGCTTTTATAAAAAGACGTCAGGATGTTACGTTGTTGATATATCGATGGGAAAGAAACTCTTGAAGATTGCATTCGGGAACTGTACAAGAATGCGCAGCGGATACAGGATTAATTTTCATTACTTTTCATCAATAATATAGTATTATTCATCTCGTCAAAGCTCGGCAAAGAAGAACTAGTACCAGTAGCGGCTCGTCAGGGAGTGCTGCATCAGATTTTTCTTACCACTAAAATTTAACAGAATATTTTATATTATTTATTTGACAAACTTGGTTGATTAATTAAAAGTGAAATTACTATACAATTTTATTGGTGTGAAAAATTTGATGCAGCACTCCCTGACGAGCCGCTACTGACTAGTACCCAGACCTAGAAATCAATCCTGTAAGCTATGTTTTCAGAATGATTTTCAGAAAATGTTCATTATTATAACATAACTAGCAGGCTATATGAAGGAGTTTTCTTTTTAAAAGGTGCAATATTTTGTCTCTCATTCACTGTGACCGATTTTATTATTTCAAATCGAGAAATTTTCTATGGATTCGATGATTTTAAGTTTTCAAGTAAGTTTTGCTAATATTTTGTTTGGTACTATATAAAATATTGCATGAAAAAGGATTTAGATTTGAATCTATCTGCGAGAAAAAGCAGCTAATTCTAGAAATATGTATTCTTACATTCTTGTAATTATGCATGTCAGTCTAACTGTAAAAATTTCAGTAAAGATATATACATTTATCTTTGATTTTAAATCAATTTTAACATTGATTTTTATTTTTTGCAAAAAATATATTTGAAATTAAAAAAGCTAGAATTACATACATTTGCATTCATAAATAGGTTTTGTACTTAAAATTGCGTTTTTTATAATTTTTTTATAAGCAGCTACATTACATATAACAACAACAACAAAAAAAAAAAAGACAATTAAATGTTAAGATGTATGTTTAAAACAAAACAAGTTTATAAATTAGGAGTGATTTTTTTGCGTGGTATTAAGGGGCTTTCCCCTTCGTGGTAAGAAGGCAGAAATGGACATTCTCATGTGACATGTCGTCAAACCTCTTTTAGCCTGTAAATAACTATGCACACGTTCCATCTCTTTTGAAACTCAATTTTTTATCGCTAGAGGGCCTTTTAAAATTTTAATTTCTTCATTATTACCACATACAATCCTGACTGAGTGATGATCATTGTACAGCCCAATCTACTGAACCTAAAAGCATCAAAATTGAGGGTGACACATTCTTATGACATAAGTGATCACTAAGAAGAGAGTTTTGAAATCCCCCCCCCCCATGGGGATTAAAAGGCGGATCGAAAGTTTCAGAACATTATACAGACTATTCAGACTATAATCTCGCTAACAGACTATATCTCTGTAGCCGTTTTAGGTAGAAAGTTAAAATTCCAGAAAAACAATTTATTAAAAGTATTTAAAAGCATCCTTTAGTGTTTTAACCCTGCCCCCTCCCCCGGATGGCCGAAATGGATTTTTTAATTTGACGTATCTTTTGAAATCTTTTGACCTGTATATTACTCAGCACCTGCTGCTCCGTCACCCTTTTAACACATTTTTATCATCAGAAATTTTTTTAAAATTGTAATTTTTTTATTACTATTCCATGTAATTTTCCAAGTATTATGTGAAAAAAAATCCTAAAAATTAATAGCTTTTTCCCTATTTGCACACAAAGAACTGGTAAGTATTTCAGACAAAATCGAGTTAAAGATACAAAATCATATAAATTTAAGTTTCATTTAAGAATGTTATCACGGGACTGGGCAACGCCGGGTGCGTCTGCTGATTTCGCTATGAATACTCTAAAAATTAAATGTGTAAATTAGCTAATTTTACACACATATATGTGTAACATTTTAAAATTACACACTTTTTATCAAATTTACACACTTTGAATGAAAAATTTACATACTTTTACGTGTATTTAGGTGATGAAAGCAAGTGTGTAATTTGTTATCTCTTGATAAACACAGACAAGTGTGTAAATACAAAAAAAAGGTCTGATTTTACACGAATTGGAGTGTTATTAGAATTTAAGCATAGTTATGTATACACGAAGAAGTGTGTAAATTTCAAAAATCACCCAATTGTCACAAAAAATACACATTTTGTACAAAACGTTACCTGTTTTTATGTGCATTTAATTTATGACATTGAGTTTGCAAGTTGTTATCGGTTGATAAACACATTTAAGTGTGTAAATATAGAAAAATACCTGCATTTACAGGAATTGAAGTATTAAATATAATTATAAATGTTTAAATCTTAAAAGACAATGTCTAAATGTGCATATTATAAATGTGTAAATACAAATATATAAGCAAAAAAAAAATTAATACATTTTAAGGTGCGTATTTAATTTCAGTTATTAACTGAATAAGTTTAGTACTTTAACAGTAGTTAAAAACTGAAATAATTAATGTTTAGCTCGCAGTTTAAAAAAACCTGAGAGCTAATGTGCTTGCAGGTTCAGTATGTATGTATGCATGTACGTATGTAAGTACGTAGCGCGATAACTATTGGATTTGCCTGAAATTTTTTTATACAGGTTTATTCGTAAGGCGCTTCCCTGATTAGTTTTGGGAGTTCATTGGTTAAGTATAAAGGGGGAACAGGGATTAGACCCCCCCTCCCACTTAATTTAGGCAAATGGGTTTTTCATGCAGAATTATCAGATTTCATACATATTTTAGAAATAAGATTATTCTGATAAAACGCCTCCATGATTAATTTGTATGTTTATTGGTTAAGTGTAAAAGGGGGGAATGAGGAGTTGTTACCCCTCTTAATGTAAGTGAATGTCTTTTTCGTGCAAAATTTACCGATTTGCTTTTTTTTTTTTTTTCATAGATTTATTCACATAAGGTGCTTACCTGATTTGTTTTGGGTTTCATTGGTTTAGTATAAAGGAGGGAACGGGAAGCTACACCCTATAATTTAGTTAAATGGTTTTTTCATGCAGAATTTACCGATTTGCTTCAATTTTTTTATCCAAATTTTCCTTATAAGACGCTTACCTGTTTTGCTGTGGGGATTCATTATTTAAATATAATGGGGGGAGGGGGAACGGGGGTTACTCCTCATAATTTAAGTAAGTGGGTTTTTGATGCAGAATTTACGAATTTACTTCAATTTTTTTTATATATGTTCATTCTGATAAGCACTTACTCATTTATTTTGCGGATTCACTGGTTAAGTATGAAGCTGGGAACGGGTAACTACTTCCCTTAATTTAGGTAAATGGGTTTTTCATGCAGAATTAACCGATTTGCTTCAAATTTTGAATATTGGTTCATTTTGATAAGATGCTCCCCTGATTAAGTTTAGGAGCTCTTTTGATAAGTATAAAGGAGGGAACGGAGGATTATCTTCTATAAATTAGATAAATGCATTTTTATGCAGAATTATCCGATTTGCTTCAATTTTAAATATGGGCTCTTTTAATAAGGCAAATGCCTGAATAATCTTGGAGTTTAATAGTAAATTATAAAGTAGAGAACGCTCTCCCGCTGAAGTTAGATAAATGAGTTTTTGTACAGACTTATCCGATTTTCTTCAAATTTTGGATACAGGTTCATTCTGATACGGCGCATCCCTGTTTAGGTTTTAGGAGTTCGGTGGTTAAATATAAACGGGAAAAGGGGAAACTAATTCCTGCCTTAATTTTGTTTTTCGCGGAGCATTATTCTTTGAAAAAAATAAGGCTGTAATATATAATTGCTGGGAATAGCCTATAGCTCAATGCTATCAGTTTAACTGGGCAATTTCTTCTTTCTTTTAACATGCTTTTTCCTCCAGAGCTGATTCCCCCTCCCCCTCCGCATTTCAAATAAATTGCAAGCGCATAAACAGCTCCCAAAATAAAAATTAAAATTTGTCTTCTAAAAGAGATTCAAAAGTCTTTATGATGTCACCGCCAGCCGCGGTGGTCATATCATATCTGTGACCTCTGTAGTAGCGTCACATTATGACTCAAATGTAAATTGCTTAGAAACATTAAAAAAAATGCAAGAACTTTACAAAACATGTTATTCAGTGTAAAAAAGAAACTTTTTAGATATATTTTTAAATGTTTATGCCATTACTGCAAGTTGCATCACATCAAATGTATCACAAATAGACCAATATGTTGTGAAGTCACATTTTGACAAAAATATGAATTTTAAAAATATATCATAATGAGGAGAAATATATTAATCATTACATAAATTATTTTGTAACTGATTTAAAACAAAGGTAAAATGCGTAAAAAGAAGAAAAAAATCTTCAAACAGGAAATTCAAATTACAGATGCTCAAACATAAAAATATTATTTATTTAACTGCCAAATCGAAGAACGTAGAACAGAAACATCTGCAAAAAATATCGTCTGCAGGAGAATGCAGAGAGATAAACACAGTGTATTTATTCTTCTCAGTTCCTTCCGAATCCGAATTGCTCACCGGGCATTAGTGGCTGTGTGCTGTGTTTGATTTATGAATGTGTATAGTTGGCATGTATTTTAAAACTTTACAAAAAAAGATATATAGGAATACTGCTTATTAATATTTTACAAAGATTTTCTGTCCGAAGAAGGTACAGAGGCTTTAACGTTGTTACATGAGCACGCTAATGTTACTGTACTGAATTCGGATATAATGGTCTTCAAAAGAAACCTTTCTCTATTTGGATATTTGAAAAAGAAAACATAAAGGACTATGTTAATAGAAAACAGGTATGAATTTTGCCGTTTTTTTTTATAACGATTTAGTTAATTTCACATATACATCTTATAAAAGGAATAACAGTCATTAAATTACTTTTATGAATTAAATAAGTTTTAATAAATTAAATATTTATTTTGTTGAAATTATGTCCAGCGATTGTAATCAAATGATTAAAATCATTCATTTTAATTATGTTTTAATAAATTTTTTTCTTTAAAAAACTATTGGATTAAAATTTCATTCCTTAACTTTAGTTTTTAAAAATATTTGGAAAAGTGTTGTAATCAAACATTTAATAATATTTAAATTACTGACAAAAAATTAGCATGTGTAAAAAATGATTTTATAACAAATAAGTATTTATAGACACACCGTCATACAAGCAACTGTGTTGCATATCAGCAACATACCCAGAAGTCAAAGTTACTAATTAAATTTGTTTAAAAAGACGATTTTAAAGGCTACTTCCAATAAGCAGTTAATGTAAACAGTTCACAGAATTCTCACCATATAGCATTTGTGACGATTAATCTTTTAAACCAAAATTTTATTTATCATTTTAATAGTTTGATATCGCTATTGCTAAAGCCAACTTCACAAATTTCATAAAATTAAATAGGCTGGTGGTGTTTAAAAATAATTTCTTTATAAAGGTAAATTCATATTTTTTGCAATTTTTTATTTGAAAATTGACAGAATTATAAGAATGCGTATAATTTTCTGTTTATTGCAAATATAAAAAAGAAAACTTTTAGTCAAGATATTTTTATGGTACTACTTTTTACATGCTTAAAATAGTGAGAGGGAGATATTGTAAATTTTATAAATACACTAAGCGCTATTATCCATACAAATAAAAAATTTAAATGGTTTTTTCTCAAAGTTCATATTTCCTTCACTTTCCTGTTCTAGAAATGGTTAGGCCTTCTTTCTTTCTTTTCTTTTCTTTTCTTTTTTTTCTTTTTTTCTTTTTTTTTTTTTTTTTTTTTTTGTATCTGAGGTAGAGATTTAAATTTTTTGAACATGTTCTTTATAATACATGTGATAAATTAGCGCATGGAATTAGACTTCAAGTTTTTTGTTATTTTTTAATAAATAAAAGGATATGAAGATGTGTTAAATTTTATTGTCTTAAATAATATATATCAGTAAACAGTTATTATTAAATCTAATATTAATATAAATATTAAATCTAATATTAGATGTATCTAAAAATACATATAAAGTTTTTGTAATATGCACTTGAAAATCTCAAAAATAAAAAGGGGAAAAAATATCAATATTTTAAAAAGTAGTAGAAATTTTTAAAAATTCAAACATTTTAAAACATTTAATTAAATATGCAGTAAAAATAATTTTGTTTTTTAAATTTATTGTTAGCTGAACAGTGAAATTCAGTGAGTTCACCATTAAACTATATATTTTTTAAATAAATAAAGTTGTTGAAATGGTAAACTGTCCTCTTAAATGGCAAATAAAATAATCCTTCGATTTAAAATTTACGTGCATGCATTTAACGGTAAGGAATATTTGAAACATATCAACGTAACATATGATATATGTGACACATACAACATATATAAATAAGCATCCTGCCCTTTATCTTTTTAGAATGAATAGAAAATGCTGGATTATTGTTCTAGTAATTAAAGCATTGCAATATGTATTATGCACCTGATTAAAGATTGTAATCAATTTAAAATTAAATGCAGCTAAATTAAATGCATAATTTTAATAAATGTAAAATCACTATTTTTTAATATAGTTTTACATAATTATTGCAAAATGTTTATGTGTATAACTTTATAGCATTCTATTAATTAATGAAATTACTAATTTATAGTTTTTATAATTTTTGTAATTACTAACTAATAACTAAATTTTACTATTAAATTGTAAAAACATACATTATGTTAGTAAATAAAGGTTTAATTGTTTTAGAAACCTAAAATCTATTAATCTTAGAAACCTAGAACCTAAATCTATATCTATTCAATATTTTAATGCTGAGAAAAAAAAAAAAATCCGATTTAAATAAAAAGAAATATGATTTAAATACAGAAATTTGATTTTATTATTATTATTTTTTAAATTATGATTTTTTTACATCCTAATTTTACTGTGCTTTTAACTAATTTTTATTGGAACGGTCTGGTAGGCGGAGAGTTAAAATAAGGTTTGTTATTTATAACTACCATCTAATCTTGTAAATAAAATATTAATGATAATATACCAAAGTGTAGTTCTATTTTATGTTTATGGTCTCCAATTTTATACTTCAATCACAAAAAAAGAGTGATAAACTGTATATTCCTACATTGTTTTTAACAGTATCTGGTAAAATAAGTACGGTTATATGGATTTCTAACAGACTATTTTATGGAAATTTTTTTATCACATTTCATTTAAAAACCATTATAGTAAAATCTTATAAATCAGCTTGTCTTCTTTTATGATGATAACAGAGTGATATTACCCCTAGAAACATAGATCCTTGGAAAATCGTACAAAAACTTTCATTATTAGACCTGAAAATGACCTTTTTAAAAAAATAATAATAATCATAGATAGCACGAGTTATTATTTTTAAATCTATATATAAATGAAAATACAACGAGCATTAATCGGTGGCCTTATTTATTACTGCTATCGTCCAGCATAGCATTTTTGTCACGCATGTTCTTAGAATTCTCAACATACGATGATACATTCATGTCAAAGTTTTCTTGATCACTTGAGCAATTCCAGATCGTTATTGCTAAAATGAATTCTGTAAAATTAAAACGGCTGGAGATAGCCCAAAAGACATTTTTTTTTCAAAGGTAAATTCATTTATTTTACAGTTTAATACTTGAAAATTAACAATATGGATGAGAAGTGTGTTATTTTCTGCTTATTACAAATGTGGAAAAAATATATATATATATTTTTTTTTTGTGTGTGTGTGTGTGTGTGTGTGTGTGTGTGTGTTTTAAATCATTTATTTCATGTTTAAAACCACTTACTCTAACATTAGAGTAAATATTTGCAATTTCAACAATAGATAACATTTAAAATAATTATTCGATTTAAATACTATCTGTTTCAGCGTTTTTATAATATATTTTACTAAAAAACTTCGAGTTTTCATTATTTTACATAATATACATTTCTTATTACCGATGACAAAAGACAGCTTTTCATAGATTTCAATTCATGGTTTTTCGTTTGTGATTTTTAAATTGAAGACTTTTTATAAGCGTATTGCATTCAAAAGCTACAAGAAAAATAAATAAAAACTTTAAAAAGCTGTCATTTGATACCAGAAGAAATAATTTTAACCTAGGCCGAAAAATTAAAATGTTTACACCAAATCCAATTACAGACACAGAAGCAATTGTATTTTATTATTATTATTATTATTGCTATTATTATTATTATTATTATTATTATTGAGCGTACAGTGATTTTTGATCTTGTTTTCGACTACTTAGACTACAAATCTGTTAAAAGGAAAGAACACACCAAACATACGTGTTTGTCCTTCATGCATTTTTCTTTCTTTCTTTCTTTCTTTCTTTTTTTTCGATACTGAAAACACTTAATTCACATTTTACACTCCAAAGTATAGGATAAAACTATGTGCACAAAAATCTGTGTATTTTAAATATTGCACAAAATTCTGTATTTTGCATGTTACGCAGACATATGTGTAAGAACAGAATATTACACACAAATCTGTGTATTTTGCATGATACACTGTGTATTTCCCTAATACACAGAAATATGTGCAAAACTGAATATTACACAGATATAAGTGTAAAAGTATTACATAAAAATGTGTGCAAAAACTGAATATTACACACATATATGTGTAAAAATAGTACACAGACATATGTGTATTTCCCTGCAATTTACTCATTCAAGCGTGTATTTTAGGTGTTATCAGATAATTTTTACACATTTGGACTTATCATCAAATTACACATTGAAACGTGTATTTTGAAATTTACACATTTGGCGCAATTTACACACCAATTTACACGTATTGACATGTCGTTTTTGTATCATCGATTTACACATTTTTGAGTGTAAATTTACACATTTATTTTTTAGAGTGAAGATACCAGGCACTTATCAAAATGAAAACATACTATTGCTGATTCTTGCATTAGAGACAGTCTCTAACAAAGCTCACGGCAAAATGTTCTAAAAGAAGCTTCGAGAAGATGAGATTTTATAATGATTTTCGACATTATAGAAGCTATGACAAATATATCAAATCCTCTGACTCTCCAGAAAAAGGGCAACATAAGTGTTGTTTTCTCAATTACTTTTAAATGCTATAAAAATAAGATTATTTCAAAATCATATACAAAACTTAATTAGCGTGCATGAAGATAAACTTTGACAGCAATAATTCTTGCTGAATGATTTAAAATTTTGTTAAATATGTAAAATTATATTATTTTTAGTAATGGACGTAATTTCAGATACACATACGGCATAGGGAACGAATTATCTCTGACTTGACATTCAGAGGGTTAAAAAGTAAGATACAGCTTCTTTTAAATATTTGTTCCATAAACATGTTTGATTCTGGTAGATTTTGTGTGCAAATTTTCTGGCTCACCATCCTCACTTCGAGATGGGACAGAAAAAAAAAGTTAAAATTTCTGAACTCAATTTTCCGACAAACATTGGAATTATCATAATATTTATCAACTGAAAAGAAACTGGTCGTATGCGTCAATCAGAACTTTTTTCCATCTTATACATGTTAATTCTTCAAAAAACGTATTTTTTTAGTTAAAAATTTTAGAAACAAAAAATATGAGTAGGTAACATACCTGTCATTTATTTTTGAACTACACTTTAAGTTTTTTGTCAATATTTTTTTTAAAAACCGCGAGGGGGGGAGGGAGAGGAAGAGGAAAATGTTTCATAATGTAGTCTAACAAACAGGTAATATGTAAAAAGCATGATAACTTTTCCTTACTACGAATTGCATTATTTCTAAATGCAAAATTTCGCCAAAAGATAGTAACAAATTTGTCACTTAATCTGCAAAAACTTCAGAAAATCGCACGAAAATCGCTTCCTTCTGGGGGAATATCACCATTTTAAACTGGGGCATGAAGTACATACTAAAAAACATATATATAAAGTTTGGTTCGATTCTATGTTTAAATCCATACAGTTTACAACGATACAAAAATTGCTATTACAGCGTCTCCTCATGGACGAATACCCCCAGCTTTAATTGGATTCTGAAAACCACAATAAAGAATATAGATTTGAAGTTTGTTTCAATTTTATCCATGACTTCGTACACTTTGAGACTATACAATAATGAAATGTGACAAAAATTGCTATCACAGCACTCACTTCCAGCGGAATATAACCAATTTCAACTGGAATTTACTGACTATAGCCAAAACATATTTATATGAAGTTTGGTTCAGTTCTATGCTTTAATTTCATACACTTTTTTATGATGCACACATGGACAGATAGGCATTTTGAAAAAACGTGTTTTTTGGGATATTTGGCACCTAAAATGTGCAAATCCGGCAAAAAATAGAAGTCGAAAAATTTCGATTAGGGTGACATCTCCAGTAATTGGCACATTAAGAATTTGTCTTTAAACTTACTTCAATTTTCATTACAAAGAAAAAAGATATTTACTTGAAAATATTTTTAAATCAAAGAATGCATATCTGTGCATCTATTTTGCCCCCTAAAAGCAAAAAAAAAAAAAAAAAAAAAAAAAAAAAAAAAAAAAAAAAAAGTATTTTTATAAAAATATATTTATAAAAAGTTGCTGAAATCACCAGTAATTGACACCTAGAGCACCAGTGTATGACACCTTGTGATCCAGTAATTGGCACATGTTTATATTAAGCAAAAACTTTACATTTTGCATTGGGTTTAATCGCTTTAAATGAATTTACTGTGGATGAAGATGCCATTTTTCAGGTTTTTGAGAGTAAGAAATCAGCATATTAGTCTGAAATGTGAACACTTTAAAACAATACAATATACTTATATTAATACCCAGTAATTGTCATGCTGTCTCCAGTAATTGTCATATGAAGCTTTAATGGATGCCAATTACTGATAATATTTCATATTTTCAAATAAAAACAAATGATAAACAAAATTAGTCTATTACTTTAAAAGTACTTCCAAAATAAGTGGTTTAATCACAAATTCCTTGCGAATTCCTTGTAATTGGAATAGGTGCCAATTTCTTGGAAGTAGCAAAATTGAAGCACCATTAATTGGCATCTATCATTAATTCAGAAATCCAAATATTTGTGTCGAAAATAATTTTACGCAATTAAAGTAACCCTCTTTAACTAAACAAAACTGTTGTCAATTAAAATTTAAAATATATTATAAATCAGATAATAATGAATTGAAAAGCATGTCTTCCTTAAGCCAAAGAAGAAGCATTTGCAACAAAAATGCTAATTTGATACAAGCCATAATTGTTTCTCTTTGCTAGGCACTAATTGTCATCTAGTAGCATAAATCAAAGTTATAATCTTTAACGTAAATGAGCATATAACTGGTATATGGTCTTTCATTTTTAAAAGACTGGATATAAATCTTATTTTAGGATATGTTTGTAGGATGTGCCAATCACTGGTGCATGCCAATTACTGGGGGTGTTACCCTACAGTTTCCTATAATAGATACACTATATAGCCAAAGATGGCCGTCTACTTGCGATTTTAGATATTTTCTTAAATATCCTGAAAAAAAAACATAAGGAATTATTCTGAAACTTTAAGTGTATAAACATAATAGTGCAAGTCAAGCATTTCCATGAAGATTTTTTTCCCGAAACTCCATAGAGGACCGTCAACAAATTGAAAAAAAAAATGAATATCTTTTGGATAACCCTGTAAAAACTAATGCAACAAAAGCTCTCAAACTGTAGATTATGATTAAGTGGCCTATTGTAATAAACTGTGTTCATTTTTATGTTGATAGCATGTATACTCGTTGAAAAATTGAGGTTTTTATAAAAACAGTCCCAATTTTTTCAAAGATTTTTGCTTATAATTTGCAGAGTTCTTAATATAAAATAATATTCTTTTCTGAAAATATGACAAACAACATTGCACACAATACCCTGTCATCAGAATAAAAAAAATGATAAAAATTGTATGAAAAATGATATGTTATACTAAACAATTTTTCACTGTGCATGCGTCAACGATATCAAAACTTCATTTGCATATAATGTTGGCTAAATGTATAGAGCAACTTTTGTGGAAGTCTCAAAATCATAGCTTGAAAATTCAGAAAGTAATCTTCAATAGAATAAGTTAAAAATCCGTTATTCCCAAAATGAAGCAAAAACAAGAGAGGTTGTATCCATATATTCATTGATTAGTGTCAATATAGAATACACAATATGGAACGTACTAATATATTTGGATAAAACCCTTTATTTTTTTGCTTCATTTTAGGAACAACGGATTTTGAGCTTATTCTACAGACGATGACTTTCAGAATTTTCAAACTATGTTTTTGAGACTTTCACAAAAGTTGCTCGATACATATGGCTAACACAATATGCGAATAGAATTTTGATAGCGTTTACGCATGCGCGATAAAAAATCATTTAGTAAATCTGCTCGTTCTTCTTCAATAATAATAATAATAATAATAATAATAATAATAATAATAATAATAATAATAATAATAATAATAATAATAATAATAATAATAATAATAATTTTATTTAATTCTAATTACATGGTATTGTGTACAATGTAGTTTGTCATATTTTCGGAAAAGAACATTATTTTATATTCATAACTCTAAAAATTATAAGCAAAAATCTTGGAAAAATTTGGGATTGTTTTTATAAGAACCTTAATTTTTCTACGAGTATGCATGCCATCGACATAAAAATGAACACAGTTTATTACAATAAGACACTTAATTATAATCTACAGTTTGAACGTCTTTGCTACATTCGTTTTGACAGGTTTATCCAAAAGATAGTCATTCTTCTTTAATTTGTTGACGGTCCCCTTTGGAGATTCGGAAAAAAATCTTCACTGAAATTTATGACTTTTACTATTATATTTACACATTTAGTGTTTCAAGATAATTCCTCATGTATTTTTCTAGATATTTAAGAAAATGTCTAAAATCGCAAGTGGACGGTCATCTTTGGACATACAGTGTATAAGAGAGTAAATATGCATTGTTTCGCAGCCCTTTGTTGAGATATGAAAAAAATATGAAAAGAATTTCCTCTTAATTTTCACTTTTAGTGAATTGCATTTAAGGTTTTTCGTTTGGATTTTTATATTTCACTGTGAGTTTATTTATTTATTTTAATTATATATGAATTTGCTTTTACTTTCGGAATCTATTCAAAAGTGAAAGTGTCACAAAAAATTGCAATCAAAATTGAAAAATTATAAAAAGAGCAAATGTAGGGATTAACATCAGCTATCCAATGAAAAACAATGTTTAAAAATATCGAAGTGCAAACGAAACATTGGAAAGGAACCTTCCCATAGGTTTAATATTAGCTCGCAAGTGTCTTCGCGTGATGGGATGGGTTAAACACAATTTAAACACATAACAGCGATCCAATTAATAGATATCTATATTTATAAAATTACAGTAAGAAATTAAGGCCACTTTTTTTAAAAGACCAAATAAAAAATGCTATTATGGCAGTTCTGTTGATTATGCTTTATTACTTTCCATACTTCGTCAGAAATACGGCTTAAGTAAGCATAAATTTCAAATGAAATTAATATTGCTATGAAATTTGTCCGAAGATACATAAATTAAAATTGAACTTAGCTTCAAAAATCTTTCCAGTTAGCAATGTGAATGATTACCGAATTGACCCCTATATGTTATTTAAATCATTTTGGTTAGTTAATGGATGTCAAAAGTTGTATGTGCAGACAGTAGGCCAGTTCTTTTGTTTAACAGTAGAACGACCGGAAGGAAATGATTAGATTCCGACTATGTGATTAAATTTCATTTCTAGCCAAAAAAACAATTCTTGAAATAATTTAAAATTAACCTACGCAGATTTAAGTTAAATAAATCAATTAAATAATTTTGAAAAAAAAATTATGATGTGACATATTATTATCAAACTTGCGTAAAATTTCCGGGCGTTCTAGTGTTAATTGTCTAGTAGTATTAATTTTTCTTCGAAGAAAACTTCTGAAACTGAAGATATAATTAATTTTAAGACTGATTTAACAATTTAACTTAAAAATATTGATTAAAAAATGTTCATTTTTACGCGCCTCTAACATTTTAGATGATATAATACAGCCATCAATTCAAATTTAATTTTCTCAAACCATTGTTCCTGGTAAATTCTGCCTTTGCTTGAAAACGTTTTTTAGTTTTGGTACCACAAAATGGTTTTAATGTTTCATTTCGTTTTCCTTACTTCACATCTTTATTACCATACAAATACTGTAGCTAAGAAAATTTCTATTCTTAAGTATTCTATTACTATTTTTATGAGAAAATAATGCATTGTAAATTAATAATATTATGAAGCTACATTTTCTTGCAAGGTTTATAAATTAAGAGTCTGACTTAAGGAAATTTAGTATACTGGAACTGTAAGTGTACATTACAAAATGTTTTTAACGGATGACGGTTTTTGTAAATTCAGTAAAAAGTACACGATGTCAGATATTTTGAATTATTCTTACAGGAGATGAATGTATGATTTCGTAATTTTTTAAACACCATTTCTATATTTTAATCTAAATATTTCCGATAGATGATGCTATTGCTGTATCAAACTGCTAAAACGTAGATATAAAAAAAGACCTTAAGTTCAATCAGAATTTATCT
This sequence comes from Maratus speculifer, assembly GCA_964019185.1. NCBI lineage: Eukaryota > Metazoa > Arthropoda > Arachnida > Araneae > Salticidae > Maratus > Maratus speculifer. The sequence continues at coordinate 240,661,976 of OZ025293.1, read as the reverse complement.
TTCATGTCGTTTCACTGTTAAAATGCTAAGGGTTAGGAAAGAAAAGGCTTACGTTTTCAAATTGCAAGGTTATTTTTCAGTGTTTCAGAAAAATATTATTTGCCTGCACTTTTTATAAATTACAAATGTGCTGCCCTTTCAACGTCTAATTGAAATAGTTATCCCACGTTATAAAACTTTTTTATTAAACGGGTGAATAGAATAATATTTGTGCTAGATTTCTAGTGAAAAGTAAGTAGCGCGTAGTAAGGTTGCGCGGATTTTTATTTTCACTTTTGTACTTTTGTCACTTTTGTTGTAAAAATTTAAAGGATTTTATTCCGTATAAATATTGCTTTTCTGTATAAATGTATTCGATTTTCTATTCCGTACCAAACTAATTCTATGAACTATCTGATTGATTGTATTTATCAGAAGTTGTCGACTAAACGGATCATTAAAAAAGTGTTTATAGCCCCCTTTTCTAAATTAATTATTTTGGAAGATATGTAGGTAATTTATACATCACCAAGCGATTCGTTTTCATGTCTCCTTATAATTTTGAAAAGCTGCAGCTCATAAGGAGAATCATTTCGAAGTTGAGCAATTATTATTAACTGATGAAAAACGATGGTTTGCGATAATAATCGAGTTATATGTTTAACACCCCTCCTTTCTTTGCCGACGAGAAGTGAATGCGTTGCAATTACCTGTTTTGAGAGAGGGGGAACTACTTAATATCAATAGCAGCTTCATTATCAAAACCAAATAACATAAAAAGAAAATCGTGAAGGCAATTTGTTGTGGAGTTACTGTAGCTCAACGAATGAGCCTGGGAATGCTGGCACGTAGCTAACTTTCGGAATGAATACGAATTCCGAATATTGGTTTACTGTTTAAGCAGCATTTTGTTGACAATTCACATTGCCATTTATCTGCAAATTCATTAAAAATAACTTTTATTACCTTTGCAGTCTTGCTTATCCATTTGACAGAATAACGGATTGATTTGCGGCACGCAACTCAAGATTGCTTTTTTTTTCTTTCCTCGCATTCGGTAAAGGGGACGCCCATTCGAAACTTAGAAATAGAAAATTGGTTTTGAGTGGCCAGTTAGAGATGGGGAAAAACAAAGATGGTAAAAACAGATAACAAATGAATGAGAAACTGTGCCTTCCGTATGCTGTTTTTCGCACCTTTGCTCAGCTAAATTAATTTTTATCAGCTCTGATCAGAGGGTCGGGAACACATTTGCAAAAAGTTATCTGAACAATCTTTTCGATTCTTCTCTCATGGGCGTGACTTTTCGCTCGATTTGTAAAAAGTACAGACTAATGCCATTTTCTTTCAAATGAGGTTCACCCCTCATCGAATATTTCTATGATGTAAATGCTCTAAAGGTTCGAAAACGTGATACTGGATTTTATCGCACCATTTTGCTTAAAATACATTTCATAAACATTTACTTTGATTTACTGTTCTTTAAAATATTGAAGATAGAAACGAATATAAATTCTCATTCCATATTAGGTACACATTCCCAAACAAGCATAACATATTAAATGTGTATATATATATATATATATTATTTATTCTTTGCTTCATGTCATTGAGTCAGTTCCATATTATGTACATGCACACATTCTTCAGACAAGTATTATATTCTATGTATATATACATATCAATACAAAAACCTTCATTGAGTTAAAATTTTTGACGCAGCTGTTTATCTTATGGCTCTAAGAATTTTAAATATGGATTAAAAAAATTATTTGAATTTCTGAATGACGGCATGCTATTATTAAAAAAAAAATCATTTTTGTATTATTTATTTCATCATTTTATTTTTGTTATGTTTATAAGAGCATACCTGAAATGATGCATAAGACTTTATTCACTGATGCTTTTTCACATACGTCTTTCATAAACTCAAAATACGATTTTTAAAAGGTATGATATAAAATATTGACACCTTTAAGTGGCTTTAAAAAGTTTGTTTCAAAATTCGTTTTTTTTCTTTTTACAAGTTCTTTATAGGACCAATTCTTATAGCAAAAATAAAATAAACAAAAATAGGAGTTGAAGAAAAAACCTCAAACCCAAACTGCTTATATTCTGACCCATTTTTAAATTCATTCGTTGATTTTAAACGCATCCAAATGACAGATGCTCTTATTTAGGAATATATAATGCGACGTAGTGACCAGTATTTTGATAAAGGAAGAATATATTTCAAAAAAGTCTGAAAAAATGGGTATTTTGAACAGAATTTCCAGAAGCAATGATTAAAAAATTGAGGATGTATTCAAATAACAAATTGCTTATTTTATGACTCAGTTTTAAATTCAATTTTGGTCTCAAGCGTATCCAATTGACAGGTTCTCTTATTTAGGAAATGTATAATGTGCCGTATAGGTCAGTTTTTTGATAAAGATAGAAGATATTTCAGAAAAAGCAGTCAAAGTGGGTATTTCGTACGAAATTTCTCTAAGCAATGGTAATTGAAGAATAGAGGATATATTCAAATAAAAATTTGCTTATTTTATGACTCATTTTTAAATTCAATTTTGGTCTCAAAGGCATTCAATTGACACTTCTTTCTTGTTTAGGAGCTATATAGTGTGTCGTATTGGTAGATTTTTAAAATAAAATCAGAATATATTTCAAAATATATTCTGACTGCAATATATTCAATATATTTCAAAATATATTCTGACTGCAATATATTCAATATATTTCAAAATGGGCATTTGAGCCGAATTTCGCTTAAAATGATTCTGATAAAACCAATTCTTACAGAAAAATGAAATTAAACATTTTCAAAAGCTGCCAAATAAAGTTGTTAAAGCGGGTTTATCTCAAGTCATATTATACTTTTTGTTGTTGAAGTGAGCACTCTTAGAAATCTATCTCCGCCTATTGGCTAAACTGACAGATATTTTATTTTTATTTATTTTCAAAGATATAAAAAATAATTGTTAAATCGAAAAGAAAAATAAACCACAACAGAAGTTTTTATATTGTGTGACATAACCAATCTTCCAAAACTACTTTTGAAGCGATTTTGAAATTCAGGTTCAAAAATTATTTTTGAACCTATGGTTAGAATTTTTTTAATGATAATTTTTTATGCTGCTAAGTTTTGTCTTGATTATTCTTTTTTGAAAATTTTCAAAATCCATAAAACTTGATCCTAGTCTTGTTAGAACTTCAAGAAATAAGTTTTGGTTTGTTCGTTTGTTTTCCAGGTATACTTTAAACAGAATTTAATTTCGTTTATTTATACATAAAAAAAAGATGTAAATCTCTTAATTTCTGTAAAAGTTATCATGCCAAAACCTTTTTAAAACAGTGCTTCAAGCTAATTAAATTTAAAGCTTTGCCATAGCAGGTATCATGGCATCTGCGGACCTCAACGTTTACCGATCTTATGGTCTTAATTTTAGACATTTTCCTATTGGATCAAATGTAGGATGTTTTTAAAGGTTCGAACACATTACAAAATTATATTTATATATTTTTTTATATTTCAAACCTCTCTGGTCTCTTTAATATGATTGTTCTGTAGAAGAAATTTATTTAAAAATAATTAACTAGTTTGATCATAATAAAAATTTAGCAAATGTGAGTAAGAAAAACAATTTTTTTTGTATTACACGTTTCATACATTAGTTTAACATAGAAGTTTTCCATATTTACAGAATATAAAATGTCAAAACCACTGCAAAACAGAGTTTCCAGATAATTGAGTTTGAAATCACAGGTATCGCCAGTCAGTACGACCCAACATTTACGCTCTTACAACCGTAATTTTATAAATTTACCTAAACGACCAACTATGACTACGTTACATTTTTAAAGATTTAACCATAATAAAATATAAATAATAAAAACTATACTTTTCGTCATTTCAAACCTTTCCCGTCCCCTTAACATAAAAATTCTGTAGGAGAAATTTATTTAATCAATAATTTCATTAGTTTAGAAAAAAAAAAAAAAACAATTGCAAGAAAAAAAAATACATATATATATATATATTTTAGTTTTATACCTTTCATACATAAGTTTTACATAGCAATTTTTCATGTTTACGGAATGTAAAATATTTGTAAGTTTTTTTCGCCTCATAAGATTTATGATTATTTTTACTTTTGGCATTTAAACGATTTTATTAATGAGTTATAATGGAAAATAACTTCCATTCAGGGGGGAGAGAGGGAATTCTCACACAAAGGAAAAAAAAAAGATTCATTAGCTACCATTCATGCGCAAGTTGTCAACTTATAGATTGTCAATCTCCAGAACATAATTCAACACTCGTTGCAGACAAGAAAAGTAGCAACGTGCATAACCGGTGTTTTTGACCCAATTCATATTCTCTGCAAACAAATGACCGTACTGGGGAGGAGCGACGATGAGAATACTGGAGAAGGAGAAAAGAGTGATGTTATTAAAAAAAAAGCTTATATGATTTGATGTTTTATTCAATATTGATGATAATTTATGCTTTAGAGTGAATATATATATACGACTGCGTAAGAGATTTTCCATGACGGAAAGCAATCGAGAAATCTAATAATGGAATTAAACAATAAAATATATCTCTTTCAACTGTGTAAATTATTTAGTTCCTAATTCTATTAAAATAACAATTTCATTTAAGAAATCTTTGATAATGATTTCTAGCATAAGATGTTTGCTTATCAAATGAAATTAATTCTTCCTAATTTCATGGATACTTCACAGTGGAGAAGTCCCGTAACCAGATGGAGGCGAGGTGGGCTCAGCCACCCCTCTTAACCATTGCACTAATTTTTGAACAATATATATATATTATTGTATATATGTAGTGCAAAGATTAGCTAATATATATATTTATAATCTAAAAAAATACAATAGGGAACTTCGGGATCTGCGTCTTCATGTTTGATTTTTGAACTTTTAACTATTTGTTTCTTTTGTTTAAGAATTTGATTTGTTGTTGGCTGTGTTGCTGAATTATTGTATAACAATTAAACACTAAGCGAAAAAATATAATTAACGTATTTACCCTAGATTAATTTTAAAACAATTACGCTAAATGGTAAATAAATCATATGAGCTACTACATCACAACTGCGATATTCAGATCAAGAGAACTCACCAGTTTTGAAATTTTGTACATGTTAAATACAAAGTTGTTTATATTAATGTTTTAATGTATATATATATATATTATAAACTTTGTTTTCTGTTTGAAAGGGGTACACTTTTTGTGGTAAAGTGGAGTTTTAATGCCCTATGTACTTCGAAATATTCCGTCCTTCGTCACTGGCTTTTGGGTCCATTCAGTCCAGTGGTTACCATACTGGCCACAAAATGAGGAGCTTTGACAGAAATTCACGGGCTTGATTCCATTGTGATCCGGCGAGATGAATGTGTATATGTTTTAGAGTATTACCTATACGGGAGCTGCAATTCGTGTCACTATCTTTTCGTAAGTCCTCCCTGGCATCCTTCCCATAGCATTATGACCCATACTGGCCGATGCTTTACAAAATTCCCCTCGCCCATCTTTAGTGGCTACTAGATTTCTTTACGCTAGAACTTTTAATGCAATAATTTTCATGTGCCATAAAAATATTTGCTTCCAGTAGAATCGCTCCACTGGATCAGCATAGTAGATGTTCTATATTTCAGCTAAAATTTTTACCGAAATCCTATAGGGAACCGTCAACAAATTCAAGAAAAACAAATATCTTTTGGATTACCCTGTAAAAACTAATGTTGGAAAAGCGTTGCAACAGTAGCATATGATTCGGAGGCTTGTTGGAGTTTATTTGTAATATATTTTGTTCTTTTTTTATGAGGACTAGCACGCACACTCGTAGAGAAATTAAGGTTAATATAAAAAATCCCAAATTTCACTAAGTTTGATTTATTATTTGCAGAATTTTTATTATAAAGGAAAGGTTTTTTTTAGGAACCATGATAAATGACATCGTACGCAGTTTCTTGCAAAGAAAATTAAAAATAAAATAATCAAAATGGGATGAAAAACGAGAAAGTTCACAAAAAATGTGTCACTGCGCATGCGCGAATGAAATCAAAATATAAAATGCATAATTTACTAGATAAATGTATAGAGAAACTTTCGTGGAAATCTCGAAAACATAGCGGGGCAATTCTGAAAGGGATCGTCAAAAGAATAAGCTTGAAATCTGTTGTTCCCAAAACGAAGCAAAAAGATGAGTGGCTGTATCCAAACATTAGCAGTGCGTGGAATATTGCATGCATGCAGTAGTGTGTATCATATTTAATATTTAGATACATCCGCTCATTTTCTAACTTCTCTTTAGAAACTACGAATTTCGAGCTTATTTTATCGACGATCACTTTCAGAATTTTCAAGCTATGTTTTTGAGACTGTCACAAAAAAATGTATTATACATTTAGCTAACACATTAAGCACATTATATTTTGATTACATTTATGTATGCGCAGTGGAATAATTTTTAGTGAACCTACTCAATTTTTTCTATTTTTTAATTTAGGTTTTTTAATATTCTTGATTCGTGTATAATGTCGTTTGTCATTAATCCTGAAAAAAAAATCTTTTGCATCAAGAATTTTGGAAGTTATAAGTAAAATACTTGGTTAAAATTTGGGATGAAACCTTAATTTCTTTACGAATGTACGTGCTATCTTCATTAAAATAAACACAGTTTATTACAAGAAGCCTTTTAATCAAGTCCTACATTTTTAACTCTTTTGCTACATTAATTTTTCCAGGTTGATCCAAAACATACTAGCTTTTCTTCAATTTGTTTACGATCCCCTTGAAGTTTCACTTGAAATACAAACTCTAAGTTTCGAGATAATCCCTCGTGTATTTTTCTAGATATTTAACAGAATGTTTAAAATTGCAAGTGACCGGTCATCATTGGCCATATAGTGTAGTAGAAGAATGATTAATAACATTATTTTGAATTATGGCTCGATTTTTCAAAGCATAATTTTATTTATTTCCAATAAGTGGAATATATTTTAGGAAATAATATTTTATAAACTTCACGAGAGTTCGAAATCGGTCGTACGAGATTGAGGCTTGAAACTTTACTTGTAAAGAAACATTCAAACGTTTTGTAATTTGCTTTATGTATAATTATTGTAATTTATAAAAAAAAAAGACTTGAACTAAAAAAGGCTGTTTTTTAAAGATCTGCAACAGAAAAATTAAATGTACTTTGTGTCTTAACCACTAAACCTACCTATTCCATAAACGTTTCAGATATCTTAATACAATTATAATAAACAACAGATTCGGCAATATATATTTGTATATAGATATATTCAAATTTGTTACAATATTTTGAAAACCATAAATTGTTACAAAAGATGAATTCTGTAACAATTTGCTGAATATTGTTTCATGTATAGTTATTAAAAATATAAGATCCGTGGTTTTAAATGTGAATTCAAATACAGAAATATTTCCAATGATTTACTGAAATATTGATAAATAACCTTTTTGATCTATATATCAAATATTAATATGTGTTTGTGTATCAATTTAAGTGTCGTGGCTTTCAAAAAGCTGTTGAAACAACCGCATGAACTAGTGACCATATCTTTACTATAAAATACTGCTATATTTACATATTTGAATTTAAAACGTGATCATTTTCTACTAATATTTATAGAAATAATCATAAATAAAGATATGAATACCATTTGAATGGGCGTGTCTACTTTTAAATGGTATTTTAAAATTGTCTTTAAGGGGCTATACACACAATACGATAACCCTAAACTCTAAAGTCTGAAGTAATAACACACTTGATGACTCACTTAAATGAATATTTTCTTTCACATCCTTTAAAAGACCTAAATACAAAGTTTTGTGGTTATTGCACTTAATTACAAATTTATGATTTAGACGTCTTCGCATTGAGTAAATTCAAACTGGAATCCGGTAATTTTGTACTCCAGTACCTTCCTACATAAATATACTACAAGATTAATTCTATTGAATGGTCAATACCAGTAACATACATGTTTAAATCACACCATTATATTAGTGAAAAAAATTACTCCATAAAATTGGAGGTAGTAGCTGTCACCAATTTTATGGAGTAACGTTACAAGGATTTTATTTTAGCTACTCTGTAAAATAACAGATTATTTCTCCGCTAAATTTAGTTTTATGAAATGTCAAATGAAGTTTAAATATGCACTATATTTTTATTATAACTACCGAATTAAGTTCATCATCAAGAAAAAAAAACTGATTAAAAAAGGGGGTTATACACTGGTAAAAATTTTGGTCTAGTTTGAACCAAATTTTGGTGCTCAGTACCCGCCACCATGCGATGGTGAAATCTCGTACCAAGATTTGGAGCTACTTATTTCAACCTTGTTTCAGCTATTGGAACTATGGTTCAACAGGAGCTTCAAATATTAGTTCGAGGATTCACCATCTTACAGTGGCAGCTAATGATTACCAAAATTTGGTGCAAAGTAGGACAAGATTTTTAACAGTGTACCGAGTAGCAATATTTTATATTATTTAGAATTTATATCTTTTTGAATTTTTACGATATACCAATTCATACTTTTCTAATATATACAGTCAAGTGTATAATTTTTTACAGAGTCTTATAAATCATTTAGCGATGATTTTTTAAATAATATTCTTATATATATATATATATATATATATATATATATATATATTGTAAGGAAGCTATTTATTGCACTGTGCACGAACAATTCTCCTTGTTTCTTTCTAATATTGTTTTGTCATGTCACAGTGTAGTAAATCACAAAAAAAAGAAAAAAAAATGCATTTTTAGGTGCGTTCGTAATTATACAAATACGTAGCACCTATTGTTGTCGCTCAGTCCGTCTGTCTGTCCGTCTGTCCGCATATAACAACGCAAAAACTACCCAACCGAATCGTTTGAAATTTAAAATACATAATTATAACATAATTTTGTCGAGTCATTTCAAATTTTATGAAAATCGGATGGATATATCAATTACAGGGACATTCAAAAGGATTCCGTTACATTACGGTAAATAGGGAAAAAAGTTTTATATGCATTTTAATCGTTTGAAATTTAAAACATATAATTATTGCGTAATTTGTCGAGTCATTTCAAATGTTATGAAAATCGGATGCATAGATTAATTACAGGGACAATCAAAAGGATTCCGTTACATTACGGTCAATGAATGAAAAAGTTTCAAATGCATTTTAATGATGTTACACTCATTCGAACATAATAGAATTGGCATGAATCTATGAAATATATACTAAAATATGCATTCTGTACAATCTGTGATGCAAAGAATTTTTATTATTAAATTACAGGGCCACACAAAAGTATTCCACTATATAATGCTATACGGGGAAACATGGTTTGGTACGTGTTTTAATTATATTCAACTATTTCACATTTTATGAATAAGATATACGTTGCTGAGGTTTAATAAAAATTACTTCCTGCATATTTACAGAAACGTAAAGATTTCGACTACTATACTGTATCCGGAGTACGCTTTACTATATCAGCAAGATCTGAATATTTTTAAAATTTCGTTATCGTACGAACGCACCTCATTTGCTACGTTCACGTGCAATTTCCAACTTGTTTTAATCGTTCTATTCTTTGCATTAATGTGTCTTTTTGTGCGAAATGGATGATGCTCTACAACTTCATAAATCACCTTTTTCCCTTATATTTTTCCGTTTTCGGGATAGGAATGCTAAACCCACAGTCTTCCATCAGGTGGTGCTATAGTCGGTTTTATTCATAACCGAATGGCCACTTTATCTAGACCCTACTTTTATGACTATAGTCCTTGCCGTTCAGAAATTATTGGGGTGACAACGGACTTTTCCGGGCACACTGTATACTTATCATAAACTAATACATACACAATAAAATACATACACAAAATACTGGATATATTTGTTTGTCGATATGGGCACCTATGAAACAAAATTTCAAAATGGTAATATAACAACACATACTAAAAATACAAAAACACATATTAAAATTTACGAATTGAAACAGTTTATTGTTTTTCTTCATTTGAGTAGAAGGGATGGGGTTAGAGGTCTGCCGGCCCGTTCATATTTTTACATTTCTAGGCCCGGCCCGTACAGAAATCAGTGAAAACAGGTTCGGCCCGGCCCATTCTGACAGGTCACAATTTCTACTATTTCTAAAAAAATTTATCAGATTTTTATCATACAATTAAGTTTCTTTTAAAAAAAATACTGCATATATGTCTATGCGATGATTTTACAGTATATTTTGCAGGAAAGACACATTAGTAACATTAATGATTACTTAGATTCTTAGATTTTCAACATTCAAATAAACATTCATTAAAAAAATTAATATGGTTTGGAATAAAAGAAAAAAAAGAAAGTTAAAAATATCGTAACATTTGAAGCTGTATCGTAAAAATAAATTTATGGAAATATTCCTATATCATTTTATTAAAAATTCCAAATCCAAATTCATTCTAAAATGCAAAGGAGCTACTTTCTAATACATTTCTGAATTCATTTTTTTTTTTTTTTGAGAACGAATTAGATTAGCAGGTGTTTTTAGTTAGAAACTATGTAATCGAATGGATTTATCCATTTTTTGATGCAAGCAATTTAAGAAAAAACTGTCAAAGTTATCGTTTTGAATAAAATTTCCTGAGGCAACAGCATGGGAAGGGAGAAAAATCTGCAACCATTTGACAAAAATATCTTATATCTCTACTATATACTCTTTATCTTTACCAAAATTAAAAACGCTATTCGATTCGAAATCCCTTCAATAGTCAGGCTTGTCAATTTTGTACTTTTATAGTTAAAAATTAGTCAGAAAATGTGTCAAACTTTCGCGCTGTTGAGAAGTGAATTTAAGAATTGCTACGAAGTATATATCCAAAGACTACGTTAACATCAGTTCTTTATCGCTATTAATAATTTTACAAATCATGTTGTCTGCTCTAAACTTCTGGAGAACAATTAAGTCTAGTTCCGGCTCGGCTTGTCAATATATCTACAAAAAGATATACAAGCCTGATTTCTGCCCGGCACGAGACTGCTAAAACAATATTAACTCCGGGTTACACACAATGCAACTATCCGATGCCGATCACTACACTGTAAAAATTACATTTCTGCATTGATGTTTTCAAACTAAGTATCGGATCGTAAAGCATATTTCTACATGCTGTTTTCGTTAAAACCATATTCATTGAAAATAACTCATATTTTATCGTTTCTGAGGAAATCTTTATAACGGACCGGTAGGCCAGCAAAATTTTTTATCGGCCCGGCATGTCCCGTGGGCCGGGACGGGTACGGGCCATGGGCCAGATCCGGGCCCGTGCAGAACTCTAGATGCGGTTCTGCTCTCTGAAATCCCTTTTAAATTAATAGTTATACACATGGACATAAAAAATATTAAAAAATTGTCTTTGTCGACGATAGACGAAGAGGGGGGTTGGGGGTCTGACTCTGTAACCGAAATTCTTAAATCCCACACCTTTTAATGTTTGATTGTTTTTTTTAATCTTTTGAGAAGAATAATTTTTACTATAAATTTCAAAATTACAATCTTAAAAAATAATAAAATTTGAAAGTTGATTTTTGTTAAAACATACTTTCTTATATGAAACGTAAATAGAACACTTTTCTTTTAACAAGCTGCCTCGTCAATCTTCGTAAGCACTGCAAGTTCTAAAACACATAATTTCCTCCTTAAAAATACTCGCTTATGTAACACTGAATATTAAAATGACCAATATTATAGCGATCTTTTGTAACCAAATTATCATATATTTATTATTTTTACTGTTGTATTTTCTTTGCCAAAGCCCGCATCCACTATAGTCGAGACACCTGACTACTGATTTAATTAATAAGAATTATTACACATTTGTAAATCAGCTTGTGTAAAATGAGTATTTACAACATGTCTCTACTCCCGGATTTTTTGACGTTTAGTAGGGAAATTTTCTTTTAAATGCTATAAGGAAATCCTTGTCCTCACTTAATCCGATCTTCATATTACTTTAAAGGTAACTTTAGATAAAAGATTTCATCAATTTATTAAATATCGTGTTAATGTTAAAAATAATTCGTGGAATTCACAGGAGTATAGAACCATTTACCACTTCGGGCGCATGTTTTCCTCGGATGCTAAGGGCATAATTTCAACGGGATTAGCTGCATTCATCTTTAATTACAAATCAGCTTCATTCTATATTATAAAAGGTTATCTTAGTCTTCAATTACAAACATTTTCGAAAATTAATGGTGCATTCGTTTTTCAGACCTGGGCAGGCTTAATTTTTCAGACTTGATTACTATGAAGTCTGGCTCACTCAACTAGGTTTTTGATTGTCTCCCACACATGTGGAGAACTTCTTTTACATGTTGGTTTAGGTTGCGGGGACACAGGTCAAAGGTTTGTTTGGAAAGAGGTTTGTTGCGAATACACAAGACACTGCGGAAGACAATGGGATGCCCGAAACTAGGCTCATTTAAAAGATGTTCACCAGATATAAAATCATACAAATTTGAGTTTTCAAAAATATGCATTAAAATATTTAATTGCTATAAAGGGCGACAAATATTTATTGACGTTATTTGACGTCCTTTATAGCAATTAAATATTTTAATGCATATTTTTGAAATGTTTTTAATGGACGTATAAGAAAACTTCTATTTAGAATTAATTTGAGTTTTATTTAACCGGTTTTCGGATAACGCCAGGTGATCAGGTAGTCTATACTAATAAAATACAATTTCACTCCGTCTCTGTGTGCATCTGCAATGGCTGTCAAAATCTAAGCAAAATTAAAACTGGCAAAATCTAAGCAAAATTAAAGCTATCAAATCTACACGTAAAAGTCTGATGATTTAAGTGAAAATAGACAAAACAAGTCGTGATGCACCTGGGTTCAGAATTTTTATTTTTTAAGCACAGTGGGCTCTGGGCCCTTTTAAGTTTTTATACCTTGAATTGTTAATAACTTGTCCTATTTTCCTCTAATGTTCTTCATTTATGGAGCCTTTTCTCCATTTAGATATTCCTATATCCACTTTCCAGTTACGACTTTGAACGCAATTTTTTTTAATCCTATCTTTATTTGTGGGATCCTTTTTCCATTTAGTTAATGTCTTGTTTCTACATTCCATTTAAGACCCTGGGCCCCACTTGTGTTCCTTACAGCCCAGTTTAAAGGGCCATCAACATTTTGAGCAACATGCATTTTTAGGTAGATTTCGTATGAAATACTACCTATTGCATTGTCTCCCATGTTGGAATTTCTGAAAAATTTTTGCGGATCTACACGAATCATGACTCCTAGACCCCAAAACTACCATCAGTAAAAAAGTTTATATATATATCTATCTATCTATCTATCTATCTATCTATCTATCTATCTATCGGTGTATATCACTTTCTTCTAGACACGATAACTTCCACAATTATGCTCAGATCTTCATCAAACTTTTACATAAAATCAAGGGGCATAAAATCTCGGTTAAGTTCGTTAATGGGCAAAATCGGACCAAGGGGGTGGAAGTTAGGAGGGTTTTTGCGAAAACAGAAAAAACGCGATAACTTTTTAATTAAAATAGATATCGAATCAGTTTAAAGTTTATATTACTTCTAAAAAATGAGGAAAAAGTTTATGCGTGATAGATTTTTGATAAAGTTAAAAATGGGCTCAAGGGGCGAAAAAAAACATGGTTTTTGGGAGAAAAAAATTCATAATTTCGTCAATTCTCAAGATATCAAATCCAACTAAATTTTATATAAATGTACTCAATATTATCTAAAACTTTTGTATTTACAGGTTTTTGATAGGACCAATTTTTACCGATGAAAAAAATTAAAAACGAAAAGAAAAAGGGGGGAGGAAAAAGAAAAAAACCCATAACTTACTCTATTCTTAAGCAATTAAATCTAATTAAATTTATTTTACATCTTCACAATAATATCTACAACTTTTATACTGACAAGTTTTTCATAGAACCAATTCTTATAGCAAAAATAAATTAAACAAAAATAGGAATTGGAGAAAAAACCTCAAATCCAAACTGCTTATATTCTGACTCATTTTAAAATTCATTTTTGATTTTAAACGCATCCAAATGACAGATCCTCTTATTTAGCAACTATATAATGCGACGTATTGGCCAATTTTTTGATAAAGGCAGAATATATTTTTAAAAAGGCTGCCAAAAAAGGTATTTTGAACAGATTTCCCGAAGTTTTCATCATTAAAAAATTCATTAAGTATAACAAATTGCGTTTTTTATGAGTCATTTTTAAATTCATTTTTGTTCTCAAACCCATCCAATTTACAGGTCCTATTATTTAGAAACTATACAACTTGACGTATTGGCCAGTTTTTTGATAAAGGCAAAATATATTTTTTAAAAAGCTGCCAAAAAGGGTATTTTGAACAGAATTTCACGAAGTTATCGTGATTAAAATTTGAGGAAATTTAAGAAATTGCGTTTTTACCGAGTCATTTTTAAATCTTTTTTTGTTCTCAAACGCATCCAATTTACAGGTTCTCTTATTTAGGAACTATATAATGTGACGGAGTGGCCAGTTTTTTGATAAAGGCAGAATATATTTCAAAAAAGGCTGCCAAAATGGGCACTTCGCACAAAATTTCCCAAAGCGAGATGATTAATGAACTGTGGGTATTCAAATAACAAATTGGTTATTTTATGACTCATTTTTAAATCCAATTTTGCTCTGACACGCATTCAATTGACAGTTTTTTATTACTTAGGAACTATATAATGTGCGTATTCGTCAATTTTTTGATAAAGGGTAAATATATATATTTTAAAAGCTGTCAAAGTAAGCACTTCGCAAAAAAATTTCCCAAAGCGATCATGATAAAATAATTGAGGTTGTATTCAAATAACAAATTGTTTATTTTATGACTCATTTTTAAATTCAATTTTGCTCTCAAACGCATTCAATTGACAGTTATTTGTTATTTAGGAACTGTGTAATGTGCCGTATCGGTCAGATTTTTGATAAAGGCTAAATACATATTTAAAAAAATCTGTCAAAGTGGGCGCTTCGCACAAAATTTCTCAAAGCGATCTTGATTAAAGAATTGTGGATGTATTAAAATAATAAATTGGTTATTTTATGACTCATTTTTAAATTCAATTTTGCTGTCAAACGAATTTAATTAAAAATTTTTTGTTATTTAGGAACTATATAATGAGCATATTGGTAATTTTTTTAAATAAAGTAAGAATATAATTCAAAATATATTGCCAAAATGGGCATTTGAATAGAGATAGGCTTTTTTTTTTTTTTTTAAATGAAAACTTTTTAAATGAAACTACCTCCGCCTATAGGCCATGCCGAAAGGGATTTTTTTTTATTTTATTGTTCACCCCTCTTTTTAGGTAGATTTCGTATGAAATACTACCTATTGCATTCTCTTCCATGTTGGAATTTCTGAAAAAATTTTGCAGATCTACACCGATCATGACTCCTGGGCTCTAAAACTACCATCAGTAAAAAAGTTTATATATCTATCTATCTATCTATCGGTGTATATCACTTTCTTCTGGACACGATAACTTCCATAATTATGCTCAGATCGTCTTCAAACTTTCACATAAAATCAAGAGGCATAAAATATCGGTCGAGTTCGTTAATGGGCAAAATCGGACGAAGGGGGTGGAAATAGGGAGGGTTTTTGTGAAAACCGAAAAAACGCGATAACTTCTTAATTAAAATAGATATCGAATCAGTTTAAAGTTTATATTACTTCTAAAACATGGGCTAAAAGTTTAGGCATGAAAAATTTTTGATAAAGTAAAAAATGGGCTCAAGGGGAGTAAAAAACAGGGTTTTTGGCAGAAAAAAATTCATAACTTCATCAATTCTCAAGATATCAAACCCAACTAAATTTTTAATAAATGCCCCTAACATTATCTAAAACTTTTGTATTTACAAGTTTTTGATAGGATCAAGTTTTACCGATGAAAAAAATTAAAAATGAAAAGAAAAGGGGGGGGGGAGGAAAAAGAAAAAAATCCATAACTTACTCAATTCTTAAGCAATTAAATCTAATTAAAGTTATTTCACATCTTCTCAATAATATCTACAACTTTTATATTAACAAGTTTTTCATAAGACGAATTCTTATGGCAAAAATAAATTAACCAAAAATAGGAGTTGGACGAAAAAAACCTCAAATCCAAACTGCTTATATTCTGACTCATTTTCAAATTCATTTTTGATTTTAAACGCATCCAAATGGCAGATTCTCTTATTTAGGAACTATATAATGTGACGTATTGGCCAGTGTTTTGCTAAAGGCAGAATATATTTCAAAAAAGGCTGCCAAAAAGGGTATTTTGAACAGAATTTCCCGAAGTAATAGTGAATGAAAAATTGAGGAAGTATAACAAATTGCGTTCTTTCTGAATCATTTTTTAAATCCATTTTTGTTCTCAAACGCATCCAATTTTCAGGTCCTCTTATTTAGGAACTATATAGTGGGACGGATTGGCCAGTTTTTTGATAAAGGCAGAATATATTTTTAAAAAGGCTGCCAAAATGGGCACTTCGCACAAAATTTCTCAAACCGCTCATGATTAAAGAATTGAGGATGTATTCAAGTAACAAATTGGTTATTTCATGTCTCATTTTTAAATCCAATTTTGCTCTCAAACGCATTCATTTGACAGTTTTTTGTTATTTAGAAACTATATAACGTGCGTATTCGTCAATTTTTTGATAAAGGCTAAATATATATTTTTTAAAAAGCTGTGAAAGTGGGCACTTCGCAAAAAAAATTTCCCAACGCGATCATGTTTAAAGAATTGAGGATGTATTCAAATAACAAATTGGTTATTTTATGACTCATTTTTAAATTCAATTTTTCTCTCAAACGCATTCAATTGACAATTATTTGTTATTTAGGAACTGTGTAATGAGCCGTATTGGTAAAATTTTTTTATATAAAGGCTAAATACATATTTAAAAAAAAGCGTCAAAGTGGGTACTTCGCACAAAATTTCCCAAAGCGATCTTGACTAAAGAATTGTAGATGTATTCAAATAACAAATTGGTTATTAAAATTCAATTGTGCTCTAAAACGCATTCAGTTGACAGGTTTTTTTTTTTTTTTTTTTTTTTTTTTTTTTTTTTTTTGTTGTTTTTATTTAGGAATTATATAATGTGCCGTATTGGACGATTTTTTTAATAAAGTCAAAATATATTTCAAAATATGTTGTCAATCTGGACATTTGAGCCTAATTTAGCTTAAGGTGATTGATTCTGTTAAAATCATTTCTTACAGAAAAATGAAATTAAAAAAAAGCGTCCAAAGCATCCAAATAAAGTTGATAAACTGGGTTCATCTATAATCCAATTTCTTTTTAAGCTATTGCATAGATTTTATCGCGGGCTTTGAGCGCGGCGACCGAATGTAGAAATTCCGTAACGAGAAAAATTTAGAAATTCCATAACGAAAAAAAACCTAACACTCGGCTAACCATCGTTTCAGTTCGGCAGACTTCGGCATGGTATCCTTCGGTAGACTTCGGCAGACATTGACGCGGTATTTTTCAGATATTTAGACGATATCAAGTCTCAAACTTATATTTCTTATTTCAGTTACTATAAATCTATAGTTTCAATAATAAAAATTCCTGATAGAATGTGTTAAGAAAAGAATCGTCTTAAGATAAAACAAGGTAGGATAATGTAGCTTTTGGTGATTGCAGATCCGCCCAATGGTGAGGATCGAAAAATTTAAAATGCTTATAACTCGCGATCTAAATTTCGTAGCGCGGCCAAATTTTGTTTGGTAATTTATTATGAGACAGTGTTAATTTTTGGTGACAGGAGACCCCTCCCCCCATGGTGAGGGTCGAAAAATTTAAAATGCTTATAACTCGAGATCTAATTTTCGTAGCGTGGCCAAATTTTGTTTCGTAATTTATTATGAGACAGTGTTAATTTTTGATGACAGGAGACCCACCCCCCATGGTGAGGGTCGAAAAATTTAAAATGCTTATAACTCGAGATCTCATTTTCGTAGCGTGGCCAAATTTTGTTTGGTAATTTATTATGAGACAGTGTTAATTTTTGGTGACAGGAGACCCCCCACGGTGAGGGTCGAAAAAGATAAAATGCTTATAACTCGCGGTCTAATTTTCGTAGCGCGGCCAAATTTTGTTTGGTAATTTATTATGAGACAGTGCTAATTTTTAGGGACAGGATACCCCCACGGTGAGGGTCGAAAAATTTAAAATGCTTATAACTCGCGGTCTGATTTCTGTAGCGCGGCCAAATTTTGTTTTGGTAATTTATTGAGAGACAGTTTTAATTTTTGGTGACAGGAATCCCCCCCCCCCCCCACGGTGAGAGTCGAAAAAGATAAAATGCTTATAACTTGCGGTCTAATTTTCGTAGCGCGGCCAAATTTTGTTTGGTAATTTCTTGTGAGACAGTGTTAATTTTTGGTGACAGGAGCCCCCCCCCCCACGGTGAGAGTTGAAAAATTTAAAATGCTGATAACTCGCGATCTAATTTTCGTAGTGCGGCCAAATTTTGTTTTGTAATTTATTATAAGACAGTGTTAATTTTTGGTGACAGGAGACCCCCACGTTGAGGGTCGAAAAAGTTAAAATGTTTATAACTCGCGGTCTAATTCTCGTAGCGCGGCCAAATTTTGTTTGGTGATTTATTATGAAACAGTGTTAATTTTTGGTGACAGGAGCCCCCCCCCCCCCCAACGGTGAGTGTCGAAAAAAGTTAAAATGCTTATAACTCGCGATCTAATTTTCGTAGCGCGGCCAAATTTTGTTTGGTAATTTATTATGAGACAGTGTTAATTTTTGGTGACAGGAGACCCCCTTCCCCATGGTGAGGGTCAAAAAATTTAAAGTGCTTGTAACACGCGATCTAATTTTCGTAGCGTGGTCAAATTTTGTTTGGTAATTTATTAGAGACAGTGTTGATTTTTGGTGACAGGAGATTCCCCATGGTGAGGGTCGAAAAATTTAATGTGCTTATAACTCGCGATCTAATTTTCGTAGCGCGACCAAATTTTGTTTGGTAATTTATTATGAGACAGTGTTAATTTTTGGTGACAGAAGCCCCCCCCCCCCCGGTGATAGTCGAAAAAGTTAAAATGCTTATAACTCGCGATCTAATTTTCGTAGCGCGGCAAAATTTTGTTTGGTGATTTATTATGAGACAGTGTTAATTTTTGGTGACAGGAGACCCCCACGGTGAGGGTCGAAAAATTTAAAATGCTTATAACTCGCGATCTAAATTTCGTAGCGCGGCCATATTTTGTTTGGTAATTTATTATGAGACAGTTTAATTTTTGGTGACAGGAGACCCCGCCCCCCCAGGTGAGGGTCGAAAAATTTAAAATGCTTATAACTCGCGATCTAAAATTCGTAGCGCGGCCATATTTTGTTTGGTAATTTATTATAAGACAGTTTTAATTTTTGGTGACAGGAGACCCCCCCCCCACGGTGAGTGTCGAAAAAAGTTAAAATGCTTATAACTCGCGATCTAATTTTCGTAGCGCGGTCAAATCTTGTTTGGTGATTTATTATGAGACAGTGTTCATTTTTGGTGATAGGAGAACCCCCACGGTGAGGTTTGAAAAATTTAAAATGCTTATAACTCGCGATCTAAATTTCGTAGCGCGGCCAAATTTTGTTTGGTAATTTATTATGAGACAGTGTTAATTTTTGGTGACAGGAGACCCCCCCCCCCATGGTGAGGGCCAAAAAATTTAAAGTGCTTGTAACACGCGATCTAATTTTCGTAGCGTGGTCAAATTTTGTTTGGTAATTTATTAGAGACAGTGTTGATTTTTGGATTTTTGACAGGAGATTCCTCATGGTGAGGGTCGAAAAATTTAATGTGCTTATAACTCGCGATCTAATTTTCGTAGCGCGACCAAATTTTGTTTGGTAATTTATTATGAGACAGTGTTAATTTTTGGTGACAGAAGCCCCCCCCCCCCCCGGTGAGTGTCGAAAAAGTTTAAAATGCTTATAACTCTCGATCTAATTTTCGTAGCGCGGCCAAATTTTGTTTGGTGATTTATTATGAGACAGTGTTAATTTTTGGTGACAGGAGACCCCCACGGTGAGGGTCGAAAAATTTAAAATGCTTATAACTCGCGATCTAAATTTCGTAGCGCGGCCATATTTTGTTTGGTAATTTATTATGAGACAGTTTAATTTTTGGTGACAGGAGACCCCGCCGCCCCAGGTGAGGGTCGAAAAATTTAAAATGCTTATAACTCGCGATCTAAAATTCGTAGCGCGGTCAAATTTTGTTTGGTGTTTTATTATGAAACAGTGTTAATTTTTGGTGACAGGAGACCCCCCTCCCCACGATGAAGGTCGAAAAAGTTAAAATGCTTATAACTCGCGATCTAATTTTCGTAGCGCGGTTAAATTTTGTTTGGTAATTTATTATGAGGCAGTGTTAATTTTTGGTGACAGGAGACCTCCACGGTGAGGGTCGAAAAGGGTAAAATGCTTATAACTCGCGATCTAAATTTCGTAGCGCGCCCAAATTTTGTTTGGTAATTTATTAAGGTATTGCATAGCTTTTATCGCGGACTTTGAGCGCGGCGAAAGAATCTAGAAATTCCGTAACGAGAAAAAATCTAACACTCCGGCTAACCTCGCTTCAGTTTCGCAGACTTCGGCACGGTGTCCTTCGGTAGACTTCGGCAGACACTGACGCGGTATTTTTCAGATATTTTGAGAATATCAAGTTTCAAACTTATGTTTTTTATTTGAGCTACCATAAACGTATAGTTTCAATGATAAAAATTCCTGATTAACCTACATGTTTTGTAAGATAATAAAAATATTTTAAACGATATTAACTTCTCATTTATTCAATAAAAGAAAAAAAATTGTTATCGGTCATCACGCTCAAAAATTGTAACTTGAATTAATATCAAAGACAAAAAAAAACTGCATAAATAAAAAATAAATAAATAATTATAATTGCATAAGTTGATAAAAAATGCTATGCAATAGCTTTACCGCGGCAGTCCCCGAGTGCCACAGGTATTATTTTTTTATTATTGTTGAAATGAGAACTCTTCGAAATCTACCTCCGCCTATAGGCCAAGCCGACAGGGATTTTTTATCCTCCAATTTACTAACCTTCTCAGTGCCAAATATTAAAGTTCCATCTTTGACTCTTCTCCGAGGGCAAACACCCTCATATTTTGGGATCGGGGGGAGGGGGCGTATAATGCTCTTTTTTAAGTATTTACCCAATTTTTGACCCGTTTATTCTTGATTTTGACTTGTTCTATTTCTAACACGCGAATTACTAAGAAAATTTAACATGTTTTTATGTTAGGACCGTGCTTTCAACTACCATTTGGCTCCTTTCGGGCCCCCTATTATTGTTACTTTAAAAAAGGTTCGATTCACGAGCTTTTTTTCCCCTATAATTCACCACTCAGCTTCTGAATTCCCCTCAGTAATGGTAAGTTTATGAGGGTTTGACGCATTCTTATATTTGAAATATATGTGCTTTGAAAATTAATATTTTTAACTATTTTTTGCGCTCTTCTTAGAAGATGTGTTTTTTCGTAGTTCTCAAAATGTTTCTAAAATATGGATTTAGTTTTATATGAAGTGTTAAATGTTGCTCTTCGTATTATTAAAATATCTGCTCGGATTTTTTTTTTTTAATTTTATTTGCGTGTATATGTATTTTTGTTAAAAGATGTGTTTTTAAAATTAAGTTTTAAAATTAAGTGTTGTTAAGTTTTCAAAATGCTTCTAAAATATGGACTTAATTTTATATGAAGTGTTTTCGTCACATTTTAATACATAAAATATTAAATTAAGCATAGATTTTAGAAATATTTTTAGATCTAAGAAAAAAAGAGACGTCCTTTAAGAAGAGCACACAGGGAAAGAAAGTTAAAATATTAATTTCCCGATGAGATATGTTTTAGTAGTTTTTAAAGTAATCTGAGGACGCTAAGAAAATTGATAGAAAATCGGATAATTGAAAGATGTTGCACCAAAGGGCCCCAAGAAGACACTTAATATTCAAAATTAGTGGTATTTGAGATCTGAGAATTTTTTTTGTCGTTCATGTAGTTTTTGGAGGACTTAAGAATGTGTTAGAAAAAAAAAAAACCTATTGAATCGACCATTTTAAAGAAAACAAGGAGACCCGAAAGGGACAAACTCATAAACAAGCATGGCACTAACGTGAAAACATATTAAAATGTCTTACATCTTAGCATTTTAGATCACCAGTTAGTCAAAATTCAGCATACGGTACGAATGCTTAAAAAAGGCCCTAGGGCCTCTGATAAAATATGAGGGTGTTGGTCCTGGGAGAAGGATCCAAGACTCAATTTTAAAATTTTGCAATGAGAATATATTAAATTTAGGGGTTGAAAATGTACAAAAAAGTTCAACGGTAACCTAATGCGCCCCAGGATCTTAACTGGAATGTAGAAACACAATAACTAAATGGAAAAGGGATCCCAAAAATGAAAATGGGATTAAGAAAAAGCAATTTATTAACAATTTAGTGTAGGAATCTCCAAAGAGCCCTGTATCGGGCCTCAAATATCCAGGGTCTTAATGTAGTTGTGTACAAAGACACTTTTTATCAGCTTTAAAAATAGTCAGAATATGCAATACCTATGTTAAAGATAACTACAAGTGATTCGGGACATTTCTAAAGAAGCTTTACCATGGGCCCAAAGAAAATGATTAACATTGAAAATTGATGGTATCTGAAGTCTGAGAAATTTTTTTTCTTTCATGTAGTAGTTGGAGGACTTAAGAAGTTGCTAGTAAAAGAAGCATAGTGTATCGGACCATTTTAAAGGGGGCTGTAATATGGTGACCAAAAGTGGCCAAACAGGACCCTAATGAACAAACATGCTAAAATGCCTTAGTACTCAGCACTTTCAATCTTCAATTAATCAAAATTAAGCATAGGATATGAATTATTTATTAGAATAATATTTTAAAGAAATACACAAAAATTTGTACAAATGCTTAAAAAATGGTCATAGGGCCTCAATAAGATTCTAAAGATGATGGTGCGAGGAGAAGGGTCCAAGATCCAACTTTAAAATTATGCACTTCGAAGGAGAAAAAACTATGAATTGAAAAAAGCGTGGCTTACTAAAAATTAAAAGGGCTCTAGGACGCCACAGATTCCTTACTGTAAAAAATATCCGTTAATATACACAAACTTTTCCGTAAAATTTTACGGAATAGTTTCATTTTTCCGAAAAAAACCCCAGAAAAATTTCCATATTTGTCATTTTGGAATCACAAATCCCATTAAATAACGAAAGTGTTCCGTTCTTTTTGTCAATTTTCCAAAAACAGCAGAGTGTAGTGGTGCCATCTACCAGGAAAATAAAAACATTATACCGAGATGATGTTTTTTAAACAATTTGCTAGAACATTTCTCTATTTCATTTTGTTTTAATAATAAAAAGCTAACATATTTTTAAAATATTAAGAAAATAATGATAATAATAATAAAATAAAATTTTATCAATTCTTTTTAAGTTTGAAATAGCTGAAAGAGAAAATTGATTATGATTTTAAAATAATGTTTAGTTTATTTATATTATATATTTTTTTAAGTGCGTTGGATATTTTGAAAAAAGTGGAAAAAATTCTACTTTTAATTTTAATATATATATTTTTTAATTTATTCAAATTAAGACGTTCGCACATAAAATAAAAAATATATCGAAATATATTACCGAAATTATTATAATTTTGGCGATTACATAAGTTATAAAAAATCAATAACTGAAATTTATTTTAATAACCCATTGTAATTTTCTTATTGAGCTTACATTAGATCGTCATGAAATAATTTGTTAAAATGCACGTTTTTTTTTCTTTCAGTATATTAGTATTTTTTTAAATAAATAAATAAATATCAATAATATTACAGCAGAATTTTAAAACTTTTCCAAAAAAGAAGGAAACAAAACTCTTAATAAATTCTTTCATGCATGTAATATTTTAAAGACTAATTTTTATATACACATAAAGCTAAAATTAATAAGCTAAATATTCGAAATTATGGAAAGAAAATCTGTAAAACATTTAGAATTATCCATTCAATAGAAAAATATTATCTGTACAAAAAAAAAAAAAAAAAAAAAAAAAAAAAACTGCCTTCAAAATCTTATTTTTACTTTATTTTCATAAAGTTTGAAAGCTTTACCATGGGCCCAAAGAAAGTGATTAACATTGAAAATTGATGGTATCTGAAGTCTGAGAAAAATTTTTTCTTTCATGTAGTAGTTGGAGGACTTTAGAAGTTGCTAGTAAAAAAAGCATAGTGTATCGGACCATTTTTAAGGGGGCTGTAATATGGTGTCCAAAAGTGGCCAAACAGGACCCTAATAAACAAACATGCTAAAATGCCTTAGTACTCAGCACTTTCAATCTTCAATTAATCAAAATGCATCCGAAATAACTAAGGATATTTGAAAGGTTGGTTTGAATAATCCTGGTGTAATGGGTTTACACGGCACGCTACGACCGAAGAGGTCCCGAGTTAAAACCCCAGGGAAGGTAAGTGACAATTTCTTCACTGTTGTTTAAATTAAATGTATATAATGTGTCCCTGATGTTAACGTGTCTTTGAAAAGTAAAGAATAAAAATCACAAAGATGTTAGTTTGTCCTTGAAAAATTCTTTTAACTTTTCAAACGCAAATTTTTACTTTCTTCTATCTTTACAAGAAGAAAGTATTGGATTCATGAAAATTTTCGACTTCCGGTTTTCGACGGATTTATATGTTTTAGAAGGTCCTGAACACGTTTTGACTATTTTTAGAAAATGTCTGTCTGTGAGTCTGTCTGTCTGTCTGTCTGTGAGTCTGTCTGTATGTGACAAAAAATTTGTGGGCGCTCTATCTCAAGAACTACTGCTCGAAATTTAATCAAATTTTATATTCAGTTAGACCTTGATATGAATTAGTGCCTATTGGTTTTTGGTGAAAATTGGCCGGCAGGTGGCGCTGCTATACTACGTTTTTCATGATTTTCAAGATTGCTATATCTCAAGAACTAATGCACAGAATTTCACCAAACTTCAGATTCTGTGACCCCTTGATATACATAGACGCTGATTACGTTTTGGTGTAAATTGGCCAGCAGGTGACGCTGCTATGCCACGTTTTTCATGATTTTCATGATAGCTATATCTCAAGAACTAATGCACAGAATTTCACCAAATTTCAGATTCCGCGATACCTTGAGATACATAGCCGCTGATAAGTTTTTGGTGTGAACTGCCTTATAGGTGGCGCTGCTATGCTACATTTTGCACGATTTTTGCGATAGCTATATCTCAAGAACTAATGCAGAAAACTTCATCAATTTTTAGTTTCTTTTACACTAGAATATATAACATAATTAGACGCTGATTACATTTTGGTATTAACCTTGCAACAGGTAGTGCAGCTATGCTGCATTTTGCACGATTTTTCCGATAGCTATATCTCAACAACCAACTCACAGAATTTCATCAAACTTCAGATTTTGTTACAAAATGATATATAACATAATTACACGATGATTACGTTTTGTTATAAATCCTTCAACTGATGGTGCTGCTGTGCTATATTTTACACGTTTTTTTAAAACTAGCTATATCTCAAGAACTAATGCACAGGATTTCATCAAACTTCAGATTCTTTTACACCATAACATAATTAGACGTTTTATTACGTTGTGGCATAAATTGTCCAAGATATGGTGTTGCTGTGCTACGTTTTGCAAATTTTTTGTTATAACTATATCTCAAGAACTAATGGACGAAATTCCAACAAATTTCAGATTCTGTTAGGTCTTGACATCAACAGATGCTTATTAGGTTTTAGTATAAATTACCCAACATGAGGCACTACTAAGCTCATTTTCTCAGAATAGTAATTAAATTTTGCGTTTTATTCGGATACCAGAATCTCATTAGGCTAGGGGAAATGTTCGCGGAAATTCGATAGTGGATAACTTTGGGGTCACCACGTCTTTTTTTTTTAAATATTAAAATGTACTTATGAGATAGAAGAAAGTTTCGGGATTGACACATCCAACTAGTTACATAAGGAAATATAAAGAAAACGGAAATATTTTGTGAAAAAACGGAAATATTTTGTGAAAAAACGGAACTATTTCTGGAATTTACGGAAATTTTTTTTCCGTTAAAAAACGGAAGTAGTACTGGCGTCTAGATTACCAGTATTATTTCCGTTTTTTAACGGAATTTTTTTTTACAGTGCTGATATACAAAAACGAGAGAATAACTAAATGGAAAAAAAACCCCCAAAAATGAAGATCGGATAAAAAGTAAGCAATTTATTTACAATTTAGGGCGCATAAAACTTTGTACCGGACCTCAGAGTTGCAGGGTTTCAACTAAAACGTAGAAAGCGGGAAGTAACTAATCTGAGAATTGACCCTAAAAACGAAGAAGACCGAATAAAAAGGCGAAAAGTTATTGAAAATTTAGGGCATAAAAAATTACAGGGATCCAAGGGACTCGGCCTTTAAAAAATAAAAATCTGAGCGTTATGTGAATCAGGACCTGCCTCGGACTATTCTCATATAAATTTTCATAATTCTATGTGTGGTAGAGTTTGCTAGTCCTCTTAGACACACACAGATAGACATACAGTGCGAAAATTTCTTTTATTAGCATAGATTAATGACATCTATAAATAAGACAGCAGTTAATTTAATTAATAAATTTCCTCAAAATATGTAATAAAATCGAAATGTAACTGCGAAAGCTTGAGGTCGTGATTGTTAATAAAATAGTTCAAAGAATTTATAATAAAAAAATGAAGGAAGGGAGGTTAAGCATTTACAGAATCATGTATTTCACACATGATGAAATTTAGCATAATAATGCTACATAATAGCATTTTACTTCGGGCTATACTTGTATATCTCTTAAACTAATACACAAATACTTATTTAATATTGATTTAACATGTACATAATCATCCCAATTATTATTTTATTATTTTTATTTTTATTATATATATTTTAATATTAATCTACACCCACTTTCATCATGCTATATCCTTTTATAGGATTCAATATTTACTTTCTTTTATTATTTTTTGTTACGTTACTTTTTTATCGATCGTTAATTTTCATATAATCTATCTACATACGTATTCATTTATATTTTTCTTACTCATTTGTTTCACACCTGTTTGCTTATTTTAGTTTAACATTTTATTTAGGATATTTGTCTTTTCATATTCAGAATAAAAATTACTGGGCATAACTTTAAACATTGTCAAAAATTCGGAATTATCGAAATTAACTTAAGATAACAAAGTTTTTAAAATGGTTAATATTGATATTATTTGAAACTAAAGGTGGCGTTCTAAAGAAAAAAAAATACATGTAGATATGACTTGGTATCGTTCTTTTCTTCATATTTTAATTTCAGAAATGTATACTGATTTTTAAATATGTTATAAAAAATCGAAGTTCTCGTAAAATACCTTCGAAAACTAATATTTTTCGAACGGTTAATATTAAAATTTTTTGACCTTTTTTTTATGTTGACATACAAATAAAAATATAAGTGTTATTTCGTAATACCCGATATCCCCCTCTCTTTCTCTTATTTATATATATATATATATATATATAAGTTCTAGGGAACATGTCAAAAATATATCCATTGAGTTAGAATTTTGATTTTTTTTTCTTTTTTTGTGTGGTGGTTAGCCATATAATTTGCAAACAAAATTACATCCTAAAAATTCTCATAAAATTAATGAAGTTTTCAAATGCTTAGTATTGTTTTAAGTGGGATTATTTCAAATTGTTATCACTCGAAACATTATCCATCGGATTTAAATTTTTTTTATTTAATTAAAAAGGAAAGTATAATTTTACTTTTGTTACAGATTTTTCTTCAATATTAATTTTAAAAATATTAAAAAAATTAATTTAAAAATGTAACATATTTTTAAAAAATCATATTTTTAAAAATAAGTATTTTTTCAAATTTGCCGAAACAAAATTAATGTAAAATAATAAAAAAAGACATCTTTCAAGTTTTCACTTTCTTTCTCAAGTAATTTTTTACCTTTATTAATTTAAAAACAAGTAATGGACAGGGGAGGGGGGGGGGGTGGAACCCGCCATAAAGAAAAAGTTTTAAAGTTTTAAACAAAGTTTGGCTCCTAATAAAATATTTCAATGTTTTTAAAAAATTGTAAGTGAAAAGTAATTCATTTCTGTAGCCTAAACTTCCGATTCAGTTTAACTTTTAACACTTCCATTTCTTTTCCGTAACTGTTTAAATGTCCGTCAGTTATTTCAAAGAATGCTTTCTCTAACAAACGGATTAAGAGCTTTTTCATAATTTTAGCTCTCACAACTTCAGGCTTTTTATAGTCTCGACGAGACTATTAAAAATAAGTCTGGGCAGAGGTCGCACCTAACGTAAATTTTCGTATCGTTTCGGGATCGGCTTTCTTCTTACTAGGTCTACTCTGGACGAAATTTTCAGTCCAGGTCTCGACACCACCGGTATTAAAATCATTGTCTCTGTTTGACCTAATCCATGCATAAAATAATTAAATTTGACTCAGTCCAAAAATTTTTACGAAAAACACATATGCAACAGCTATTGTACCATGATCTGAATATTTATAAAACTAATTATACTACGAACGCACCTTATTTGCCACGATGGAAATACAATTTCCGTGTTAAATTATCACGAATGTCTGACGCAAATAGCATATTTAGATACATTGCCAAAGTTATATTACTAAATACGTTCTTATCACATGATAATTATAATACAGAAACAAATTCATTTAATCTTGAATGGTGTAGCTGCCTTCATTTTTCTCTTATCTATATATGTTTTACTGTGAACGAAAAATCATATATAACAGAGCAAATTTATACAAACATTTAGATTATATAATAATAATGTGTATTGAATCTACTTAATTATGCTGTCTAATTAATATATATCTTAATATTTTAGAACTATAACTGACATTTCTTTTATTGAAATCTCAAAATTTCGATTAAAATATTTTATGTATATGTATATAATGGAAATGAGTCAAGAACCTACCTAACGATGCAATGAAAATAATCTTTTTACTTTGCATTACCGATATATCATAAATGTAAAAAAATTTTCTTTTGGACTTTCGTTAACACTTCCTAGCTTTTATATATAAAAAAATAGCATGGGAGTTTATAATACGTGCTGCTATGTGCTTAATATCACTAAAATAATGGAACATTAAATTTAAACATGTTGTTTAAAGAAAAAAGTTACAATTTAATATTATTTTAAAAAAAATCAATATTTTGACCATTTGAAGATATTATCCATTACTCTCTTTCACGTCTAATTAGATAATAATCGGTATAAATGAAGCAAGTCTTTTCGCAGCAGTCTAAATAAGAAATTAATATGATTATTTTTAATGTAGCGTCTACTATATTTCTAATTAGTTAGTGAGAAATCGTTAGTATTACGAAAAGACCAATTGTATTATATACCTGTTACAGGCCAAACCCGATTTTAGGCCAAACTAGATTGGCCTAGGCCAAACCGGTCTATCCTAACGCCCATCGGATAAACTAGTTTTTCCTAGGCCAAACCGGTTTATCCTAACGTCCATCGGACAAACTAGTTTTTGCTAGGCCAAACTAGTCTATCCTAAGACCTATAGGACAAACTAGATTTTCCTAGGCCAAACTAGTTTGGCCTAACTCTGTTAGGATAAACTAGTTTAGACTGCTGTTTATTGGTCTGAACTAGTTTATCCTAGGCCAATTCAATTTGGCGTGATTTTATTGAATTCAATGATCACCTCAACGCCAACATTATTGTTTGTCCTAGGCTGATCTAGTTTATCCTAGGCCAATGTAGTTTTACGTGTTTTTAGCTCACAGGCGTGAAAGCCAGAAAAATAATGGGCTTACAGGTTCTGTATATGCATGTACACATGTATGTACGTGCGTATGTACGTAATGCGATAACTCTTGATAGAGATATCCGATTTGCTTCAAATTTTGGATGTACGTTCATTCTGATAGAGTACTTTTCTGATTAATTTTGGAAATTCATTGGATAAGAATAAAGGGGGGCGAACGGGAGGCTAATCTCCCTACGTTAATTTAGAGAAATGGATTTATCAGAATTATCAGTTTCTATTTAAAATTTTAGATATAGGATCATTGTGACAAGGCGCCTCTGTGATTAGTTGTGGATGTTCATTGTTTAAGTCTAAAAAAGGGCAATATAGGTAACACAACATAATTTAGATAAATGGTTTTTGACGCAGAATTGATGAATTTGTTTCAACTTTTTTAATGTAGATTCTTTCTGATAAAACGATTCTCTGAATAGTTTTGGGGATTTAATGGTTAAGTATGTAGGGAGAAATGAAGGATTACCCTCTTACCTAGGAAAAACTACTTTATCCTATGGACATTTAGATAAACAAGTTTGGCGTAGGAAAAACTAGTTTATCCATTTGGCATTAGGATAAAATAATTTGACTTAATCTAATCTAATTTGGCTCGAAATTGGGTTTGGCCGGTAGAAAACATGTCTTTCACAAGAATAAGTATAAATGTGTGTAAAGAGTCATTGCTTATAACATCAATACAGAAATTTAACATCTCCACCATAGAGACATGATGCATTGGACATGGTGTTTGCTTATTTTTTTTTTCTGCAGACTCGTACCAACTGAGATCAGACTTGCATTTATTATTATTATTAGTAGTATTATTATTGCATATTCAAGCCAGATCGGAGCTGAACATAATTTGGAATCGAACAGCTTTTTCCATTTTTGACAAATTAATTACCTGTCGACATATAAGCTATTCTTGTCACGGCGTCAAGTTTTTCTTTTCCGTAAAGTCGTAAGCGGAAATTAGATTCAAAATGTGGTTTTAATAGTATTTTCTCAAAGGTACATCGTTTTTATAAAAAAAAAAAATGGTTAACGCCATTCGATTACACATTTTCTGACTGAGAATGCCTGTTAATCTTATGCATTTTCTAAAATAAATAAGTTCTTAAATGTGTTAGGATATAGCTCTTTTGGATTTCAGAAAAGCTTCAAGGAATGACAGTGAAACATATTCACAAATCTAATTTTACTGAACAGATTCAAAAGTTAAGATGTTTATAACTCTCCTTTTTTTCTTTTATTCTAAACTACATTAATTATTTAATGAATCTCTATTTGAATATTGAAAGGTTTAAATATCTAAATAATCAATAATACATTGTGTATTTACCATTCTGTGAACGCATCGTAATTTAAAAATACATTGTAAATTTATCCAATAAATATGTATGCAGTATTTTTTAAAGGAATCCTAATTGTATGTTAAGTAAAATCTCAATTTTTTGAAGAAATTGAGTAGGGCCAGATTGAGCCGGACTGAGTCTCTTTTCACTGATTTTTGTACAGGCAGTTCTCGGGCTGAATTTTTAATTTTTAGACCGGGTCACGGCAAAATAACTTTCCTTCGGGAAGGGCGGGGCCTGGGCCTCGAAATCCCGGCCTGTGCAAACCTCTGACAATATTCTACAACCCTTCGAATAAAATACATAATATAAGGGTGATGACAAAACCACTTTGCACAAGGTTAGCTATGGAGCAGTAGTCGGGATCAATATTAAAAATAATATTGCCCAATTAAATTTATGGCTTTGCATTCACAGGCTGTTTACACTAATTGTGTATTACGGACTTATTTTTTTAAAGAATAACACCCTCGAAAAATGAAGTAAGTTGGATTACTTTTTCCCATTTCTCCCAATTATACTTAACCATTTAACCCCCAAAACTAATAACAGATACGCTTTATAAAATTAAACAATTATCCAAAATTTGAAGCAAATCAGATAATTCTGCTCAAAAAAACCGTTCATCTGATTCAAGGAGGGTAATCCCCTATTCCTCCCTTTATACTTAATCATTAAACCCTGTAAACCAATTCAGGGATTCGCCTTATAAAGAAAAAACTATATTCTAAATGTACGGCAAATCGGATAAATCTGCATAAAAACCCATTTATCTAATTTAAGGAAGGCGATAAAATGTCCACTACCATATTATACTTAATCAACAGAAAAAACCCAAATTAATTAAAGAAGCACCTGATCAAATGAATTCATGTCCAAAATTTTAAGCAAATTGGATAATTCTGTATTAAAACCAATTTATCTAATTTAAGGAAGGAAATAAATTGTAAGTTTCCCCCTTATATTTAACCAAAGAACCACGAAAATTAATCAGTAAAGCGCTTCATTAGAATGAATAAATCCAAGATTTGGAGCAAAATGGTTAATTCTGCATGAAAAACCCATTTGCCATAATTAGGCGGGATCCCCCCCCGTTCTTCCCGTTGTTCTTATTCAATCAACCTCCAAAACTAAGCGCTTTACCAGAATGAATTTATTTCTAAAATTTGAAACAAATCAGTAAATTCTGCGTGAAAAAAGCATTTACATAAATTATGGGGCGTTACCCCTATTCCTCCCACCCTTTATGCTTAAACAATAACACCCACAACTAATCATGGAGGCGCCTCAACAGAATGCTCCTATATCTAAAATTTGAATAAAATATGCTAAAATGCATGGAAACCCATTTATTTGAATTAAGCGAAGGGGGGAATCAGCCTTTCGTTCTCCCCCCCGTTTCTCCAATGACCTCCCAAAATTAATCAGAATAGCTCCTCATAAGAATAAATCTACATTGAAAGTTTGATGCAAATCGAGTATTTCTATCAAGAATTATTGCATTACGTACTTACTTAGATACAGAGCCTATGGGCGCATTAGTTCTCAGGCTTTGATAGCCTGATGAGATAAAAACCCGTCAAATACATTATTTCTATCAAGAATTATGGCGTTACACACAGACGTACATACGTGCGTACATACGTACATACAGTACCTGTGAGCTCATTATTTCTCTGACTTTGATGCCCGTGAGCTAAAAACACGTAAAACTGCAATGGCCTAGGATAAACTAGATCAGCCTAGGACAAACAAGAATGTTGGCGTTGAGGCGGTCATTGAATTCAATAAAATCCCACCAAACTGAATTGGCCTAGGATAAAATAGATCGGCCTAGGATAAACTAGTTCAGACCAATAAACACCAGTTTAAACTAGTTTATCCTATAAGAGTTAGGCCAAACTAGTTTGGCCTAGGAAAATCTAGTTTGTCCTATGTGCCTTAGGATAGACTAGTTTGGCCTAGGAAAAACTAGTTTATCCGATGGACGTTAGGATAAACCGGTTTGGCCTAGGAAAAACTAGTTTATCCGATGGGCGTTAGGATAGACCGGTTTGGCCTAGGAAAAACTAGTTTATCCGATGGGCGTTAGGATAGACCGGTTTGGCCTAGGCCAATCTAGTTTGGCCTAAAATCGGGTTTGGCCTGTAACATATCTATTTAATATAAAGAGAATAATATATAATCATAAAACGAAAGAGTGGATTTGACTTCTCAGGAAAGAGCTGTAATTTATTAGGTCGTGAATGAGTTGTTTTTTAAACATTTTACTCATCTTGATTTAATTACTTATTTAATTTACTCATCTATATTTATATCGCTTAAAAACAACTCGTTCACTCAGATCGTTTCAACTTTTGACGCGAAGCTGAATTTCAAATCGTGAGATGAATGAATTTAAGCTCAAGTTGAGTTATTTTGTCGCTGAGGTTTTAAAAGAGACTAATATATAGATCATTTTTCAAAGTTATTGATGAGATATGTATAATTTCATCTATTTGAATGCACAATTTTTGGTTCTTTAAGATTTAGGTAATATGTTCCTTTATTTTCATCATCCTAAAAAATGGATCTTAGAAAAATGTCTGTGTAAAGTATTCTGTTGAAAATATAGAGAATTTTGCTGTTTTACTTAAGCCTCGTTCATAACCATAAAGACATAGTAATTTCAAGCTAATTAATTAATAATTTGTGCTATTAAATCACCCCATAAGGAAATTCTTAAACAATGTTTAAACAAGTTTGATTTTTTCTGCCTTTTGGATTCATTTTGAATAATTTGTGACCCACAATTAAGAAAATATTATTACCTTTACATGACAAAAATTATTAGGTGTGAATCTCCATTCTTTTTTTCATATTAATGTCCTACATCTTTTGTTATCTGTAATTGCTATCAAACCATCTCTGGCCGATATGTATGCGCTTAACTTTGGTTGAAGACTTCAAATTTCACATTTTTTTTTCTGAAAAATTACTATCGAAAATTTTTAAAGTTGTTATTTTATTCGTAGTTTGTGAAAAAAGATGTTAAACTTTTATGCAAATGTAGACAAATATTTTTCCGTGAATGTGTTAAGAAATAACTGGTTCGATGTTGAGAACAATTTTTAGAGAATGGAAGTGTAAAATAAAAAATATGCGTGTGTTTTCATATTTATTTAGAATTTAAAAAGCAAATCTAGACGAAATTATTACTTGTATTATTTACTAAGCTGTTGTGTTATTTATTTCCCTCTCGAGTCTTCTTGGTACGTCAGCTTCTATGACCCCAGTAACATAAAAAATAGATCTAAGACAAATCCATCTGTCAATGTCTAAGTCTGTACTTCGGCTTCCCAGGGAGGAGATTTGCTTTGGATTAGACATTAAATTTCTTTTTGCGGGCAGCATTTTTTTTTTCAGAGATGAAAATTTTTAGACATTTGTCGGAGGAAAGCGAGGATGAAAAGCATTTCTTGACTGTGGGCTTCTTAAGTAGCTCATCTCGCCCAGTTTCACTGAATAGTGATTTGTCAGTCGTAAAAATCAATATTTTAATTTAGTTTGTTGATGACATTTCTCATAAGTGAGACATGATATATTTCATTATAATTTTAGATTTAAGTGGATTATGTAGTAACGTATTTCTAAATCCATATAGAGTCTGTCTCAAAAGCTTAAGCATAACTAGAAAATGTCATTTTTAACAAAACCATAGAAAATTAAACAAAAACTTATTTTGTACATATTAAATTCGTTAAAATAATTCAAATAAATCATATCAATATGATTAAATGAGTACATTATAACTTTGGAAGAAGTGCATAAAAATTTGCAGCCATGCAGTGCCTCAAACGTTGCGACTTAATGACAATAAAATTTCGTTTTATTAATAACATTTTCCAGATTTCAGATATTTTCAAAATAGTCCCGTTTCCACTGAAGCAATTAATTTTTGAAATTTTATTGTTTGCAGAGAATATCATGCTTTTCTCTTTAGCTCTTTAGTAGAGCCATATTCTTGTATTTTTCTGATGCGGCTATCTTCGAACAAACTAGTCACTCGCGGCCTTCCTGAACGAAATATATACTGTTTGAAATCATTACCATGAGCCAAAATTTTATGAATACCTAGTTTTGATCTTTTTTATGCACTTGCAATTTCAGACTTACATTTTCCTCTCATTTTCCAGATTTTTATCACCACCTCCTCTGAAAATTCTTTCGATTTAGGCATTTTGTACTAACTCAAAAACAAGTAATTACTTCTTATACACCCAAAAATTGTTTGCGTGCGCAACCGCTTGCGTCAGATTGGAAAATTTGCATAAAAACGATTTTGTACTTAAACTTTTTACATGGTTATTTTTGTTCTATTCTTAAACTCCATGGTTTGAAATAAATTTAGAAGTCAATTTCAATGAATATGGTGTTAAACTAGATTTATTAACATATACAAGACAGATATTGAAATAAAGTGAATATGCAAAGTTTTATTTTAAAATTACTATTGTACTTAAACTTTTGCACGCACTGTATTTATATAGATGTATATATACGCTATATGGCCAAAGGTGACCGGCCACTTGCGATTTTAGACATTTTGTTAAATATCTAGAAATTTACATGAGGAAGTTTCCTGAAACTCTAAGTATATAAACATAATGGTATAGGTTATATATTTCTGTGAAGATTTTTTTCACAAAACTCCGAAGGGGACCGCAAGGGCGGATCCAGCTATCCTTTTAGAGGGGGGTCATGCTTCTTTTTTTTGAGGGAGGAGGGGGTCACGTCTCTTAATAAGCAATTTTTGTATTGAAGATTGTCCTCACATCCAAAATAGTTAAATTTCTTATACTTTCAGGAAGTTATTTTCATTTGTAACAAAAAAGTTGCAGAAATATTCGTAAAAATATAGAATTATAAATTTTATTCAGATGCCGAGAAATTGAAAATTTTTCCGTTTTTACATAAAATCAAACAATTATTCAAGTAATTGAGAATTATATGCAAATTTTTAGACTTGACTGTTGCAAAAAGCCATCATTAGGGAGCAATTGGCAGTCATGGCCGGAAATTCAGTTTAAAATTCTACAGTTTACGAAGATTTCGCGAAAGATTCTTTGCTTTTATTGAAAAATGAAAAACGTTAATCAATCACATTTGCTCTCAATAAATGCATATTCCATCGAAGATTAAAATAATACTTCTTGGATAAGTCATAAATTAGCTACTTTGGGTTTAAATACAGTTTTAAAACAGTAAGAAAGATTCTGATTATTGAGCAATTGGATAAACTTGAAAAAATTCCATTTATATTTCATTTTGAAAATGTTCTTTAAAAATTTTCTTCATTCAGAGGGGGGTTATGACCCCCGTGACCTCTCCCTTGGATCCGCTACTGGGGGACCGTCAATAAACTGAAAAAGAATGACTATCTTTTGGATTACCCTATCAAAACTAATTTAGCTAAAACATTCAAACTGTAGTTTATAATTAAGTGGCTTATTTTAATAAACTGTGTTCATTTTTATGTGGATAGCATGTATACTCGTAGAGAAATTAAGGTATCTATAAAAACAATCCCAAATTTTTCCAATTTTTTTGCTTATAATTTGCAGATTTCTTAATATAAAATAATGTTCTTTTCCGCAAATATGACTAACAACATTGTACATAATAACCTGTAACCAGAATATAAAAATTATAAAAATTGTATGAAAAATGAACAGGTTTACTACATAAATTTTCATTGCGCATGCGTCAACGCTATCAAAATTGTATTTGTATATTGTGTTAGCTAAATGTATAGAACAACTTTTGTGAAAGTCTCAAAAACATAACTTGAAAATTCTGAAAGTGTCCGTCGAGAGAATACGTTTAAAATCAGTTGTTCCCAAAATGAAGCAAAAAGATGAGGGATTGTATCCAAGTAGTACGTGCCATATTGTGTTGCCTATATTGAGACCTATCAATGGATAAATGGATACACCCTCTCATCATTTTGCTTCATTTCGGGAATAACGGATTTTGAGCTCATACCATTGCTGATCACTTTCAGAATTTTCAAGCAGTGATTTGGAGACTTTCACAAAAGGTATTCTATTAATTTAGCTAACAGAATATGAAAATGAAATTTTAATAGCATCGGGGCATGCGCAATGAAAAATTATTTAGTACACTTGTTTATTATTCACACAATTTTTATTATTTTTTAATTCTGGTTGCAGGGTATTATGTACAATGCTGTTTGTCACATTTTCGGAAAAGAACATTATTTTATATTAAGAACTCGGCAAATTGTAGGCCAAAAACTTGGGAAAATTTGGGACTGTTTCTATAAAAACTTTAATTTATTAGTATACATACTGTAGCTCATAAAAAATTAACACAGTTTATTACAATAAGAAACTTAATAATAATCTACAATTTGAACATTCTTGCTATATTAGTTTTAACAGGGTTATCCAAAAGATATTCGTTCTTTTTCTATTTGTTGATGGTCCCCTATCGAATTTTGGGAAAACAATCTTAGCGGAAATAAATGACGCAAACTATTATGTTTACACACTTAGAGTTTCAGGATATTTCTTCATACATTTTTTTAGATATATAACAAAATGTCTAAAATGGCAAGTGGCCTGTCACCTTTGGCCATATAGTGTATAATGTGCGTTAGTGCGGAGAGTGAAAGGGGAGGAGTATATGGCTAAAGATGATAATTCGAAATTAATTTGTTTTTTCTAAGCAAATTTTTAGATTATTGCTACTTAATTGTAATTTTATAAATAATTTTATTAAATTATATTTTTATAAGTCTTTCCTTATAAATATCAATAATATTAATTTTAAATAAACTTGCAATTACTAATAATTGAAAACGCAAAATTCTAAATGTCAAGAAAAGCATATATTTTAATTACCTGAGTGCTTTATCAATTTGAGACATAAAAATAGATGGCAAAATATGCAGGAAATTTGTTTTTGCGTGAAATTTAAATATTCATTCGCTGAAGGGGATTGCAGTGCTCCTGTAAGTCTTGTAAATCTTCTTCCTCTTTTCAAACAGAACTATTTTGAGAATGTTAATAAAAATGAAATTTCATTTTAGGGATTAAATAATTTTAAAAAATGAATAAAGAATTAAATCAATTGAAATTGGGTGGCCCTGGAGATTAAATTATTGGATGAGCTCGTTCCAGGTGGGTCATATAAGTTAGCACCGCTGCTTGTGTCTTTATAATTTAGTAAAAACCTTTGGAAAAACGTGTCACACAATGAAAAGCGATTTTGCAAATTTGCGAGCTCTTTTCGACGCAAGTTCCTTTAGCTCAATTCAGAGTTTAAACTTTGTTCACGGGTTTTTTTGTTAGCTAAATTGTTTAACGAAAAGATCACTTTTACGCTGAATTTAGTTTTATGGAATGTCAAATAAAGTTTAATATGCACTACGTTTTCTCAGCACAGAGTTAAGCTCCTTATAAATAGACAAAGATAAGGTAAAAAAAAAAAAATAAGAGTTATACACAATAGCAATATTTAATATTATTTAGGCTTCATATCTCTTTGAATTTTTATGGTATACACATTTATACTTTTCTAGTATATACAGTTATAACTTAAGGTGTATAGTTTTTTGCAAACTCTTGTTATTCTGTCAGCAACGATTTTCTATTAATAACGCAGTTAACTCCTTTGCGAAGAGATTACCTTGTTAATTTTTAATCTTTAACCACGGGTTTTTCAAAACAGAAAATTTTCTGTTGTTGAATTGCAAAAATGCTTCTATTAAGTAAAGTAAATTTTGCAGTAAAAAATTACTGGTGGGAATAATGATTGATTCTAAGAACTTTAAGTGACACGTATGCAAGTCGCTCGTTCCTAATGGAGTATTACTCATATGTTTATTGTACAAAACCCTCTGAGCGTGAGTACTACTCGCACTTGACCGTTTATTTTCAAGAATAAAACACTAGCATGACAAATTATTTAATATTTTAGAATCGAAATAATCCTGGTGGAAGCACTTGCATAAAGAAACATATATAGATTGATAATTTAATTTCTTTTCTTAAATGCTGCTTACAGCTCGTAAGTAAGTAAAGTAAAAGCTATGAAATATGAACCTGTCTTTGCTCCCTTGCTATTCTACCTCAGCAAGTTTAACTGTATTTACATGTTTTGTATAGTTGTATTTAAATAAAGCCATTGAATTATTTCATTAGTCACTAATCATTGATCATTTAATAACGTTATTATTATTGAAACTTTTCGAATAAATCAGAAGATGAAAGAAACAGTTTGAAAAATTGCATTTCGAAGGCAACAAATGAAGTACATCCGTACTACAGCGAATTTTTAAAAATATTTAGATCTTGGTGCAAGAGTATATAGTACTTTGAATACAGCATAGTAGCCGAAATCATTTGTGTGTCCCCGTAAATACTGTGTTTGTTCTGTTATACAGAAGGTAATTTGTAGTAAACCTTAGCAACATCAATTTTATAAAATGTGAAATAGATTGATATAATAGAAACGTGCCCCTAACAATGTTTCCCTCTTTTCCATTATGTAAGGGAATACTCTTGTGTGGCCTTGTAAATTAATAAAAAATATTCTTTGCACCACAAATTGAATAGAATGTATACTTTAATGTATATTTCATAGATGCAAACCAAGTTTATTATGTTAAAGCGTTTAACATCATTAAAATGCACTTGAAACTATTTTTTTTCCCCCATTGGCCGTAATGTAATGGAATAATTTTCTTTGTCCCAGTAATTAAAATGCACATTCGATTTCCATAAAATTTGAAATGACTCGACAAAATTGTGCAAAATTTATATATTTTAAATTTCAAATGATTCAGTTGGGTATATTTTTCTCTGCTACATACGGACAGATGGACAGACGTGACAAAGACTACGTATTTACATAATTACGAATGCACATAAAAAGGCAAAATAAGCCAAGTTAAGTGTCCAGGAATTGATTAAATGATTGATATAGAATAAAATTACGATGATTGCATAAAAAAAACATTGGGAAAATCTCTGATGGGATAACGAAAAAGAGTGGAATAAATTAAATAGGTTATAAAGAAATTACAAAACTCTAAAATTTTTATTCATAGCTCGTAGAATATTAAAACGTATAACGAATAAAAGGTATTATCATAAACTTATTATAATTATTAATTTATCGTCGTAGTATATGTGATGGCCAATGTACTCACTCACATATTTCATGTGCATAGGATTTTAAACTTATTTTTTTTTATTTGATTTTTTTTAAAACTAGCATCAGTTGTTTTAAGTACAGTTCATTACAACTGATTAGACTAGCTTTGTCAAAATGAATTTCTAAATAATAATTGTTTCAGTCAAAATCACGTTAACACTTAAACAGGATAACATCTATTGAAGAAATTTAAACATATTTAAAGTAAGACACCACCTGTTGCTAACAAACGCATGGTTGTCTTAAGTTTTCCATTTAAATAGTAATCAAATTTTCGCTAACTCTGTATATGTTATAATTTCAAAAGTTTGAAGTTAAGAAAACCTATTCAATCTCATCGCGTTCTTTCGAGCAGAGTTTTATTTTAGATACTGAATATCTTAATAAATTTTATGCTGTTATGACACATAAAGATACAGATAATCAAACATTTTGATAAAATATTGAAAGCTTTATGATTATTGCTATCACTGTAATGAGTCGGTACAGTTTATAAGAAACGAAAAAAGAACTCATAAATTTAACTGGTGATAAGAATTCATTACTTCAGTTACACCAGTGTTAGATTTATGTGTGGCTGCGTGAAAGCTAGAAAAGCTGGACCATCAAGAAAATAGTCCCATTTTATCTTTTAACTTTGTTTCTTAGCTTTCAGGATTTAATAAGATCGCAATGATCTTTGCTAATCAGATACTATAGATTTCTTCTACCTCTTTAATACGATCAGCATTAATTAATTTATTCATTGTTCCACTGTGTTTTGCCCTTCTTTGTGACTAGTATAAGTATTATTATGCATGCATAATAGAAATGCTGAGAAAAAAAAGTCTCCTAACTAACTTTGCCGAAAATCACATATAAAATTGCCAGTGGTAACAATCGATTAGAAATAAAGTGTACTAATTAATTCTATATTTGATCTTCGCTTAAAAGTTTGTTTACATATAGAAATTGTAACAAACTTTAAAAATTGCAACACAAACATCTAATTTTGACATCAGATTTGGATTCACTCATAAAGTACATATTCAGATACCAAATGAGATGTCTTTCGGTCAAGTAGTTTAGGAATTATGCAGTTTTAAAATTTGGAACCCTAATGTTAAATTGATAATTATGTTAAATAGATTAAAATGCGAGTAGTTTTTTACGCATGTATCAAAAACTACTTTGCATCCGTAATTTTTTATTTGCATATTTGAAGTACAAGTTTAGTTACTACGTCTGTTACTTGTAAAAATTTATTAAAAATTATTTATTAAATTTATTAATTTTATAAGAATAGTATTAGTATTAATTTTATATTTAAATTTATTATTAAAAGGATATTAATATTTAACTTAAAATTTATTATTAATTGTATATGCTAAAAAATATGTTCTGTGACCAATGTAAATACCAAGTACAATCAGCGCAAATCCTTCTGTGAAGTGAATATTCAAATTCTGGAAACAATTGTAGTCTTATACACACGGTTACTTCTCAATAAATGTATTTTACACCACACCAGAATTTAAAGGAAAAAGAATAATATATTTTCGTTTGTAATTTTTCTTTTACGTAAAAAAATCCCAAGTAATTAGGTTTCTATTCATTGATCTAAAATATTTCAGTAGCTTTAAAAGATGTCACGAAGTGTCTCATAGGATTTATTGATACATATGTCTTTTTTTTAAATCGCAATAATGCTTTCTGATTGCTCATAACTGGTGACAGCGGGGAATTTGTCACAAAAATTTAATCTTTTTCTCTGACCTTGCTCATGTTTTCGAAAGCGCAAAGCATTTATTTGTCAAGTCGATTAGGGGTTTATATAATGAAATATTTATTATTATTATTTTGACGTTTCAGAATTTATAAATTGTTAAATTTATCTGGTTTATTAAATGTATTGTATTGAATATTAATTCATTGAAACTATATGGAAATGTGATTGTTCATTGTGCTTTATATTTACAGAGCCATATATCATCATTTTTTGCAATGAAACTTTTGAATAGGTGATTAAGAATTTTTCACACGTTTATTCAATTAGTAAAACATGCATTCTTTAACGATAGAAGACGAATTTTTTTTCTTTCATGTTTCGATAAATTAGAATAATTCTATGATTGATTAGGCTAAACAAAAGTAAAAATTATATATTTTGCGGAAAAAAAGGGACATAAGAGTCGCAATAATTAAGACGGCGAATAAGGTGACATTTAACAAGGGGAATAATAAATTTATAAAAATTTGTTTTTTCTTCGTTTGCTATTAAATGAATTTTTATTCAAAGTTCTAACAGAATAGTTAAAAACTAACATTCATTGAGTTTAAGATCTAATTTTAAAAAGGTTGAGTTTACTTATAAAGGAAAAATTTAAATAAATTAAAAATATTTTTCAGTGATGAGTCAATTTTATTTTCCCAGTTAATTACTGGTTTGAATGGAGGACAAATTCGCATTTGTTTTAAAATAGGAGAGAATTCGCCCAATTTTTCCC
Organism: Maratus speculifer; assembly: GCA_964019185.1. Taxonomy (NCBI): domain Eukaryota; kingdom Metazoa; phylum Arthropoda; class Arachnida; order Araneae; family Salticidae; genus Maratus; species Maratus speculifer. The sequence continues at coordinate 240,618,890 of OZ025293.1, read as the reverse complement.
GCACTTGATGTTTCAGGAGTTGTCAGTACAAATTAACAGCTGTATTCATAGATATTGATAGAAGAAAGAGTAAATTATTCTTCAGTGTAATATGAAATAAATGCCTTGAAAAGATTAGAACTTATATCGCTCTTTGTCTTGACTAGCAATAGCAATGCATCTTGTTCTTTGTGTAGCCTCGTATAAGAATTTATTTATATTTCACCAATTTCTGTTAGTGTACTAAATAAAGTTAAGATAGAAAATGCATAACACATGTCCTTATGTAGGAATATAACCTTTAGCAGCTTAATATTGTGTGATTTTAACACAGTGTTAAAAAAAATTGGAGCTGTAAATATTTCTTCAAATTAAGCATCTTTTTAGAATAACTAGTACAAATATTTGTTAACGTATTCCTACAACTTTAAAGATACATGATTAGAATTTAATTTAATTAAAGCAGAATAATTAAGGCTTTTAAATGATACACATATATTGCGCGCAGGACTGTAAAAAATATATTCAATATATCTATTTAATATTATATATATATCCTTATAAAATCGTGCTTTTATTTCCATCTAAAATACTAATCAAGTTTACAGATGAAAATATTTTTTCAGGCATTTAAACAATATAACACAAAATCTATGATAAAGTTTAAATAAAAAATATATAAATCAATATGTTACAGGTACTTACTTAAAAATAAATAGATGTTATATAAAATACAATATAATACAAAATTTTAAGTTTCTATATTGCTTAATTCAGGAAATATGATGTTTGCAATGTGAAAAAAAAAAAAATCTAATTTGAGAAAAATGAATTTAAAGTTCAAATTTGTCTTGATTTGCACTAGTGTAGATCAACATATTTTATAATAATACCAGTTTTAATTAGAGTAGCGTTGTAAATTTTATTTTAAGTTCAGTAATATCTTATTCTGTCATAATCGACAAAAATAAATAAATAAATAAATAAAAAGTCTTAAAAAAATTAAGGTGGTCACCCACCTGAAGGTGAGACATGATTAAAGTTAAAGAAAAAATAGATTTTTATTTTATTTGTTTCATAAGTTTTTTTAACCTTCCTGAATCCATTGGTATGCCCATTTTTTCTGATTATTAGAAATAATCGTAAAAATTCAGGGGAATACACAGACGCGGACGCCACGCCTATTCACATTATTTTAAGCAAGCATTTATTTGTAATTTTACATTCTATTCGCACCACTATATTTTTAAAATAAACTTTTTAATATGCACACGTTGTCAATGTACAAGTAAAAGACTTTCTTAAAAAAAATAATGTAACCAAATAAAATTCGTGTAAGAGATGCTGGACCGGGAGTCACGTGGGAAGCGACATAGAATCGATAAAAGCTAAAACATTACCTCATTTATTAAATCAAACTAAATTTTATCCAATTTTATGTATACTTTAATTCACTTGTTTGAAAAAATTGTGCAAGAACTTCACACACGTTACAAGTGTCTATGTTTTTTCTCTTAAATGAAAAATCGTACTTTTTAGGTAAAAATCCCGTGTTATCTTATAAAGCACTCGAGTGATTTTAATAATATTTCTTTTGGTAGTAGAGCATGAATATAAGATATTCTATGGCAGATAGTTTTAAAAAACTTTAATTAGTTTTAAATAGCAAAAATCCTGAAAAATAGAAAATTTCTGAAAAATCAACATAGACACAGAACATCGTCACAGAAAAAATCTGTCTTCGATAAATATTGAGTAATTTCAAATTCAATAAATGTAGATTTTCACTAAAATCAGTCTGGTAGTTTCCAAGGAATCGGTTCTTAAAGCTGGCGTATTTTCTATATAGGTTTGCACCCAGTTTTATCTTCCTTTAAACAATTCACTCTCATTGTCAGTAGTACTTACAAATTCTTTTATGCATCACAGTATGTAATCAACAGAATTTATACGCACGCAAGTACTATCCAAAAATGTAGTAAACTTAAAAATCCAAACCAAAGTGGCACTTCCAGGAATTATCTCTTATGAGAGTATTGTAACCTAATTATTTTGTGCGTCACTGTAAATGAATGCAACGCAGACCAAATGTTTCAGTAAGCAACTGATAGTAAGCATATATAATAATAGATAATAGCATTCAGTAAGCATATACCAGTAACAGATATAGATTTCATTCTATATCAAACAGCATTAACAATATTATAATAAACCCCAAATTGTTTTCTCAATGGATCATTTTGTAAAAGAATTATTTTGTATGACTCTGTATAAAATATTATTACTAAACAATTGGTTAGTGTCACATTTTCATACGATGAACTGTAGCGAATGTAAAAGGGATGACTACTTTATTTCACTACTGTACAATAGAATTTTCGTCATTATATGGAAATTTCAGCAGTTATTTTAAATTTCCATATGCAGATTGCCTCTTCAAATAAAGTAAGTCATATACTATCGAAACATCTAATGTGAATTAAAAGAGTTTTTTTTTTTTTTTTTTTTTTTTTTTTTTTTTTTTTTTTTTTTTTTTTGCTGCTTTAATTAGAATCATGCTTAACTTATTAAAAATAAATGGTCAAGTGCGAGTAATACTCGTGCTCAGAGGGTTCCGTGCAACAATCATATGAATAATCAACCCCTTGGGAACGAGCGACTTGTGTATGCGCCACTTGAATTTCTCAGAATCCTTCATTATTTCCACCAGTTATTTTTTATTGTAATGTTTACTTCATTTAATTGGAGAATTTTTGCGATTTAACTATAGAAAATTTTCAGTTTTGAAAACCCGTTGGTTAAAGATTAAAAATTAAGCAAAGTGATTTTATCGCGAAGGAGTTAACTGTATTATTAAAGGAAAATCGTTGCTGAAAGAATAAAAAGACTTTGTAAAAAACTATACAATGTAGGTTATTAGTTGTATATACTAGAAAAGTATGAATGGGTAGGGGGAACTGGGGCACATTGATACACCCCCTGTACTGCACACAGGGTCATTATAGGATAGTTTCGCAATAGGTTCAAAAGGTGATACTAATGCACTCAACTACCTACAGAAAATCTTGGAATGATTCAGTAGTTTGATGAAATGGGACGGGTGATTAATTTTTTTTTGTAAGTCAAAAGAAAATTTGAGTTGTGCTATTGAAATGGTATTATACAACTGTTCCAGTATTTTCAGTCGAAAAGAATACTCTCCCTGGCAAGTAAAGCTACTCGTTATCAGTTCCTCATTCTTTATTGTTAGATAAATTATGAAGCACTGGACTTGAGACTCATTTTATTCAAAATGGCTGTATGGGGCACATTGATACAGTCTATGTCGCACTCCTTAATCCAACCATTTTTCGCCAAAAATTTCTAATATAAGTTTTTATTGAGGTGAAATAGCTCTAATTTCTTTATATTAGAAGATTTCATAGTATTTTTGCAAACAGAGGACGTACGAACTTACCCAACATCTATTGCTAGTAGCATTAACAAAAGAAAAGGACGGCAGCCTGGGAAATCTCAAATTTATATTGATTCTCCAGAGAAAAAAGTATTTTCGACATGAGAAATATTAAGTAAGAGAAACAAGCTTCAGAACAACACAGAATAATTATAATATAAACAGAATTTTTAATATAATTATCCTTTATTTTCTGTTTATAAACCTATTTATAAACAGAAAATCTGGTAATTTTTTCACATTTCCTAAGAAAGAAGATAATGTTGGAGTTGAAGTGCCAGATATGACAAAGGTACCACAGCCAACAATCAGACAAGAAACAGCCAGAAGGTCATTAGGTCATTATACATTTCATTTTGATTGCTTTAATATTGCTAACAAATAACTTGTGGGCGATTTCATTATCTATAAATAAATATAAAATGGTTTGCTAACTATTTTTCTATGAAAAATATGCATTGGCGGTATTTTGTCTTCATTTTGCCAAACGTATCAAAGTGTCCCATGAAGTGTATCAATCTGTCCCGGGGATGGGGCACATTAATACAAATGAGTTTTTTTTTACTTTTTTTTTAAATTACATGCAAAAATAATATATAAAACAACGATTGTACATTTTTATTACACACTACATAAGTTTTGCTGACACTACATGGAAAAATAAGTTGAAATTTCTACTTTCTGGACACCTAAAAAATTCTTAGAAAAAAGCTGTATCAGTGTGCCCCAGTTCCCCTTATACCATAAAAGTTCAAAGAGATATGAAGCCTAAATAATATCAAATATTGCTATTCTGTATAACTCTTTTTTTTTATCTTATTCTTACCTATTTATAAGGAACTTAATTTGGTACTGATGATAAAAGGTAGTGCATATTTAAACTTCATTTTGCATTTCATAAAGCTAAATTCAACGTAGTAATAATCTTTTTTTTACAGTGTAGTTAATATAAAAAATTGTTCAAAATTTAAACTTGAAATTGTGCTAAAGGAGCTTGTGTCGTAAGGAGCTCGCAAATTTGCAAAGCCGCTTTAGTTCGTGACGCGTTTTTCCAGAAAGGTTTTTAATTATCTTTAAAAGACACAGGAGTCGTAATGAGAAACCCACTCAATGCGAACTAGTCGTGAACCCCATAGTATTCGTGCAGTGTTCGCACGCATAAGGAATTTTTAAAAAAGTAGACTTTTTGTACCAAACATTTCATAACGTAGTGAACTCTACATGCGAAGTAAGGAATGTTTTGCATTAAATAAAGCAAAAAATACTTTAAAAATTCCCGGTATTAAAATGGCTATTTTTATTTGTAATTTCCTATGCGTACGGAACCTAATTTACGTGATTAATACTAATTAAATTAGCCTCTTTAGACAATATAATGTTTATTTCTTTTATACTGCACTAGATATCGCATTACACAAATATATTATTAAAAATTGTTATTTAGAATTTAAAAGCCGATGGCATGCAGAGTACGCCCCGCCTATCACTTTATTATGTAAAACCATCCAGGTCCTTAAGGGTTAATCTCTCGGCTAATTACTGACAATTATTTTCAAAAATCATTATGAACAATGCTTTTATACTTCTGCTTTAGGTACATCCGACACTCCTCAACACCTTTCCTCAATGCCCAAAAATCGAAATTTGTGTGTAACAGAAAAATGTGCTTTTCTCAAAAACTATACAATCTAGAGTAATTGTTATAGTTTTCCTGCAAGGTTTAAAATAACATCTACTACCTCTAATAATTTCATAAGTTTAATTTCTGTAGATTTGGAAATAGATGAGGAGGAACATATTTGTACTATACATTTCCGATTATATTTCAAACATTTTCTATCTAAACTGACATAAAATATATTTTTCAGTTCAGCTTTAAGAAAGCTTTCAAACGATACCTTACACGATAAAAAAAAAAAAAAAAAAAAAAAAAAAAATCAAGTAACATAATTAGTTTTTTCCCCTTAAATCCTAAATACATTTTAGAATGTTTAATAATCTGTAAATATGTCGGTCAAATCTCTTTATAACAACTCCCCATTTGAGCTTTCCACGTTTCATAGTTTACGAGTAAAACGACTGTGACAGACCGACAAACAAACAAGGGAGTGATCTTGTAATGGTTCCGTTTTCACTTTTAGGTAGCTTTCATTACAAAAAGTAAAAAGCTACATATTGCAGCCGTCCCGGAGGAAAGCACTTAAAGAAAATTTGGTATATTTTCACCGATCATGACCCCCAGACCCCAAAACCACCCTCCGTCCAAATGTTGACATATATATATAACCATATGTATGTATATATATATTATATACAGGGTGTTTCTAAATTCATGGTCCAAACTTTAAGAGGCGATAATACACATCAAGACAAACAATATTTAAATAGGAAACCAAGGGTCCCAAAGTCTTCCGAATGAGATAGGCGCCATTAAAGTTTAGGGTCCAAAAATTCAAATGATTATGAAAAACAGAAAAATTGGTCGATTCGTTTGCGGTTTTCACTAAAATTATTCTTTATGTCAGTATTGTCTTGAAAATAAATTATAAAGATAAATTTCAAAAAATGACGATAGAGGGCGCTTTAGAATTTAGAGTAACGAACAACTATTTTTTACCGTTATTTTTTGCACCTCATTAAAGGTTTCGTAAGCTTAGACTTAAACTTAAATTTTGAGCTCAAAATCTGAATAGTTGGAAGCAGTTAAGTAGCAAAAACTTAACTGTGTTCAGAGGGTTTTAAATTCAAATGATTATAAAAAACGGAAAAATTGGTCGATTGATTTGCGGTTTTCACTAAAACTGTTCTTTATGTCGGTATTTTATTGAAAATGAATTATAAAGATAAATTTCAAAAAATGCCGATAAAAGGCGCTTTAGACTTTGGAGTAACGTACAACTATATTTTACCGTTATTTTTCGCATCTCATAAAATTTTCTTAGAAGCTTAGACATAAACTTAAATTTTGAGATGAAAATCTGAATCGTTGGGAGTGGTTAAGTAGAGCAAACTGAACTGTGTTCAATGGGGGTGGGGAGGTTCAAATTTCAAATTATTTTAAAAAACGGAAAAATTGGTCGATTCGTCTGCCGTTTTCGCTAAAACTATTCTTTATGTCAATATTTCCTTGAAAATATATTTTAAAGATTAATTTCAAAAAATACCGATAGAGGGCGCCTTAAACTTTAGAATAACAGATAAAGACAAAATAAAAAGTGTTCTGGAATCATTGTTTTAAGTTCTAACACATAAATGAAAAATATTTTTCAACTTTTAATTTCTTCGTATTTAATTTTAAATTTTAAATTTTTTTAAATGGCCGCCATTTTGAAACAACATGGTGGATGATGCTGTCTAACGAACTCGGTCGAGACATTTGTATGTACTATGTACATACCAAGTTTCATTCAAATCGGTTCACAAATACGTTAGTTACAGCATGACAAAAATCAGATTGTTTCAAAATGTCAGCCATAAGAAAAATTCAAAGTTCTATAACTCAATCATTTCTTAAGATATAAACAAAATAAAAAGTGGTCTGGAATCGTTGTTTTAAGTTCTAACACATAAAAGAAAAGTATTTTTCAACTTTTAATTTCCTCACATTTAATTTAAAATTTTAATTTTTTTTTAAATTTTAAATGACCGCCATTTTGAAACAAGATGGCGGATGATGCTGTCTAACGAACTCGGTCGAGACATTTGTATGTACTATGTACATACCAAGTTTCATTCAAATCGGTTCATAAATACGATAGTTATCGCATGACAAAAATCATATATATATATATATATAATACCATTAAAAGTAGACAAGATTCACCAATGGATTTTATCAATAAAACAATAAACCAAAACGAAGAATTAAATTGAATTATAGTAAACAATATTAACCATTTGAAATTAACCATTAAATTTTATAACTTATAGCACAATGAACATGGAAGGAAAAAAGAATAATATGAATACAAATGAAATTTGTAGAACCAAAGCAGAATCTTCAGGTCCCAAATACTTTGGAACTACAAATGGAGTGTGTGGTTTCATCTTCGTATTTGCCATGAAAAAGCAAAACAATACGAATTTGGGACTACCATCACAGAAAAACCAAATTATTAAGCAAGGAACAAAGATATTTTACAAAAAGGAGTTGAAAGTAAGTAAAAATAATAGTTATCCATAACAAACAAAAAAGATAAAGCTGAATGGAAATATAATTGAACTGGAAAAATAATTAATAATCGATATTAACATAAAATTAAATTAATAAAATGTTTAAATTGGAATTAAGAGATAGCATTCATATTAACATATAACTTAAAATACATTATTGTTACTTTAATCAGTAACATTGTGACTTTACATGGTAAAAACTCATTATCTTAATATAGGATAATAAAAATTAAAAAATAAAATAAAATAAAATAAAAATTAAAGAATAAAAATTAAAAATAATAAAAAATAATAATAATAGTAATAATATTATTAATAATAATACCAAAAATTATATCAATAACATTAAAAATAATTTGATAATTAAAATATAGCTATTTAACTATAGATATAACTAGACAAATATCCATATACTGGTGTAAATTAAACAGTTTAAAAATTATGTTAAAATATATAACCTACTCTCAATTTTTTTATATATATATAAATAATTAACCTTTGCGTTTTTATCCAGACAACACCACCCTCCTCCGTACTCTAACATCTACCCGCCCAACCAACCTATATATATATTTTTTTATTACTTTTTAACATTTTTAATTTTTTATTATTATTTTTATGTTTTATAATTTTTTTATACATTTTTTACGCAAAGAATTAATTATAAGATCATGTAATATCTAATTATAAATTAAAGAATATATGAATTTTTTAGGATAACCATTATTTATAGCATCATATGCAAGCTTTTTAATATTAGTATTAATTAAATGGGAAGAACATAGACATTTTATTCTATATAAATGGTTAAGTATTATATTACGATATACAGAATTATGAAGACATGATTTAAAATTAGTAAAGGTATTAACTTTAAAATTAAATTCTTTCCTTTTGTCATAAATATCAGTTATAAATTTGTTCTCTTTTAATATAATTTTAATATCTAAGAAATTGATTGTATTATTAAAAAGTAGGTTTTTTGAAAGTTCTAGATTAGAAGGATAATCAACAGGGAATTGAGATATACAAGTGTTATCAGTATCAATTAAAATTACATCATCTATATATCGATATAAATGTATTGTATTATTTAAATAATGACGTTCGTAATATAAGTCAGATAATACACTAGATGTACTACCACCTTGTGGTATACCAACATTTTGAATATATATATTGTTATCATGCATGATAAAATTATTATAGATAATGAAATTAGTTAAGGTATGAAAGTAATCAGAATCAATATTATGTGATATATCCAACTCGTGTTGATATTTTTTAAAAAGCTCATTTATGATATTATGTAAATCCGATAAATCGATATTATTAAATAAATCTTTAAAATCATAGGTAGTGATATTTTTTATACATTTAAGATTTTTCATAATATGGACCAGTTCATAACTATTTTTTATGCAATGTGTATTATCACTTTTTTTTTTTGTAATATTATATATTTGATTAAGAATTACTAATAGAAGTTTGTTAGCAGCATTATTATAAGTATTGCAACCAATTGTAACAGTTCTGAATTTAACAGGATGCTTATGAAATTTGGGTAGTATATATATGGTTATATATATATACAGGGTGTTTCTAAATTCATGGTCCAAACTTTAAGGGGTGATAGTACACATCAAGACAAACAATATTTAAATAGGAAACCAAGGGTCCCAAAGTCTTCCGAAGGAGATAGGCTCCATTAAAGTTTAGAGCCCAAAAATTCAAATGATTATGAAAAACAGAAAAATTGGTCGATTCGTTTGCGGTTTTCACTAAAATTATTCTTTATGTCAGTATTGTCTTGAAAGTAAATTATAAAGATAAATTTCAAAAAATGACGATAGAGGGCGCTTTAGACTTTAGAGTAACGAACAACTATTTTTTACCGCTATTTTTTGCATCTCATTAAAGGTTTCGTAAGCTTAGACTTAAACTTAAATTTTGAGCTCAAAATCTGAATAGTTGGAAGCAGTTAAGTAGCACAAACTTAACTGTGTTCAGAGGGTTTTAAATTCAAATGATTATAAAAAACGGAAAAATTGGTCGATTGATTTGCGGTTTTCACTAAAACTATTCTTTATGTCGGTATTTTATTGAAAATGAATTATAAAGATAAATTTCAAAAAATGCCGTTGGTTACTCCAAAGTTTAAGGCACCCTCTAACGGTATTTTTTAAAATTAATCTTTAAAATGTATTTTCAAGGAAATATTGACATAAAGAATAGTTTTAGCGAAAACGGCAAACGAATCGAACAATTTTTCCGTTTTTTATAATCATTTGAAATTTGAACCTCCCCACCCCCATTGAATACAGTTCAGTTTGCGCTACTTAACCACTCCCAACGATTCAGATTTTCATCTCGAAATTTAAGTTTATGTCTAAGCTTCTAAAAAAATTTTATGAGATGCGAAAAATAATGGTAAAATATAGTTGTACGTTACTCCAAAGTCTAAAGCGCCCTCTATCGGCATTTCTTGAAATTTATCTTTATAATTCATTTTCAATAAAATACCGACATAAAGAAAAGTTTTAGTGAAAACCGCAAATCAATCGACCAATTTTTCCGTTTTTTATAATCATTTGAATTTAAAACCCTCTGAACACAGTTAAGTTTGTGCTACTTAACTGCTTCCAACTATTCAGATTTTGAGCTCAAAATTTAAGTTTAAGTCTAAGCTTACGAAACCTTTAATGAGATGCAAGAAATAATGGTAAAAAATAGTTGTTCGTTACTCTAAAGTCTAAAGCGCCCTCTATCGTCATTTTTTGAAATTTATCTTTATAATTTATTTTCAAGACAATACTGACATAAAGAATAATTTTAGTGAAAACCGTAAACGAATCGACCATTTTTTCTGTTTTTCATAATCATTTGAATTTTTGGACCCTAAACATTAATGGCATCTATCTCCTTCGGAAGACTTTGGGACCCTTGGTTTCCTATTTAAATATTGTTTGTCTTGATGTGTACTATCACCCCTTAAAGTTTGGACCATGAATTTAGAAACACCCTGTATATATATATATATATATATATATGTCAACATTTGAACGGAGGGTGGTTTTGGGGTCTGGGGGTCATGATCGGTGAAAATATACCAAAATTTTCTGGAAGTGCTTTCCTCCGGACGGCTGCAATAGGTAGCTTTTTACTTTTTGTAATGAAAGCTACCTAAAAGAAATCTACATGATGAATTAACATAATCAGAAGTATGCTCGACAAAGATTTTTCTTTTATACATCTAATAAATTTTATTCATTCTTTAAAACTTGTTGAACTTAATTATATTTTTCTCATTATAAGTTCTTAAATTCTCATTGCATTGATTTTTTTTTTTTTTTTTTTTTTTGCCACGGCTGCTTTGCAAAGAGCGGCATACTACAGCAAATTGAAAAGTCTTTCTGACACTTTGATCTGTGGCTGGTTGATAGAATCATTCATTTGAATCATGAAGAGCAGCCAAGCATAAGATAAATTAAGAAAAAGTGATGGACAGTAAGACCCTTAAAGCTAAAATCTTCTAGACTTTTTTCTAATGTTCTCAACATTAGAAAATGCAGCAATAAAGAACATCTGCATTAAGCAAAGTAAAAGAAAATGGTAAAACGAGGCTTGAGAAATTTTGTGTTCTGATATATGCCCAAATTGATTTTAATAATTAGATAAAGAAAATTTGTAGATACAAGAAATCGAAGTGCGCTTATCTTTTTCAGATAAAAGTTAAGGGTCTTTCAAAAAATATTCTTCAAATATGAATGCAAAATCATCCGTAATCATCTTCCGCATCACGAACAACCGTATAGCGTGCCCTCATTTACCTCGTTCGCCTCGAATGCATATTTGCATTTCATACTAAATTTACAAAATTGTTTTTTTTTCTTCTGAAAAATAAAATTTTTATTTATTATAAATATACACATGCACACGCAAACACACATATATATTTACTAAAATCTAATGAATTATCAACGAGTAAAAATATTGTAATTAGATGTGTGTGGTATTTGAGCGGGAGGGAGGTCTGAAAGTCTTACTCATCAAGGATTTTTTTCAACTAGGCGATATATAAGCTCCTCTGGGCTCCAGTTTATGTTAAATATTCACCGAAGTAAAAAAGTACCCCAGTACATACTAACCATTGATTAGAAATTATATTACATCCATTGTTAGGATCAGCCATTGTCAAGATGCCAAGGATTTTTTTGTTTAAAAAAATAATAATAAAATAAATAAATTGTACAATAATTATTAATTAAAAGGTGCTCCAAGGTCTTCCCCCGGTGTAAAATTAAAGGGTTTTCAAGAACAGCAGCAATGGACCAAAATTCACTATATCTATAAGGACGGAAAATAACTCTGGATAAACATTGCTTCTGTGAGACAATCAAAACTTCCTCGCTTTAGAAATAGTAAAGATAGAAATAGTAAAAGTTCCGCTCCAGTGAAAGTTTTTGAAAGAGTTGTGAATTGTGCTAAGTTACCAAAAAAATCAAATAAAAATATAGGGGTACTAAAGATCATTAGCTAAAAATAAACAAAAAAAAATTAAGTTGATTTTTAAACGAAATAATTATATTTTTTACTTTATTTTTTTATATATATTTGGTGTTTTAAAAGTCCTGGGAAAGTTTAAATGTCTTGGATTAATTTAAATATCCTGAAAATATTTAAATTTACTTTTGCCGAAACATCTTACAAATAATTTTATTAATAAAGAAAACAATATCGAAACAGTCAAATAAAGATAATCTTGCTCAAAAATGCGATTTTTTGCGAGAAATTTACGGTGCCATTTTCATGTATAAATTCATGAATTTGTAGACAATTTTCTTTAACAGTTTTGGAACCGAATAGCGTTTTTTTTTATTTTTCTACGGATGTATAAATTGAGTTATAGTAGGTTTCTGTCTGTTGTCCATTTTTTAAATCGACTTAAACTACCATATTTGACGAATAATTTTGGAAAGACCCTTAACTTTTATGTGAAAAAGATAAGCGCTCTTCGATTTCTTGTATCTACAAATTTTCTTCATCTAATTATTAAAATCAAATTGGGCATATATCAGACCACAAAATTTCTCAAGCCTCGTTTTACCATTTTCTTTTACTTTTCTTAATGCAGATGTTCTTTTATTGCTGTATTTTCTAATGTTGAGAACATTAGAAAAAAGTCTAGAAGATTTTAGCTTTAAGGGCCCTACTGTCCATCACTTTTTATTAATTTATCTTATGCTTGGCTGCTCTTCATGATTCAAATGAATGATTCTATCAACCAGCCACAGATCAAAGTGTTAGAAAGGCTTTTCAATTTGCTGTAGTATGCCGCTCTTTGCAAAACAGCTGTGGCAAAAAAAAAAAAAAAATCAATGCAATGAGAATTTAAGAACTTATAATGAAAAAAATATTATTAAGTTCAGCAAGTTTTAATGAATGAATGAAGTTTATTAGATGTATAAAAGAAAAATCTTTGTCGAGCATACTTCTGATTATGTTAATCCATCATGTAGATTTATTTTTTTTTTCAATTATCCATTGCTAAGAAATGTAAAAAATATTCTGACACAATAATAATATTTTATTTTAATGAATATCACAAAAAGATTTACTGTCATTACTTAGATTAAAAAAAATTATTGTTGAAGAGAATGCTTCAGATCTGTGAAATATTAAATATTAAATTTTAGGAATTTTTGGTTTCAAATAATAAACGTTCTTTTCCATTGTATTAATCATTTATAAATTTAATTTGATGTTAAACTTTCTTTTAGAATAATTTAGGAATTTCTTGAGGAGAGATCTTCTGACGGGAAAGGAAATCCCCTAATTTGTTTTACGAATTAAAATAATTGCTTAGAATTATATGAAATCCTTAAAAATATTAACAGTAGCTAATAAAATCTACTATGTTATTTTAAAAAAAATCATAGTGATTGGTGAAGTTATGATACGAATTTAATATTTCCAACTGAGCGAAAAAACATCCAGACCGAAAATCGAACTCACATCCTTAGCTTACATTGCCAATTCTCTACTGTTTAAGCTACCTGGGCTAACAAACGGCGAGCATATTTCACTCACATAATCTTACTGGTAATAACATCTGGTCTGCCATCTAGACAGCTCAATAAAATAAACTGCAGGTAAAGAAAACATATTAACTATTGGAATTTCTTTATCTGCGGTTTATTCTATTCAGCTGTCTACATGGCAGATCAGATGTTATTATCAATAAGGTATAAGCTAAATATGCTCATAAGTTGTCAGCGTAGGTTACTTAAACAGTAAAGCATTGCAATTTTAGCTAAGGATCTGGGTTCGATTCCCGCTTTGGGCCTTTTTTCGCTGAGTGGGAAGTAATCAATTTGTATAATACTAAAATGAAATTGATCATTAGCTCTTTATGAAAGTCCAACATAAATGTATGAAATTGAAAATTAAAATGTACCGTGATATAATTCATGAAGAATCGTGATCTGCTGTTCCCGAATCTACTTTTTTAATCATGAGCTCAGAAGGGCTGTATAAAACATATTCTCCGGTCCATTGATCAGTCTGAAGCGGAACACGCAATGATTAATGCCCAAGCACGCTTGGTATTCATTTTATTTACTTCAACGAAATAAATCTTGAATGACTCAATAACCTTGCCGAAATCTTAAGGTGAGTTTCAGTGAACATAAGTGTCTAGTTATACAATAATTTAACTCTAAAAAAATACATGAACAAATGAATCTGAAAATTTCCTTTTCGAACAACCCGCGCTTCTTAGATTGAATTAAAAATGCTGTTTAAAACATGAAACAAGCTAATAATATATGTTGTGAAAGCGATTCTAGTTCATTAAACATATGGATTAATATCATGACAGTTCATGCAGCCGTATGCTACCATCTGAGTTCAACTGGTATAAAACCATACCATATCCTGCGTCAAGCTCTAATCTCCCTCAAATGCTTTTTGAATGATTTTTTACAGAACATATAATGCACGTATAAATACATATGTGCATGATAATGCTTTTATTAATAAAGACTTTCCTAAAAGCAGTGTGACAGTTTTAATCAAAGCATTTGTTCACTGATCATTACCACTTTTAATGTATCATATTTGCTCATTAAAAAAATACATTAAGTATGCTTAAGACTTTATTTATTAAGAAAAAAATCACATTTAGAAATTCATCACATACTTTTTGGCCTATCCCAAGATGAGGGTTTCTTGAAAGATATTATTTTAAGCTTTTTTTTTTTTTTAAATAATAGATAATAAAGTACATAATGAATTAATATATCCAACAAAGTGATGTTTCAAACCTTTTTTTTCCTTAAGTGGATTTCCCAGGATTTTGAAAAAACTGTTATGCAACTGCTGTTACCACATGTAATTTATTTCTATTCCTGCAAAAAAAAAAAAAAAAAAAAAAGAAAAGAAAAAAAAAAGAATATATATATATATATATATATATATATATATATATATATATATATATATATATATATATATATATTCCAGACAAAAAAAAATGTTTATAAGTGAGCAAGTGGTGCCGGTAATATTTTGAATATTTTTTATGAATATCAAATGTAGTGTACAAATTTGCACTTTTCTCTTCAGGATATTTTTTCTCTATGTAACATCTGTTATCAAACATTTGATGCCTTTATGTTATGATTCTAGAATAATTATACATTAAATTAATTTACATTTGGTAGCAATTTCTTTTACCTAGATTGATAAGTAAATCGAATAAAATGCGTTCTCAGAATATTTTTGTTTTTTTTTTCGGAATGTAATCTCTATTGCCTATAACCTGTGTCACCAGATACAGTTAATAATCTTCAAAATTAGCTATGAATTCATTTAATTAAAAAAACTCAAGGTGTATAGTAAACTTAAAAAATAATTCCTAAGATATTAGGTTAACAAATTTACTAAATTAAGTTAATTTCGGTAATTTTAATTTGGTTTTGGTAACAGAGGTTACTTTACTTAATCTATGTTACTAAGTAAAATAGATTACAGATGTTATTCTTGAAAATATTCTAGCTATGCATTTAATTTTAAAAACAAAGTTGGTGCAATAAATGATAAACATCATTCATAACATATGAGGAGAAAAAAAAATCATTAAATTAAGTTCTTATTGATAACTTTTCTGCTACTATTTTACGTAATTTTTGTTACTTGATGTGACTTCTGTTGCAAGTTATAATTAATTTCTAAAATTTTATTGTTTTGATTATTTTCAAATGTATCAACAGATTTATTTACTGTATAAGTGGCACACCATTAAATACCCATTTTGAACTAGAGTAATTTTTTAAATAGTTTTGACTTTAAAATTTGTAATTTGTTAACAGAGTTTACATGGTCATCCATTTATTCATTTTCTGGAAACATATTTTAACTAATAGCATTAACAACTCTAAGAACATGTATTAAATACAGCAGTAAAGAAAATTGTTTGGCGCCTTGTTCGTATGATAATTGCATCTTTGGGTTGGCAATAGAGGTTGCAAATTGTACACTTTGGCAACTTTCAACAGGTCTGCTAACTTAAATAAATAGCTTTAAACGCAGCTTTCAATTATTTGTTACATTTTAATCTTTATACAACTAGAAACTGCAATTATTGTGACCATTTATGTAATGAAAAAAATTACGGTATGAAATAATAAAAAATCTGTATGAAAAGTTGAAATGATCCTGCTTTATAGATATTTTTAAGTTTACAATTGAATTCTATTTTAAGATATAAATTTTCTGTATATTCTTAAAGAATACATAACTTAAAAATAAATATGACAATATAATTACAAACGAATGTTTTCTTAAAGCCATAATCATATTGTCTTTTATTTAAGCATATAAGTTGAATGTTCGGTATAGACAAACGGTGTGAGGCAAGAAAATGGGAATAAAACTAAACAGATGCTTGAAAATTTGTAGTGAATCACATCAAAAGATTAAGATAACAAAAATGATATGCACATGCGGTATCTACTGCCTATAAAATTATAATCATGGAAAGAAAAGAAACAGATTGACATAATTTCAAACACTTTTCAACGTTCTTAGATATTGTGAACAATTTAGAAGACTTCTATTAAAAAGAATCAATTTTTGCTTTGAACTCAATGATTCCATCTCCATAGATTACTAAAACACTTACAAAACTCACATTATATTCCGATCTGAGACGCATGATATGAATCATGCAAATCATTTAATTTTATATATGATTAAATTATCTGATAAATAAATCATTTCACAAGGCTTTGTTAACAAAATGCTCAAATCCTAAATAAAACTCTAAGATCAAATGAAATATTTCACCTTGATTCAATCATAAAATTCAAAATATGAAATTTCAAAAGCTTAATTTTACAATTAAAAGGCGACTAAAATAATAAAATAGATGCTGCAAGTTAGAAATATACATTTATTTAAAAACGTCTTGGTATTTTAGCCTTTTTATGATAAAATTTTTATTTTTAACTTGTAATATCTATTTTAATATTTTCGGTGACGTATTTGTATAAATGAACAGCAATTAGTTATTAAATTATTCTCTGATGATAACCTCGGGAAAAATGCTAGCCGAAAGTACTAAGAAATTTTTAAATAAAATGTATATTTTTAACTTGTAAAACGTATTTTATTATTTTTGTAGCCTTTTGAGTCAAACAGTGAGCTTTTGAAAGTTTATATCGTGTATTTTATGCTCAAATAATTTCATGTTTTTGGGTATCAGTAGCATACTAGGTGCATTATTTTAATTTAAACTCGGAAAACTTATCAAAGAATTGAGGCTAATAATACATATAGTAAAATTGCTTTGTCTTACATCTAGAAAAAATGCGAAGGTGTACAAGAAAGCATGCTGTTTTACGCTGTTAGAAAATCAAAAGTTTTAACAATTACATGTATCATCACGAAGATTTCATCAGAAAAATAAGATTAATCGAATATTTTCGAGCTAAATATTATTCATCTAGAAGGGATTAAGAAAACTTTATGATAAAAGGATACAAAACATAAGCCTTAGAGTACAAAATATAAACTATAGTGAACCGCTGAAACTGAGATGGTGTTTCCACCCTATCGACCATTATGATGGATATCCAGTTACCAGTGAGACTGAATGATTTATGTTAGGTTCAGATTGCAATTTATAAATCATAACAGTTTTCATGGTCTGTTTCTACCCATACAGACGCTTTTCCTCTCTCGTTCTCCCTGTTTCTTACACAGAAGAACACATACAAGGTAAGCAGTTAATAACAGATGAACGCATATAACTTTTGAACGGAACATATTCTAGAAAAATGATTCACACACATTGTCTAACATAATTGAGCTATCTTCAGATTCATCTAGCAACTTAATTTGGATGTTAATGATTTTACTTATAAAATCATTAAAGATGTGAAAGAAAAAGTATATCAGCTAAAATATGTTGGACAATATTGATTTCGAATATAACTCGACTTTGTGAATTGCGTTATTAAAAAGAACTGAAATTAATTTAAGGTGTCTCAAGGCTCCTAAATCTTAAAAATTGTCTGAAATTGAAATTTTTTGTAAATGTTAAACTCCTATCTTTTCTTTATCCTATCTTTTTTTCCTATTCTAACAATTTGGTATAATTGTTCCCTTGAAATACCCATTAGAACAGAAGTTATGGCTTTTAGCATTATACCCGCTGAATAGCTGAAGCGGTGGAGGTTTCCAAAGCTTTGAAATAATTTTTCTACAACTGACTTTTTCCGTGTAACACGCAATACACCTCAAAATCTTCTGAAGATTTTTTCATGAAATTTTCAAAATGTATTTTTCACGTTAGTCTCTATAAACGGAAGCTAAAATTTCCTTTTTATTGTAGAAAAAAACATATTTCTTAGGTGAGTATATTGTAGATTTTTTTTTAAAATTTTACATTAGATAAATGTAATTTTGTATTAAAATATGAAAATACTTTAAATACAAATATTTTTAAGTTCAGTGCAATTATTACAATCCGACTTATAAGTAAACACCAAAATTTTCCTTCTAGTTGATAAATTTATTTTGTAATTCTGCGCGTAAACTGTTATGCCAATTTTTCTTCTCGTCAAATGTCTGATAGTTTGGAGTACTTTGTAAATGATAATTCTGCATCTTGCATTTTTTTAAATACAAGAATTGAAAGTACATACTTATATTTTTTTTTATCACAATAAAAATTGTGTCTTAAAATGAAATACATTTCCAGATATTAAATGTTGAGAATGATCTCTTCTTTTTTTCATTTTTTTTTCCAGTTTTTAGAGTTCTGAGACTCCTTAATAATTTGTGTTTCTGATCAGTGTTTCGATTCTTGCCAATTTAAAACAATCGTTCTCAGCATGGTACGTTCACCCCACAAGTGCGTAATGGGGAAATTCCGAATTATATACTAAACCAATCCCTTTACTTCTTTTATCATTTTAGAAAAAGCAATTTCGTAAGCTAAAAATGAAATTAATTTAATCAAACATCAATTAATAAAAATACCCTTTTTTATCGTATTTCCAAATGCATCTCAATCAAAATCTCAAAATAGAATTAAAACACGAATAAGCAAATGAATAGTCTAAATACAATTAATTTAATAGCCCCTTTCTCATCCCCTACATTTTTTTTGCTTTTAATTTTTTCTTTTTCAATTTTTACAGAATTCTTTTGACTATTCATTAAACGAGATTTGTATCTCTATTAAATATGCTGTATTATATATCACGCGGGGAAAATTTTAGGCATGAAACTACTGAAGGCTACATCTAAAACTTGATGTCTAGAACATATTTAACCTAAAAAATATTAGAAATATCTAAACGAGCTATTATCACCATAATGAAAATAATAAATCCCAAAGGTTAGAATTTACGGCTTTAAAAACGTGAATGGTTTCTTAACATATACAGGGCCTTTAAAACGGTGATGTGTATTCACTCTAAAAAAAACTTCCGTCTTTTCACAGAAAAAGAACTGGCAGCACTGCTGCCAGACATTGTCTGTACATTGACGATTTTCCGTTTATTTTTTTCTCCGTCAAAAGAGGAAAAACATCCGTCACTTGAAAAAAGTTTGGAAAAAATCAACGCGGAAGAGGTGGGGATCGAACTGAGGACCCCAGGATTACAAGGCCAACACTCATCCACAGCGCTACGATTGCTCATGAAAATTTTGCTTTAAAATAGAAGCGTTGATTTCATATGGGTGTGGTTTGGTGTATTTCGTTAAAAAGCTTTTAATTTTGCAGTTAATCTCGGAAAGTTTTCATCTTTAATGAAACTGTGGCTGTTTTTTTTTTCTTTACGTTTAGGATTAATATAGTATAAAAATGTGAATTTTAAATATATAACGTAGATTGTCAGAGAAAAAACATGGATGTTTTATTTTTATTCGATAAGATTTTTTTTAATAATATCAATTTTTTTTTTTTTTTTTTTTGCATTTTATTTTTTAATTAAAATATTTTTTAAATGTCTTCACTTAAAGTGTATTTTATATGCGAATATTTATAATAGAAATAACTTAGTATATTGAACTATATTCAACTTATCCAACTTTGAATAACAGATTGTGAGAATTTTTGAACGAATAAAGAAAGTAATTGTTATTTATTTTTAAATTCGAAAATATTTTTGTCTTTTAAAACTAAATTAGACATTTTAATCGATAGAATATTTTTGTTTTTCATTTAAAAAAAAAAAAAAAAAATTCGAATTTATTACTAACAGACCCAATGCGCATGCGTGCTAGATATAAACGGAATCGTTTCCTCATTTTTCGACTTTCGGAATGAACTCACAGCACAAATACGTTTTCTGGGAGAACAGAAGTTATTTGTGAAAAAATAACGATAAATTAGTGTATATTGACGAATTTTTCTGACAGTGTTTAACAATTAATATACTGTGTGATAAATATACACTTCTCAAAACAATTAAAGGATATTTGAAGTTTTATATAAAATAAAGATATAAACGAATTTATTTTATTTATTTATTTTTTTTTTTTTTTTGCCGAAAATAGAAGAGAAGAATCACAAATGCAAATTTTTCTGGTTTTCAAACTGTGGAGTATGCAAATTTTGAGTTCGACGTCAAAAACGTCGCTTCAGCGGCAGCGAATGAAATTTGACTTTCAACTGGATAAAAGAGAATGAAGACAAGGATGATCGGCATTCAGTGATTGCTTTGTTTCGAGAGTACGATGTCTCAGCGAAGTCATTTGACAGATTCAGAAGCTTGGAGAATTGTTGGTAGGTTAGAAGGAGGCCAAACTCAAGCCGAAGTAGCGCAAGCCATTGGAGCGTCACAAAGTGTCATTTCCAGGATCTGGAACAGTTTTTTGGAAAGTGGATGTGCAGGCCGAAGACCAGGGAAAGGTCGTAGATGGGCAGCAACGCCAAATGAAGATCGGTATTTAGCGTTAACAGCTCGGAGACACCGAAACATGAACGCTACTCTTCTCCAACAACACCTTCGCTCGGCTACAGGCACCACGATTTCAACTCAGACTGTCCGAAACCGGCTCCATGCTGTAGGTCTGTATGCTCGCCGACCGATGGTATGTGTTAGATTAACATCAAGGCATCGTCGCGACCGCAGGGAGAGGGCAACCGAGCATGTCAACTGGAGGAGAAATGAATGGAAAAATATTCTGTTTTCTGACGAGTCCCGTTTTTCTGTGCATCCGGATAATAGGCGTATTTTCATCTGGAGGGACCGTTGCAGTAGGAATAATACTGCGTTCGTGCACGAAAGTGTCAGATTTGGCGGTGGAGGAGTGTTGCTGTATGGTGGCATCTCCATTGACGGGCGCACTGACCTCTACATCATTCGAGGTGGACCTCTGACTGGTCGCCGATATAGGGATGAGATCCTCAGACCTATTGTAGTCCCTTACGCTGCAGCAATCGGAGATAACTTCATTTTAATGGACGATAACTGCAGGCCACATCGTGCAAACCTGGTGGAGGATTTTCTTTTCGAGGAAAGAATCGTTCGAATGAAATGGCCAGCGTGTTCTCCAGACATGAATCCAATCGAGCACATTTGGGACGCTCTAGGAAGACGAGTTTCTGCCCTCCAACAACCCCCACAAACTCTCCAAGAACTGGAAAGAGCTCTTCTGGGAGAGTGGGGCAGAATATCCCAACTCGTCATTAATAGCCTCATTGAGTCCATGCCTCAAAGGTGTTCAACGTTGCTGGCCGCCCGTGGAAACCATACCCCCTACTGAAAATGATTTTCTTTGAAGAAAAATCTTTTCTTATTCTTTTTTTCTCATACGCACAAATTGTGTTTTTTTCCTTTTGTACACAAATGCGCAATAAAATGCATTTTTTTCTGCCAAACATGTGTAATTTATTCTCATATAACCTACTATGTCTGTCGACCATGTATCAATCAGCTAAAAAGTTTCCCAGATACAAAATCCACCTAAAACTGCAATATTCTTTAATTGTTTTGAGCAGTGTATAATAAACTTATAGATACAGACAGAAAAATGAAATTAATACACGAACAAATGAGAGTGGAATAAAAAAATGTGCAAAATCATACATTTATGCGTTTTAGACTATATTTTTATGATGGTCAACGTGTGTTTCATTAGTAATATTCGTGCGTTGTTGAGTCAGGCAATGTGATGATATTGTTTCTTTCACATTTGCAAGTTTTGTCTGACACAAATACATTTTAGGTTCTTTCCCACAGTCAATGAAATAAAAGTTTATTTATCATATTTTATATGAATATTGTTATATATGAGAATCTCAGAAGCCAAGGGATACAAGCAACAAAAATTCGATTTGGAGTAAATTGAGTTCAAAGATGATTGATGTTAAATTTGAACACCAATAATAATTGGCTGAATTGAAATAGGAAACTGCCACTTGTTTCATTGGGGTCTTTGAACTCTTATGTCAAATACTGTAAAAGAAAGTAAAGTACAATTTTCTTTAAATTTATAATTAATCAATATAGATTATTACTCGGCAAAAGTGGTTTATCACTAGAACTCAGAACATAATTAGAAAATCACTTATATTTCTTTACCTGAAAAGAAAAAAAAAACATATTTCCAGATCGTCTGCGCACTTAGTCAAATTTTTTCAATTTTGTCACTTGTACCCCTTTGCTACTGAAATCCTCATATATGTGTGTGTGTAGTGTCATAATCATTAATTTCAGGCCGTATGTCGACAGCTACAGTCATAGAAATGCTATCCAGATTTAGGAAAGAGGCTACGCGGCTCGCAATATTTAGACATAGATCCTACACTATGTGATACTCTAGTGATGATACGCTTTCAATGCCACCCGGTGGCAAATTGCGGAGTCAGAATTACTATCTCAAAAACAGAAAGAAATATATTGCAAAAGTATTTTACAAAATTGTAGAGTATCCTTTACTTAATATGAAATTTTATCTTACATGTAAAAAACTTTTTAAGAGAAATTTTCATTGACATTGTTATTCTAAAAATAAGTGAAAAATTTAAAAACCATTTTTCATGATTTCGGCTTTGATATATCGGAGTTTTTATAGAAACACTTGAGTTTTCTGAATCCAAAATTCTGTTTCATATTAGATCAAAGATGTTTTCTATTTTGCCATAAAAAAATACATTCTCACTACATCCTAAGCAGGAAATAAAAGACTTTAGTTATAACAAGTTGTTTTATTGCATTGCTCATCGGAGCCTGTGCCATTACTTTCAGAATTCAAATTATCATGCTTTAAATTATCCCAATATGATAATATGCATCTCGAAGGTCAAAGCTTAAAAAAGAAACATATTAAGAAGTAATTTACTATTCTAGACAGAAAATAATATGTATGTGCCACCATAAGATTGATAGTGATAACCCATTTATTGATAATTACACATATATTCATTATGTTAGTTCTTTTTTACAACCGGAATTCTTGCAGTGAAAGAAAAAAACATATGGAAAGGAATAATTTAAAACATATTAGAGAAATATTTCTACTGCAGCAGGAATCTAATGCTCACCGCTATGTGTTATTTTCATGGTATGTAATAGTTATATCTTAATTTATATTCTTCGTTGCATCAACTAATGTAGCATTGTATTAATATAAAGCTGTATTTATAAAAGTAAACAGTAAAAAAATGAAATCAGACATAACAAAATCTGCTGTCAATTAGGATGTCAGGAGATTTTCCTGTAATGAACTGTGTGTTACAGGTTACAGCTAGTTTTATGGATATTAGTCGTAAGGAGAGGGGGGGGGGGATAAGTGACATTTTGCTGACATTCACTGTAAAAAGTTTAACGACCGGATTTTCGACGAGTTCGATATGATTTTATATACTGTTACGCCCCCGCCCGTTTTTTTTCTATTTTTCTCATACGATTTAGACGGTTTTCAAAAAAGCAATTTGCCACGTTCAGCCCCCCCCCCCCAAAAAAAAAGATTTATTGGCAACATAAAGAAATAGACAGGCAGACATGATTATTGAAGTGATTTTTTATCGAACTATTCTTCTTTTCCCGATAAATGAACTATATTTTGAGTTATAACCAATTATTTTCTCACGAAGTATTTTTTTCCTGACCAGTTTCGTTTGCTTCCGAGAATTGGATTCAAAACATCTACTTTGACAGCAATTTCTGAAAAACTTGTGCCTTTACCGGAAAGCTTAAGTAACAGTTCAATTACACAATTCCTTCAGAAGTGTGCTGATAATTTGATAAGTTTTTCAAAAATAAAAAGTATTAAAAAATGTTTTAGAAAGTTGCCAATTTCGATTTGAACACAGCTTTAAAAAACAATTTAAATAAAAAAAATTAAGTACAATCTTTCAAATTTCAAGCAATTTATTTTGCATTTATACAGGGTGAGTCATAAATATCGAAACAATAGGCTATCTCCTTAAATATTGCCCTTAGACCCATACTTCCAACTACAAAAATTCATAAAAAAAGGGGAAATTTTTGATAAGATAAATTGTGACTCCATGCGTGGGCTATTTGAAAAAATACAAAAATTTAATTTTTATACGGCCCCCGTAGGATAAAAATTCCAATTAGGAAAACTTTCCTTATTCAGTCCTGAATAAGACACATAAAGTTGCATCTTCATATCTTCAAAACTCGCAAAGTTATAGCCGTTTAAAAAATTCATCAGGTTTTAAGGGATTAGATACAAGTTGAAATGTGTGCAATTCAAAAAACAATGTTACTTTAACAGTTCTAGGAAACGCGTAAAAAGTCTATTTTTTGAATTAGAATTTTGATTTTTTTTCTTTTTTGTGATAGTCAGCCTTGTAACTTGCTAAGAAAATCACATTCTAAAATTTCTCATACAATTCTTAAAAGTTTCATGTGGTTAGTACTGGTTTAAATAGGATAATTAAACATTGTTATAACTCGTAACGTTATTTATCGGATTTCAATTTCTTTCCATTTAATTAAAGATGAAAATCTGATTTTAGTTTTGTTCCAGGATTTTTATTTTTTAATAATTTTAAAACTATTAAAAATATTTATTGACAAAATAATGTAACTTTAAAAAAATCATATTTTCAAAAGTAAATATTTTATCAAATTTGCCGAAACAAAACTAATGCAAAAAAATGACATGTTTCACGTTCTTTCTTTCTTTAAAAATTCTTAACATTTAATAATTTAAAGACTAGAAATAGTGGGAAAAAAATCATTATGCAGAAAAACGAAGTGTACTGTTTAAATGTCCGTCAGTTATTTAAAAGAATGTTTTTTCTAAGATGCAGATTGTCTCTTTTTTTTAAATTTAGATCTGATAACTTCAGGCTTTTTATCGTCCTGGAGATCATGTTAAAAGTCTTTATTCTGGGCCCAGGCCGGGCCAAGACAGAGTCCTTGCTTTTTTCTGAAGACTCGCCAGGCCGGGCCTAACGTACTTTTCATGAAAGAGGGGACTGTTTCCTTCTTTCTATGTGTAAACTGGACGAATTTTTCAATCCCAGTCTCGACAAAACCCGTATTAAAACCACTGTCTCTGGCTGACTTAATACATTCATAAAATAAATAAAATTCGGCTCAATCAAAATCTTTACGAAAAACACATAGATTTTAAAATCATTATTTTGCAAAAAATAAGAAAAAAAACTTAAAACTTCATTTTTTTAAAGAATAGTATATTCAAAGGCTAAAAAATTAAATACAATAAAACCAGTGAAAAAAAATCTGCCTATGACGGAATTCTGTCTTAAACGTAAAATATGTTGATCCATGCAAAATAAATACAGTATTATCTGAGAAAAAAAACTCCAATTACACCTCCTAGGAAGGGCATCTGTCTATAACGTATTTTTTATTTCCTATGTGATTCCGCCTTAAAAGGTTTTACTGCATAACATTTTTCAAAGTCTCCAACGCATGGGATATGGATTAACGATATATAAGTGAAACATTTATATTTAGAGATTCATTGATAAAATAAATATATTACAGCCTTTGGCGCTTTTTTAATAATAAAAAGTATAAATATAAAAAACGAAAAGCTATAAAAGGAATATTTGGTCAGAACTCCTCCATACGAAACAATTTTTTCCTACACCGAAGTAAAAAAGTATGTAGAAATTTGTGGCTGAACCGGGCTATGATTTAAACTATTTTCCAGACCGGTCAGGGTTATGATTTTACCATTTTTTCAGACCGAGCCGAACTTTTTTCCCTATGGGGCGGATTGGGACCGGACCTAGATATTTCGATTCATGTAGACCTCCAGTTACCAACATATTTTGAAAACAAGTTTAGATTTTATTTAATACGCTGCATTGTTATGTCCAAATGAGAGGTACTGTCTTAAATCGACATTTAATAATAGATAATTTATGGACGATCCCTCACTTACTTTGAAAATTAGCCAGAAACTCTTCGTTTACATGCATGGTAAAGTGGTGTAAGTCACAAATTTTTTAGAATTTCGGATTTTTATATCTCTGTCAGGTTTTTAGATATTTATATGGATTTTTTTTTGTTGTTGTTCAATTTAGGAATGGATAAGGAATAATTCCTTAATTGGAAATTTTGCCCTACGGGGGCGGTATAAAAGTTTAATTTTCGTATTTTTTCAAATAGACCCCCTATGGAGTTACAACTTACCTTATAAAAAATTTCACATTATTTTATGAATTTTTGCAATTGGAAGTATGGATCTAGGGGCAATATTTAAGGAGATAGCCTATTGTTTCGATATTTATGACTCACCCTGTATAGCTAACAACGTTCCCAATGTTTTTAAATTAGATTTACCTATTCATGTATATATTACTTTTATTCTATGTAATAATTATACTTTTCGTTCTTTAAATACAATTTTTGTCTTAAATATTGATGAAACATTGACAATGAAATTTTTATGAAACATTGGCAACAACATATTAAGGTTTTGTCCTAAATCTATATCAGTTTTTCTCAATAACTGCCGTATTTTATTACAAAATTCACACAAATGGCTGATAAAAGAAGTGAAGAATTGAAAGGTTTTGAACACATAAGATGCTTCCTAAAACAACGGCATGAAACCTTTCGGATCTCATGGATTACTAAATTCAGAATATTAGATATGGACCGCAAATATTAATGCATGTAAAACGCAACATTTAATATGTAAGACCAATTTTGATGTGACAAAACGATATTAAAAAGAGAAAAAGTATTAAGCATAATAATACACCTTTATTTGAGATGTTCAAACTTCTCATCGTCAGCTGCAATGCATATTTCGATGAACATTTGTTCGAAAGAGAATCATTTCTCCTTCCGGCCAAGTTTCGTTACGTCATAGTGTACGAAAACACAAAAGTCAAATGCGCGTTTTAACCGTTCTATTCTTCGCATTAATGTCCACATTCTCTTTTATCGTACTAAATCGATGATACTCTACAACTTTTTAAATCATTTTTTACTCTATCTCTTTTCGTTTTCGAAATAAGAAATCTAACTCCACTGTGTTACACCAGGTGGAGGTATTCATTAATTAGTACATGGCTACTTTATTATACCTAGACACCACTTTTATGAATATAGCAGCAGCCATTCCGAACTTAAGAGCCCACACTACTGACTGAAAAAGACCCAGATGATAATGTTAAGTCTATGGGGACGTTCTTTTCAAATATCTCGAATAAATTTTAATATTTTCATATGATTTTTTTTTCACAGGATAGTTGAGGACGATCTACAACTGGGCTAGTTTTTACTTTTTCGATATTGGTTATATATCTTTTATATTATGATAGTTTCAATTTCAGAGGTTTTGAAAGTTAAAGTAATTAAAAAAAACTAAAACAAATAAAAAAGAAAGAAAAAAAAACAGAAACCAAAATTGAAAAAGTAAAAACTAACCCGGTTGTAGATTGTCCTTAGCTATCCTATAGAAAAACAATCATGTGAATATTGAAATACTGTTTAAACAACGGACACGTGCGAGTATTACTCGTGCTCAGAGAGTTCAATTCAATAAATATAAGAAATATTAACTCTATTATATTATTGAAAGAAATCTTTGTAGAAAAAAAAAGAAATAAGATTTTGTATAAAACTATACCACGTGAGGTTGGGTATAGCTGCATATGCTAGAAAAGTATGAAAGTCTATATAATTAAATCTCAACGAGATGTGAAACCTAAAAAATATCAGATATTGCTATTCTGTTTAACTCGCTTTTTAATCTTGTTTTAATCAGTTTTATGTTGTTTTATTAATTTTATTTTTTTATTAATTTAATTTGGTATTCACAATAAAAATAGTAACATTTAAATTTCATTTGGAATTTCATAAAATTTAATTCAACGTAGGAAATAATCTTTATTTTTACAGTGTAGCTAAAATAAAATCCTTGTTTAAAGTTTAAACTTGACATTGTGCTAAGCGCACTTCGAAAGTATGTCGTAAATTTGCAATACCGCCATGGTCTGTGATACATTTTCCTCTGATAGTTTTTAACGCAAGAAAGCCCAGAAATTTTAGTCAAGTTATAAAAAAATATTTCACACCAGAATTTTGATTTAAAATAGCTTAATTTTTAATAGTTTAATATTTTTATTTGACGCTTTTCTTCGTTGCATCTTCATTTTATTTTAAATAAAATTTCATGTTTGAACCGAAACATATTCATATGCTAGCAATCAAAATGACCGCTCACGGCCATTCTACTTAAAACAAGAGAGGTGTATTGTGATTAACCTGGGTTATCCCATTAACCCATTAACACCCAATGGCGTATTTTTAGACAATTAGAGTTACTGGCAAGAAAGCTTCTTTGACAACAGTAAATATTAAGAGAAATATATACACTTTTTCACAAGACGATTTCCTTTGTAAAACAACAAAGAAATAGTCTTAAAAAGTGGTGGAAAATCTATATATATATTTTTTTTTTTTTTTTTTTTTTTTATGAAGAAAATAAATTGAACTTGAATGGGTTAATTCTAGTTCAATTAGTCTATTTTTAACAATTTGGTGTTTATTGCTTTTGTACCGCTACTGGGCTTAGTATTACACAGATGTATCATTAAAAGTTTTTATTTGGGCTAAAAGTGAATGGTACATAGCATAGAGTACGCCACTATTGTCGTTAGTTATGTCGAAACCGTTCGTAATATTTATATTTATCTCACCTAATTTCAGATATTTTTTTTTCAAAAATCCTTATCAAAAATGCTTTTTCAATTTTCTAACGATAGGTACTTCTAGTGTTCCTTAACACTTTTGCTGAATGCTCGTAAATTGAAGTTTGTGTGTAATGGAAGAATGCTCTTTTCTCAAAAACTAGGTGACCTAGGAGCTTTTCTGCAAAGTTTGAATTAATGTCTACTAGGTTTTTTTTTCAATAATTTTAGTTACAGTAGATTCAGAAACAGATGGAGGGGGGACATATATTTGCTCTCTCAAAATTTAACACCTAAAAAAAAAAGTGTTTTTGAGTTCAGCATTACAAAAGCCTTCACACGATATACAAAGAAAAGATTTTTTTTCAAATAATTAATTAACCCTTCTACATTTACCCTAAATACATTTGTAAATGTCTAAAAATCTGTAAAATATGTGGGTCAACAGTCTTTATTACTTTCCCCAATTTGAACTTTCCACGTTCCATAGTTTACGAGTAAAATAGCTGTGACAGACAGTCACACACGGGAGTGATCTTTTAGTGGTTCCGTTTTCTCTTTTTAAATACGGAACCCTAAAAAGAGTGAGAATTTAGGTTTTGACTGAACAAAGCAAATTTCAAGTAGATAAGCAAGTTTGTGAAACATTTTCGATGTGCAGTACAAGCTGCTTTGCAAAGGTTCACGAAGACGTGGTTAGCTATAGCAACCTTGGGTCTCAAGTAAACAAGTCAAAAACAGCAGAAAATGCATGACAATAACGGACAGAAACAAATACGAGAGTTTGTTCTCAAAAAACTTTCTTCTGAGCTTGAAGCGGCTCTCTCCGTAGACATTGGCAAGACTTTAAGCGATCGAACGGCAAGAAGACTTTCAGAATCTGGGTTAAAAGGGTGCAAAGCCAGGAAGAAGACCTGGCAATAAGACGAATCTCTTGAGTTAGGCATGTTGACGTCAACATTTTATGTAACATAACTGGTTAAATATTCTGTGGACTGATGAATATAGCTTAAAGGAAAGCACTTTAAGCCTTTTTTATAACGAAAAATAACCATTATTCAGTCACAATCGGCTTTTATAAATAATTCTTTTTAAAAGAGGAATATTAATTAAAATTAAATTAAATATTAATTATTAAATTATAATTAAAGATGATGCGTCATTTTCATTTCTTTTCTAGGTATTTGGAATACCCGACAAGACCTTAGGAATTCGACGAATCGGCGTAGAATATTATCCAGATTGCGTGAGGCAAATTGTAAAACACGGAGGCCTCAGCATTACGATACGGTACTGCATGGCTGTTATCGGCATTTGTGAACTATTCGTTTGTGAAGGCTGCATGAACAGCCAAAAATACATAAATGTTCTGGAAACTGCTCATGGATTCCTTATGCGCATTTTTGGTGGCACCAATTTACGTTGGGTCAAGTTCCAACAAGAAAATGTTCCTTGTGATAAATCAGCCACTACGATGAGTTGATTTAAATACAGAAACTTGCTGGATTAGCTAGCGCTTTCCCCAAATCTTAATTCAATAAAAGCAAAATTTATTATTCATGTGTTACCACCGTCAATACTCATGGACATGTTTTAGCTTTTTTATTTAGATTAACAATATCTGTTATGAATTGAATTTTCAAACTAAACATTTAAAACTAAATAAGCTTAAGAATTTCTTAGAATGCAATTTTTGTTTTATTAATATTGAAATAATAATAATTTAAAAAAAGAAAAAAAAGTTAGAATTTTTCTGCGGAGCACTGAAATTTTCTCACGGACCACCGGTCGACGATTTCCATCTTAAAATGTATGTTTTTAAGCTTTAATGAAAAAAACTCATTCATTCCACATTTTGTAATATATTTAATGGCACATTGTACCCAAATTTTAATTACAAACTTGCAAACTGCACCAATAATGTTTTAATAAAATTTTGCGTTTACAATGAAAGCTCAAATTAAGGGATTTTTAATTTCTAGAAATGTCGTTTATTAATTCCGGTGATAACCGAGAATTTCTCATTTTACTAAGAGAATTCGCCCGTGCATGAAAGGGTTAAACGATCTTTACATCAAAGTCTTTGTATGAAATGTATTTGTTAAAGACGTCCTCCTTGAAAATTTCACATATTTTGAAAATTTATTAATGATGCATTAAGATAAAGTTAATATGAAATGTGACAAAAAATATTAAGAATAAAATAAAAGTGAATATTTTCTAATATTTTCGTACGTGAAATAAATTACAAAAAGTTTAATATGTATCTTTAAAGTCAGTGCTGGCAAAATTAAACTTTAAAAATAAAAATGTTAAGTTGTAAAAAAACAAAAAAGCATTATAAGAAAAGATTACAAGCTCTATAGAATATATAAAAACTTTCAGAAAGAAAAACAATCAAATATGTTCATTAGAACTGACATCAATGTCAAAGTGCTTAAGAAACAAATATTAATTTGATATATCTTCTTTCGAAAGACACATTCTGTGTCACGTTCCCTTAAATATATATATATTTATATATATAAGAAGGCGAAGGAGAATAAAAAAATGAAAAATAAGTAAGCGTTCGAACTTAAATTTCTAAATGAATAGATAATTAGAACACAACAGCTGACATTTTTGCGGTTGGAAAAGAAATGTTAAGCATTACATGTTGCCTGCTTTATGATTTCAAACTGTCTCTTTGTGTCTCTGCTACAAAAAAGAAAGAAATTAAAGTCAAGATTGCAACAGAACACCAAAAATATATACCATTTTTAAATAGCTGAATTGTGATTTCTTTACACATTCTTAGATACTACTTCAGTTTAAGCTTTCAATTTGAGCGAGTTGATGATAGAAAAGGTAAACAATCTGATCATAAAAAAATTACAGTTATGAACTTACTCTTCATCTTTCTGCTATCAAAACAGTACAACTAATTATACTTCAAAATTGTACAATATTAGAACTCCAGCTATAATTGTCTTATTTTATTATTTTATGTGTAAAATGCATTTATCTTAATTATTTTTTATATAATTTTTTTTTATTATGCAACTAGTAATACTCTTACCTAAATGTCCATGAAAATATAGGAATTTGTTCTAGTTTAACATTTAAGATTTAAAATATGAAAGATCACAATCGCACTATTTAGACTTATTATTATTTTTTAAACTTAAAAAAACAACATTAAGATTTTATAAACTTTTCATTTTTTCATGTTTAGTAGGTGATAAGATGTGTCTTTCTAGGAAATTAAAGATTATGAAAAAATTTTAAACAGACACTTGTTAGTCAAAACATTTGTCTAAATCGTTTATTCTGCTACCTCATCACTTGACCGAATAAATTTCTGCCTGGTACATAAAAGTGAAATTTCTTGAAGAATCTAAATATGAATGCCAAAATTAGGTGTTATAATAGGAAATTTCAATATGTAGACTACCCTGAAGAATAATTGAAATAAGACGCTAATAAGTAGCATTCTTACTAATCGGATGGTCAAATGACAGAATCTTTAGTAGAGGCGTCTCTTTTTTACCCAGCGACTTTACAAAGGCCTTTAAACATAACTTATTAGAGTTAGATCTATTAATGCTATTGTCTCAGTTTCTCAAGCTTATCGCAACGTTTCTGTACGACAAATTTATGTATAAGACAAATGGTTATCTATATATAATATATATTGTTTAAACTGATTAATAAAACATGAATCAGTCTGCACAATCACATTTTTATCACTATATTTGTGATTTCTAATCAATCTGTTTCACCCTCGATCGTCTTGCAAATGGGTAATACTGTAATGTCGTTTTCCCTGCATTTAATTAAAAATGCTCAGAAAATATGATTCTTCCAATATTATAAAAGGAACACTTAAGTACAAATATGAATGTTATTCTTGAGAGTATTAATCATTCTAAAATGTACTGAAAATTCATTAAATCTATAGAATTATATTATCTTAAATATTGCTTATATTGCAGTGAGACTTGGAGCTTAGTGATAATATTACGTTCCAAACCTTAAAGGGTTCGTCACACTTCGCGGCCACTAAATTAACCGACACGTAAAGTAAATAATATGGCTTCCTGGTTTCCGTAATCACGATCATGCGTTGCTTAATCAATTTGTAATAATAAAGATTGCTTCAAATGAATAAACATTGTTTGTTATGATATGTTGTTTAAAAAGATTCATTCCACTCACAAACGTAGTGATACTATATGTGATCACGTGGTCTATTTTATGACAATGAATAATCACGAAGCCACCGCTGTTTTCCAATGTATTTCCAATGCGTCGATCCTCTTGAAGTCGCTATTTGATGTCATATAATTATTGAATTTAATATTCAAATTTTTTATTACATCCTTCGTGATTGCGAATGTTTAATACATTGAACAACCCCGAGGGCTCGAGCCTACTCATTTTTCTCAAATTCTGCCTTTATGATTGATTTAAAATATAGATGAATATTTAGAAAAAAAATTTGAATCAAGATTTATCTTTTTTGAACAAATCAGTTATAAATTTCGCAATTTACAACAATGTTTCGATTCTAGAGATAATTTTATAATACATTTATTTTTCTTTGCTTAAAAATAAAGAATTAGTATCCCGAGGCAACACAATTATTACATTCATTCATTTAATAAAGATAATTGTAGCAAAAAAAATTGCAGTTTTTATAAGGCGTATAAATTTTGTAACGCCTGAAATTTTTAATTTCAAAATAAAAAATTAGGCTAATTGAAATATGTAAATAGCAATCTAAAATTATAATTTGATATGGTTCTTTTCAAACTTTAAAGAATAACGTGAGTTGTGCTTATTTAATTTTGGGATCTATTGTATATGCAGATGCGTATTTCCATCGAAACTTAGTTAAATTTAGACTCACGGATTATAGTATCACATATTTGCACCTGTATACATCTATTAGATATACATGGAAAAATTATTTTAACTATGACTATTCAGAAAAAATACATACAGGGGAAAGTGCCCAAATATGAACCACTTTTTGTTAATGTATTTTATTATTATTATTTTCAAATGCTTTTTTTTACTAAAAATTACCAGTTGTATTCCATTTCCCCCTTATAAGATTCTGGTATCAAGTTTGTTAAAAAATTAATAGAGCTTAAGGAAAAAAATATGTCATGAGTCATTTGCAGGTTTCAACGAAAGGTATTCTTAATATGGTATACACTGTATACCTGATATGGCACCCATACCAGAAATGTCAAAGTAAATAAATATTCCAGTGTATTAAAATAAAACGACAGATCTTTCACCTACAATGAATTTATTAGACTGGAATATTTAATCACAAAAAAGTATTTTTCTTAAACAAAGTAAATCTGGAGCAAAGAATCACATAAAATTTTCTTTACTTAAAATAACTAGCCAAAGATAGGTAATCAAAAATATTCAAATGAGTGGTTATGAAGAAATAAAAGTAAACAAAGAATAAATAAATAATAAAAGTTCAAAACATCGGATGCACAGAAATAAGTATGTTTTCCTCTCCCCACAATCCTCATATAATCACCCAATACACTGGGTGCATCTAGTCCACTTTTCTCTCTCATGCAATCATCAGAGAATTTTGATGCACAAAGGGGGCACTCAACATCTTCTTCTGTTTCACTGAACGATTCCGGGACCGCATCAGAGTCTATGTCGATCAGCA
This sequence comes from Maratus speculifer, assembly GCA_964019185.1. Classification (NCBI taxonomy): domain Eukaryota; kingdom Metazoa; phylum Arthropoda; class Arachnida; order Araneae; family Salticidae; genus Maratus; species Maratus speculifer. The sequence goes on along the minus strand of OZ025293.1, from coordinate 240,583,925 downwards.
AAAGGTCACCCTCATTGAGATTATCATCAGATGATTCAATATGAATAGCTTTTAGACGTTTTTCTGGAATTTCTGGAAAACATGAAACACATGGAGCAACATTTAATTCCTCTCCATTCAGGAAGGTTTCAATGGAGGGGGAGGGGGGTGACATTCTGTCGTCAAGTTTGTCGCCAACTTAACGATATATCGCCAAATTTGTTGAGCAAAATTAGTCACCAAAAGTTACGCCGACTTGACGATATCTCTAATATTTCACCATTGAAATATCTTACTTCCATTGTGATCCATGTGATCCAATTACGCTTTACTTGCTTGCAAAAAATCAACAAATTGAGATATTTAATGCAACGAAACCTAATATTAGCTTATGAAGAGAGCTCAATTGAACTATTTACCGGGTGTCCCAAAAATGACTGATGGATTTAAAAATTCAATAACTTGCAAACGGTGACAGCTATTTAAAAAAATTTTGCAGGAGGGTTATGTATAATGTCAGGAGTTTTTTTACAGTAATTTTTTATTTTTGTTCGCATCTCAAACAATAGGTGGCGCCGACGGCGATTGGAGGTAATCAGTGCTGAGTGAAGCGTCGACCTGGCCTTCAATCGCCGTCAGCGCCACCTATTGTTTGAGATGCGAACTGAAATAAAAAATTACGGTAAAAAAACTCCTGACATTATACATAACCCTCCTGCAAATTTTTTTTTTAAATAGCTGTCACCGTTTGCAAGTTATTGAATTTTAAAATCCATCAGTCATTTTTGGGACATCCGGTACATTATTTTTTAGCACAAACTCTAACTATTTACGAAATCCATAGCAGAATGTAGAAATAGATAGTAAGAAGAGATAAATCAAACAGGTAATACACGAAAAAAAAATGAGGTCCAAATATGGCACTTTACCCATATTTTGGAATCCTTGGTAGTGCCATATTGGGAATTCCACTTGGATTGCTAATACTAGTTATTTACAAAAAGGAATGAATTTCTACTCAAACCGATAATTAGCAAACATTAATATAAGTAAACTGAAATTACAGGTAATGTAATTGTGCCTAAATGAGACGCGATTTCCCATAGTTTTGTCACATTTAGGATAGAAGTGACATTTTATTAAATAAATATGTATTTTATTAAGCATAAAATTATTGAATAATGCGCTTTTAATTCAAAACTAACTTATTTTGTAGGAATGAAGTCTTTATAATTAGTTTATACCCATAATATACCATTGTCGTATTTGTGGCAATTAAATCCTAAATGAGACGTCCATAGTCCTAAATGCGAAAATGCGTTTTATATATACAAATTCATCTAAAAATATCCATTTAACCATTCACTGCTGTGACATAAATTATCATTTAACAACTGCTAACCATCTGCGAGACCATTCTTTCAAAATAGAATTAAAACTTGCGATCAATTCATGTAATATTGTTTCTGCACTAAACATTTTGTACAGGATTAATTCTAATTAAATTCTAAACTGCAAACGCTGAAACACATAAATAAACATATTACGGAACACCTTTTGTTCCCAAATTCACAACACATTAATGTGTTGTGAAGCGTTTTTTTTTTTTTTTTTTTTTTTTTTTTGCGTTGTGAATGTATGTTCTTAATATATTGCGAAAGTATTGCTCTCTAGAAATGTGAAATTAATGTGTTGGAAAGTATTGATATCGAGAAATGTGTTCTAAAAATAGTGCTGTTAATTGTGTTGAAAAAGTGTTGTAAATAGTGTTGATGAAAATAGCTTCTTAAAATAGTGTTGAGCTACATAATACTTTGCCCTTAAATTAACGACGCATTATAAACTTTTACAATTTAGAAAACTATAAAAAAACACACATAAATTTTTTCAAAATATTTTCAAGATGGTGCCTTTAGAATTACACGATTTTAAAGATGAACACAACCATACATAATCGAAACAGCACAATCGAAAACTATTTTAGTTAGAAGTGTTGGGTTTTATGTTCAGTTAGTGTTGCAAAAGTGTTTCATGCGTTTGCATGTATTCAAATATTTCTAATGATCTTACTAGGTCTCCGAACGAGTATTCCAGTTATGAGAGATTTATTCAATGAATGCTGTTTGTACAAGATATTTTTTTGTATAGTTTCAATCCTAATGCAATTTCTCCCATTCAAATATTTCTAATGAAAGTATTAGAATTCGAAATTATAATAGTAAGTCCAGTTAAACTGGAAATTATAAGTTAAACATTGAGACCTGAAAAAAAGCAGCGATCAGTGACATCCCTAACAATGATTAGAGGTTAATTTTGTTGGGAATATAGTAATAATAAAATATAATCTCATGAATCATTTATAAAAACAAAGGTTCAAACAGGGATATTGACTTTTATCAAAATCATATTTTCTTAATTGAAAATATGAAATTATCAAAGAATGATTTAAATAACCTAGACATTTTAAAGTTTGATAGTTGCGGATCCGCATTAGTGTGGAATTCATGGATTAAAAAAATGTATTTATAAAACATTTAAAACATTGTTAATAAGAATATTTATAACTCTATTTATTATAAAATGTCTTGTGATAAAAATATTGGATTTGAAAACAGTTTAAATTATGCAATGTTTCTAATAATTCTATCTAAGCAAGCTTTATTAAGCAAAGAGAAGCCCAGACCTAAGATTATATTCCCCTCCCCTAATTTTTAGTACACTTTCACTAAAAGGAACATTTTCTATCACTTACATCATATATATGGAATTATAAATACTCATTTAGATAAACACGATTTTTTATTTCTATTTTATTTTAATCTAAAAGCAGAAAATGTTGATTTCAGATAATTAAAAGGTGAAAACAGATTTGAAATATCATATTTAAGAAACGTTTAACCAACATTTAGGGACCTTAGCGGCAGCATACTTTAAATGGATTCGGCGTTTAAACTACGGAATACTATAAAGTTTGTGAAATCAATTTATTTTACACATTAAAATAAACATATATTTTAAGTGGTTCAATCTATATAGAGTATTTCTAAATTTTCCCCACATAAAAATATTGAGAATTTGAATCCCGTAATTATCGAAATACACAGTTTTTCATACATGAATTTTTTAAAGATATGTATTTTCCTATTTTGATGATTTTATACACATATTTATGTAATTAATTTTTAAAAATTATTATTTGAAATTATGCTAAAATTTATAACTTATTAATTCAACACAGCTTAATTAAGCACTTTACCTGCCCTAAACATAATTTTAATTCTATATAAGAAAAAAAATTTGTAGCCATACTTCGTAAATCTCCTATAAGTCTGTACACATTTAGAGCCATTGCTGTATCGCATATAAGTATTCGAAGTCACCAAGCCATCCTAAATGCGTTGTATATTTTATAACTCCAATATAAAAACTGTGGCCTCTTCTTAAGCTTTATACGTTGCAGTCCATGACATACATGTAGTTATTTGATCTTCAAAGTTAAAATAGAAAAAATTTGAGTCACTTTCGTGATTTTTTGTCGCATTTATGAAAGATGGGCGCGTTTTAAAAAGGAACGATATGTACCGTAATTTCGGGTGCATAAGCCGCGGATCAAACAATTCTTTTTGGACCCAGAAATCTTATTTAGTGATTGAAAACAAATATTTACATCGATCTAAGAAGTTACATTTGTTTCTTAAAAAATTCTGGGTCGAAAAAGAATTGTTTGATCCGCGGCTTATACACCCAAAATTACGGTATTTAAATGGAAAATTTTGTTTAAGAAAGCGTTTTATATGTAAAAAAAAAGCCTCGGGTTTCGTTTCTTAAGATCGAATGCAACATTTATTTAAGACACTAGCATTAAGATTTTAGGTAAAAGAACATTGTCGCATTTAGGCACAATGACCTGAAGTCCAAGCATTTTAAAATCACTCTTATTTTTCAAAAAAGTTACTCTTGAAAATGTAACCTCTAAAATATATAACACTTGGAAACACAACTCCTAAAGTATCAATACTAAATCGATAGAAAAAAATGCGAACGCACTGCACCCTATTGAGTAAATTTGAAAAGCTACCGTTTGAGAACCTTCTCAATAGATGTGACTTCTCCTTTACAAGGTGTAAGATAGTGTCATATCATGTAAGATAGTGTCATAGGGGCACTACACCATATTTTGGAACTTTACCCTATCTAAGAGCGATATTTTACAATACTGAAGTAGCTTAAGCCAAGTACTTCAATGCTTCAATATCTTAAGTGAAGTAATTTTTGATTATTTATATTGATAACGGATTAATTATTCATGCATATTGTTAAAATGACGAAATAAATTTATTTCTTTAGTTTCAAAAGAAGAATAAATAAATAAATAAATAAAGTAATAATAAAAAACGATACTAATCAAAAACAAAAAAATTAAACGGCGTATTTTATTAATTTACTTTCTTTCCGGACTGATTAAAAAAAAAATTCCGCCAAAAGTTATACAGCTAATTTCGAATCCCTGACAAATATGTTGATAAAATTTCAAACCTATCGAAATAATTTAAGGACCTGTATTGTAAATATTTAACTATACACGGTTTTGTTTCTATTTTCTTTTCCCTGTTTGATAAAATTTTAAAGTTATCTGAATACACAAAATGCACAGAAAACTTTATGACTCGAAAGAAAATTCCGAAAGAACATTTTTCGAACGAAACGGCATAATATAGGAAATTATATAAGTAATTTGAGGTTGTATCCCAAAATAGGATGATAGGTAATGTATACCATAAACATATTTACAACATTACAAGCTACTTTTTTTCTGCTTTATAACAAGACAGAACATAATTTAATATCTAATTGCCTTTCCACATTAGATCTCCATTAATACATTTTTGAGAAAATTTAATGTTTAATGAACAGATAATTTTATTTTCGTTAGACATATAATCTGACATTCCGTTGATTGGTTCCGTAGCAAAAAATTGGATGAGATTGCGTTAATGGGTTGGTAATTTCGATATGATTTTAATCAGTGTCGACATATACACAAAATGTAATATATATATATATATATATATATATATATATAGATAGATAGATAGATAGATAGGTAGATAGGTAGATAGATAGATACATAGATGGATAGATAGATGGATAGATATCAATTTGTCAAGTTGGGTTCCAGCGAGACAGGCGTTCTGGTACTTGGGAGAATACAAAATTTACAACCACCATGGAATCAGTTTCTATCCATACCACTTTCAAGATGAATGTGTGGTTGCAAGTATGATGAAGAAAAAGACGAATGGAATTGTTGGATTATGAGGATCCAATAACATCCGTAAATCTTGCACCCAATTGAATTTTAGAAGGAAGAGGTGTACTGTACGTACTCCTATCAACTATTATATTCGGATGCTCTGATTCCTTAGACAGTTTTTGCAGTTTTTGTATATTTTTATGGATTTTATCAATATTATAAAATTCTTTGATTTTTTTTTTCAGTCATATTAAAAAGAACCTTTTAAAACTATTTTTTTTCAGAATATTAAGATTTTCTTTAGAAGGATGGAGAGTTTTTGAGTTTTCGAATTTTTTTAAATGTGCGTTATATTATAAACTCATTTATGACTAAAAGTGTAATAGTCAAATTAAGTCATTCTTGTAAATGGAGAGAGATCTATTTTAGGTTAACTCAAAGAATCCACTTAATCGAATTTATTTATTATGATGTGTGACAGCTGGAAGAGGCTACAGTAAAGGTTGAAAGAGAGTACAAACTCTGCTGTAGAATTAAAGCATTATGTATTTTACTATTACTATCGACATGTATATTCTATTATTTTATAGTTCAGTGCTGTTTATCTTGTCTCGGCAGAATTTTCAGGTACAATTAGTGTATGTAAATTTTATCGGTATTGGCCATTCCACATTCAAATTTATATATTTAATCCTTGAAGATAATCTTTTATCAAACGGCTTCAAATGAAAGCAATATGGCAATAACCAACTGAAAGTTCTTTTCTATAATTTCCAACTGTAGTATTGTTAGTTAAGTATTCTAGCTTATCATAATTTTTCCACTTTCGTTTTTATTTTTTATTTAAAATTTAATGTGTTTTACAATAAATTCATGGATTACATTTAAGTGATAATGACACGTGTTTCTTCTTAATGACGATCGACTGATTGCAATCAATGCAGAATTTTCAGTGACTATGTTTACATTAATATAGCCTAACAGTTAATGAATAGGTGATATTTTTAATTCTGTTACACCTGCATTCTGATTCTGACATTCAGCGCATTTGTTCCGTTGCAAATGGTTGAGCACGTGCGACATTGCATTCATTCTTCCCTCCCCTTAAACTTGTCGAAAAACGGTCCCGAAACCAAGAGATATAAACGAGCCAGATTTTATCTGCAGTCAGTTAAGCATTATCACAGAATTATGATACACTAAAACGAGTATTTGCTTTTATCTGTTCATCGGTAAGAACTAGTTCGCCCTGTTTAGAAGCGGCTACAATAGATTTACCTCTTTGCATATAATATTTCATAAAAATACGAAAAAAAAAAGAAGATATTTTGTAAGCGTGTGGCATGGAAATTTAATAAATATTGATACACTAATCTCTGCAATATATGTAAAATATGAAGTGATATTTTGAATAAAATATCATTCAAATGCTTGTTTTGTAGCTAAAAATTAAAATAAATATCTTAAGGCTCGTTTGAAATTCAAACTCGCTTATTACATTTGTGAAATCATTTGTATCCCTTATATTAGTAAAATTTAAATATTCTTTTTTAGAACGACACTCTCACATTTCTTAATGAAAGTTGTGGATTTTTCGAAAAATATTGCCAAAATGGACAGTCAATTAAATCAATTTTTGCGGTATGCAAAAACAAGTTTTTAACTAGCAGTTGATTGAATATAAAGTTATGACATTTAAAAGAAAATAAAGAAAGTTATTTGACTTAATTACATAATATAAAAAAATAATAACTTCAACGCGTGTTGGATTGTAAATAATTTTTGAAATTGTGGAGAAAAATTTGTGTTGTCAAATGGCGTAATTATGTATACCCATAAGAAACTGTAAAAATGCTTAACTTCTATATATTCGACTGTAGATTTAACTTGAATATCTTTACAAAATAATATATATATCTGTGTGTGTGAGAATTATATTAATTCATATATAATAATGAATTATTGAAAAAAAGAGAAACTAATCTAAGGGTACCAGGACTTCTTAATATTAATCTGATACTATTTCAGGATATTATATTCCATCATATTCTATACGTAGTGGTTCTATACGCAATCGCTGTGCTTTGACACATTTGTGCACTATGAGATATCCTCAGGCGTGCTGCGAAACTTTTCAGTAAAGTTACATTGCTATTCTTCGAAATAACAAAAGTAATTTATAATGCAATTTTCTAAGTTCTGGAGTTTACTATGAAATGAGGTTGTGCCACAGAGTTGCATTTCTTTTCAAAATCGTCGTGGTCATGGAATATTTTAGAGAAATGTCATGAAATTGCAATGAAAAGATTAAAAAAATCTATTATAATTTAGTACTTTTATTTACGTTCAAAAATGCACTTATTAAGAATAAATAAATAAATCACCCCCTCTCGATATTCCATTTAAAACTGCAGTGGATAAGATTCAATACGAAAATAGATTTCGGCTAGATTCTTCAAAAAAAAATTTACTAATAAATGTCTCCCCGAAATCCTATCAACTAAAGAAGATATAGAAAAAAATTATCTATGTTATATATATATATATATATAACATGTGCGTGAATAACGCTGACGTCATATTGACAATGGAAATACCTGTTCAGGAAAGGGTTTAGCCGGATAAGCATAGCGAAATTATCCCCATGTCTAATATTTGATGTGGTAATAAAACTTGCCACGAGAATACAATATAAACTGCTTTCAGCCCCTCTGTACTTGAATTGTCATTGAGATAATTGGGAAGTATGTGCCAGTGCTGCCATTTTTCAAATATGTTAATCTCAAAAATCACAAAAGTTTAAAAGAAAATGAAACCAACGCCAATTATTGAAGAATTACATTAGTTTACATTATATATATATTTCACATCTTCTCACAAGTTTTCACACTCCCCCAAAAAAATATTAATACAGGAATTTTATACTTACACCAACCAAAAAATTAGAGAATAATGCTCAAAATATGTGCTTTTAACAAAAAAAAAAAAAAAAAAAAAAAAATCGTTAATATCGAAGATGCGTTTTCTGAGTTATAACAGGAATAATGCAACTAACATGGTAAAATATTCGTAACTTTCCCTAATTGCAGTCGCAAAAATACGCTGCTATCAATGCATTTATCAATTAGAGACATTTCCACTCCTTGAGGATGCGCCGTATGACAAAATAAGGAAATGTTTCCATACATATCACTTCCCTATGTAGGTTTGTTTCGTATCTATAAATGTTCTATTATTTTGGCGTACTGAGCATTTTTATCACGTAACAATATCAATGATTGACAAACAAAATGGTAACATTTGATTAACATGCGCCTATCATAATTTTCAAATAGAAGTAGACAATGGGGATGTGCAGTGTACGTATATAATTTTTCACCTTAGGGGGGGGGGGGAGGCGATCTGGCACTTGATATCGGAATATATCTGTACTAATAGAGGGGGTTGTCATTTCTTAACATCATCATCATAATGGATCAAACCAAGATTTTTTAATAGATAACTTTTTCTTTACATCTGTCATATTACTTTTTTTAAGTCTATTTTCTTATTTTTATGAAAATACAAACTTATTATTAAAACCATTGAATAATTATAAAATCATTTCATTCCAAAATATGGGATAAACCAACGTTCGCCATTCATCCATCTCCTATCACATTTGTATATAATTCGTTGTTAGAGAAACTAGATTCGAAATGATGCTTGTTATTTTTACTAATATAAATGGGGAAGTGTGTTGTCCAGTTGTTTTGATTACAAGAAGCTCTGTTTATAGCTCCGTGCAAGAAATTGATATATTGTTTAATGCATTTTGTAACAAAGAGCTATTATCGAAAAAAAAGTAAATAATACGTATTTCTTTAAAATGTTAATTGCTATAAACTTATTTCTTATTTAACAGTGATATTTTATGATTTTTTCCCTCTTCATTTAAATCAGTAAAGTATGCAAATAAAAAATGTATAGCCATATTTCTGTATATCATTGCAAACGTGTAAAATATAAAAAAAGGGAGGGGGGGAATGTAAAAATAAAAAGAATTTTTAGACATTCATAAAGACATTTTTAGGGGACTGGAGACGGAGAATAATAATGTATGATATCGGAAGGTTGGGAAGGGATCCGAAATTGCCAAAAAATTGAGAACCTTAGATATTTACAGCCCCTATTCAGCTTTACCTGCTCAATTAACAAGATCATAGACCAATTATTATTAAGCGTGGAGGATGTGCTTGTGCAGTATACCGAAATATCAGAATGGTTACAAATACAAAACAAATCAAACCTATAGCGAAGTGGTAGGTATGGAAAAATTTTCTTTTTTTGGAGTACTTCGCATCCTGCTTGAATGGAAATATTACGAATTGACCAAAACCATTGATAGCTGCGTATTTCTGCAAATGCAAATAGGAAAAATTAGGAATCATTTAAGATGTAACTAGCATTATTTTTGTCATCTTCAAAAAGTGCATCTTCAAATGTATTTTTTTTTCTTTGGTTAAAAGAACATATTTTAAGCATTACTCTGAAATTTTTTGGTAAGTGTAAGTGTAAAATTACTACATTAATATATTTTTAAAAAATATTTTTGTATATTAAAATTTGTGTAAAAATGTGAAAAATATATAAAATGAACTAATACATTCTTTAATAATTGACATTGGTTTTATTCTTTTGACTTTTGTAATTTTGAGAAAAAAGTGTTTTAAAAATATCAGCGCCGGCGCATAGTTCCCTGGTTAATCAAGGATAGTTCAAGGTCAGGGGCTAAAAACTCTTGATATTGTATTTTCGTGATGAGCCTTATTGACACATATGTTGTTTCAAACATCGACCGTGGGCGTCATTTAGCTGTACTTATCATCCGGCTAAACCCTTTCGCCTTTTGTACATTTTTTAAAATTTAATTTTTGCATTGTCGAATAGAAAATAAATGTACTTCCAAAAGCAATTTGTTTAAAAACTGTATTCTGATTTACTAAATTTTTATGGATTTAAAAATAATTTTCATACCTGGATATTTTTAAATCTACAGGCCATTTCATTCCGTTTGTTTTCATGCAGTATTCAATAACTTTTGTTATCTAGGATTTAAAAGCCGACAGTACATAAAGAGTGCGCTTCTCCTGTCATTATGTATGTCCAAACCGTCCCTGTTTTCCAAGGTCAATATCTTGTTAAATTACCGACGATTTTTTTCGAAAATCACTATCAACAATCTTTCACACTTCTGTTACGATTGGTACATCTAACGTTTGTCAAAAACTTTGCTGAATGGCCAAAAATCCAAATTTGTATACAACGGGAATTGTGCTATTCTCAAAAACTATATGATCTAGAGTAATCGCTATTCTTTTCCTGTAAGGTTTAAATTAACTACTATTACCTGTATTTTTTCTTCATAATTTTAATTTCAGAAGATTCGGAAATAGATAATAGGCACATATTTTTACTCTACATTTTGACGATATCTCTGAGAAAATACTATCTAAAATAAAATAAAATGTATTTTTGAGTTCAGCTTTACAAAAGATTTCAAACGATTTATACTTTCATGCCATTTGACTGCGCTGTTTCTCTGAAAAGCAAAAGCTACCAATAAATAAACTTCCAAATGTGTCCTCAAGGCATTAAAAATAAATCAGAAAGTAAAAAGTTATTTGCCTAAAACGCAAAGATTTTTAAAAAGGAATTTTCGGAAGGTATATATGTTCCGAGCTTTTTGGTTTTTTCATCCCATATATGGGATAAGAAAATAGAAGCATAAAAATTTTAGGTATCACTAACTGAAATGGTACCTTCTCGAATATAAGTTTTTTTTGTTTTGTTTTGTTTAAGATGTAATTAAAATATAAGAACACAAGTAGTGTAAATGAAAACAGAAATTGGTACACTGTAAAAAATATCCGTTAATTTACACAAACTTTTCCCTAAAAATTACGGAATAGTTTCATTTTTCCGAAAAAAAACAGAAGAATTTCCGTATTTGACATTTTGGAGTTACTAACCCCGTTAAATAACGGAAGCGTTCCGTTATTTTTGTCAATTTTCCGAAAACAGTAGAGTTTAGTGGTGCCATCTACCAGGAAAATAAAAAACCTTATACTGAGTTGATGTTTTTTAAACAATTTTCTAGACTGTTTCTCTATTTCATTCTGTTTTAATAATAAAAAGCTAACGTATTTTTAAAATATTAAAAAAATATTAATAATTAAAAAATTAAAAAAAAAAATAATTTTTAATTTTAATATATATATTTTTTAATTTATTCAAATTAAGAAGTTCGCACATAAAATTAAAAATATATCGAAATATATTACCGGAATTCTTATAATTTTGGCGATTACATAAGTTGTAAAAAATCAATAACTGAAATTTATTTTATAACCCATTGTAATTATCTTTGAGTTTACCTTAGATCGTCATAAAATAATTTGTTAAAATGCACGTTTTTTTTTCCTTTCTTTTAGTATGTTAGTATTTTTTTAAATAAATAAATAAATATCAATAATATTACACCAAAATTTTAAAACTTTTCAAAAAAAAAAAAAGGAAACAAAACTTTTAACAAATTTTTTCATGCATGTAATATTTTAAAGACTAATTTTTATACATATAAAGCTGAAATTAATAAGCTAAATATTCGAAATTATGGAAAGAAAATCGAAACTATGGAAAGAAATTATGGAAATTAAGAAAGGTAATTTTGGGGATTACATATGTTATAAAAAATCAATAAGGGATTTTTTTTTTAATATATTATAATCCATTGTAATTATCTTTATTAAGTTTACCTTCGATCGTCATAAAATAATTTGTTAAAATGCACGTTTTTTTTTCTTTCTTTTAGTATGTTAGTATTTTTTAAAATAAAAAAATATCAATAATATTACAACAGAAGTTTAAAATTTTTCAAAAAAAAAAAAAAAAAAAAAAAAGGAAACAAAACTTTTAATAAATTCTTTCATGCATGTAATATTTTAAAGACTAATTTTTATACATATAAAACTGAAATTAATAAGCTAAATATTCGAAATTATGGAAAAAAATCGAAACTATGGAAAGAAATTATGGAAATTAAGAAAGGTAATTTTGGGGATTACATATGTTATAAAAAATCAATAACTTTTTTTTTTTTTTTTTTTTGTATATATAACCCATTGTAATTATCTTTATTGAGTTTACCTTCGATCGTCATAAAATAATTTGTTAAAATGCAAGTTTTTTTTCTTTCTTTTAGCATGTTAGTATATTTTAAATAAATAAATAAATATCAATAATATTACAATAGAATTTTAAAACTTTTTCAAAAAAGAAGGAAACAAAACTCTTAATAAATTCTTTCATGCATGTATTACTTTAAAGACTAATTTTTATATATATAAAGCCAATATTAATAAGCTAAATATTCGAAATTATGCAAAGAAAATCTGTAAAACATTTATAATTATCCATTCAATAGAAAAATATTATCTCTACGAAAATGAGCCTGCGTTCAAAATCTTATCTTTACTTTACGAAATGTATCCGAAATAACTAAAGATATTTGAAAGGGTCGTTTGAATAATCCTGGTGTAATGGTATTACACTGTAAGCTACGACACAAGAGGCCCCGGGTTCGAATCCCATGGAAGGTATGTAACATTTCTTCACTGTTGTTTAAATTAATTGTGTATAATGTGTCCCTGATATTAACGTGTCTTTGAAAAATAAAGAATAAAAATGACAAAGATGTTAGTTAGTCCTTGAAAAATTCTTTTAACTTTTCAAACGAAAATTTTTACATAAGGAAAAAATTTAAAAAAAAAGGAAATATTTTCTGAAAAAACGGAACTATTTCTGGAATTTACGGAAACTTTTTTCCGTTAAAAAACGGAAGTAGTACTGGCGTCTGGATTACCAGTACTATTTCCGTTTTTTAACGGAAAATTTTTTTACAATGTATAAGTAAAACTTATGTTGAAAAAAAAAATAGCGAGTACCTTTTATCCTGAGAGAAATCAAAAATAAAATAAATAATACCACTCATGCAATTAATTTTCGTGACTAATATTAAATTTGGCAAGTGTATGATATCTTCCATATAAGTATTGATTTATCCTCACTACTGACGAGTTCTCAACTCTTGGGTAAATGTCACATTTGACTGTAACAGCTCGATGCCAAATGAAAGAAAAAAAATTTCTCAACCTGTTTCAACATTTCTGCTTAAAAAGTGAAATGTATCAGCTTTTACGCAAAACATTTACGCATTAATTAAACCAAGACAAAAATGTAGTCTAATATCGACTGTGGTATTGCATACTCATCTTCCCAGCTGTCTGATTGACGTGTGAAGAATTACTTTAAAGTTCTATTTGAAAACCTATGATAGGGCTATTCCATACTTTGCCTGAAATTCGTTTATTTTCACAATTTTTGAAAGGTGTTTTTCGCTTTATTTAATCGCTAAATGTCTTTCATTTTAAAAGCAAATTATTCTATACTAAAACAATGGTAAATTGTTGACCAGTGGACTACAAGATGTGTTCGCATACTTGATGATTTTAGGTATAAAATATCCCACTCGTCTCATAGATGAACATATGACCACCCATGATTAGATTACTTTTAGCATGAATAAAAAAAAATAATTTCTGCTACTGTTTCTGCATACAAAAATGTTGTATGTGTTATTCTTATTATACAGGCTAAGAAAAGAAGAATATACTCTTTTAAGGTTTCATTCATTTGAAGAAATTTAACTGAATTTAACGACATCCGACAATTCGCGATTTCGATTTTAAAACAGAACCCTAATTTAAGCCTTTTCTCCACAAGCTAGATAGCGCGTAGTTGCGTATCTGCATGTCAATCAAAATATTATAGGTTCGATTCTCGACGTCAGAATTTAAAATTTTTTAAAGGAATAGTTTTCATTCTCTAATTGTTTCATTTCTACAGAGATTTTGTACTTTTTCTTTTGTCATTTTATTGATAAAAAATGTAAAATATTTTATCAATTATTTTTTTACTTCTCTCTCTCTCTCTCTCTCATTTTTTATTTTTTAAATTTAAATTTAATTTTATTTAATTTTATTTATTTATTTATTAAGAAATTGTGAAATTTTAAACTGACTACATTTCACTGTCCAATAGATTTAATTAAATGAACTTATTTATTTTCTTAGCCATTTTAAGTTTGCTTTTTTTGTTAAAATTAAATCATTTAATTAAACATGCTTTTCAGATATAGGAACATATGCTCTTACAGCTGTTTGAAAAGCAGTTTTTAAATATATTTATTTCGACTGAAATATCTTCCAGTTATAATAATTTTTAAATTAAATTTAATGATGCCGTCATCAGTGTTATTTTTGATGAAATATTAAGTATTTAATGATTATAAATTAACGAATTTGATTTATTAATTAATCAATACAGTGTTTTGAACGGAATATTAAAAACGAAACTATCAGTGCAATCTTGGATCACACTTACCTACTTGTTTTTGTTTAGTTTAAAATTGAATGCAATCAAAATAAAAAAAACTTTGCATTCACAAATATGTTGTAACAATTTGGTTTCGATCATTTTTTTAATTCGTAAATAATAATAATAATAATAATAATAATAATAATAATAATAATAATAATAATAATAATAATGTGTGCATATTTAAAAGTGTTTTATGAAAAGATATTTTCTTAAATTATTAAAGTTCTATCTGTAAGCCTAAACATAAACAAATGGAAACAAATAATAATAATAATAATGTGTGCATATTTAAAAGTGTTTTATGAAAAGATATTTTCTTAAATTATTAAAGTTCTATCTGTAAGCCTAAACATAAACAAATGGAAACAAATAATAATAATAATAATGTGTGCATATTTAAAAGTGTTTTATGAAAAGATATTTTCTTAAATTATTAAAGTTCTATCTGTAAGCCTAAACATAAACAAATGGAAACAAATAATAATAATGTGTGCATATTTAAAAGTGTTTTATGAAAAGATATTTTCTTAAATTATTAAAGTTCTATCTGTAAGGATAAACATAAACAAATGGAAAAAAAATTATTGCAAAAATAAATAAATAATTAAATAATAGAATTTTGATACATTAATTAATTGATACAGTGTTTTGAACGGAATTTTAAATGAAACCATCTGTGCAATCTTCGATCACACTTACCCACTTGTTTCTGTTCAGTTTGCAATTAAATGCAATCAAAGGAAAAACTTTGCATTCACAGACATGTTCTAAGAATTTGGTTTTGATCATCTTTTCAATTCGCAAAAAATAAAAATAAAAATTAATGTGTATATATTTAATAGCGTTTTATGAAAAAAATATTTTCTTAAATTATTAAAGCTTATCTAAAGCTAAAGCTTTTCTTAATAATTAAAGTATTTAATTATTATTTTTTTTTTTATCTGTAAGCATAAACGTAAATAAATGGAGAAAATATTAGTGCAAAAATAAATAAATAAATAAAGTAAAAATAAATAAAATAAAAATAATTAATTAATAAATTAAATAATAGAAGCGTCTTATCTTACGTTTTTAGTTAAATAAATATATTAATATCAAATATAAATGGTTTTATTTTCTTGGTTTATCTAATCACATAATGGCTAAATTTACATACTTTTGTCCATAGTTTTAATAAAAGGATCATGTTAACACATGTGGTACAGACATCCCTTATATGATGATAGCCTATTTGGCAATCATCTAAAGAAATAAAAAGTGTTTTGAGAAAGTTATTAGTTGCACATATTAATAAAAGCATCTACTGTAATTAGCTTGACAACAAGAACAACAAAAGCTGTATCTTAAAAAACATGCTCGCACAGCTTACTTTTGATTTCCTATTTTTAATTAGCAAAAAATAAAAACTTCTAATTAATATGTATATATTTAAAAGTTTCTAATAAAAAAAATTAGGGGCTCTGCCCCTGCGAGCTACGCCCGCCAACCCCCTTTCAGACTTTAAAAACACAGTAATGTGTCTTTTCTTTTAAAAAATTACCAAATTATATAAGATTGAATGATATTATCACGAACAATGACTATTTTCCATGATCGGGTTGCCATGCTTTTCCTTTTGAATGGACCATCTTTCGATTCCCATTATTTTATCCACCGCTGTCACGACAGCTGATGGTTGCTTTTGGAATTGGTAAATAAAATTAGTTACACATCTGACAATCCGCTTAAAAAGAATGATTATGTTTAAAATGTTGCTGCCAGTTAGACTTTTATAACGATTCTGTAAGACAATATTCTTCTGTCAGGCTCGAGGATTAAAAAACTCCGTGTGCTTAAGGATAATATTTAGAAACACGGAAATGTACCGGTTATTGAATCTTTACGCTTATATATTTTGTTTAGATCGATTTTTAGATATTTTAAGTAACACGTTTCTCCTATTTTTTTCCTTTTAATGCACTATAATGGACATTTTCACTTTCTTTTTAAAATTTAAATTATTTATTTTATTTATAAAATTATTTATTAATTTTATTAGAAGTATCGAATTCGTACGGAATAAATCGAAAATATTTCGTGCAGGCAACCTGCATTTATGCTGCATCATAGATGCAAGTATATATTCATTTATGATGCATATCTGCCTCATTTATTTTATTACATACATTGAAAGAAATTTGTTACCCGTGCTTTTTTTATGCCATGTGAATCCAATGTGACGTCAAGGGTCCATAACTAAATCGTTTTAAATGCATAGCTTTAATGGATGCCCTAATATTTGCCTCAAATTTAATTTGAGTGAAAAAATCTAATAATTTTAAAATTTTTATTCTTCTTGAGATTGACATGTAAATGCATAATTAAATCATGTTATTGAAGTGTCAATTTGTTTTAAATTTTAATAGCATTCTTGCGAATGCTCAAGAGAAAAGAACAAATGACGTTATTTCTAAATTATTGACGTTATTTTTTTTATTATTGAAAAGAAAACCAAAGGACGATTTTTTTTCTCATTGCAGTCATTTTGACGATTATTATTTAAACTAAGTGAAACGCAGGGAAATGGGTAATTCGACCCAAAGAAATCATTTGCATAACTATTGCTTACAATTTTGAATAAAGTGACACAAAAGATTATTAAACTTTTTGAAATAAGTGCATTAATGCATAATATAGATTCAATGAAAATTATATAGTGAACAGCAAATTGGAAATTTAGAAGCATTTTTTAGATGTGTAAATGTATTTTACGCAATCAAAAATAATTTAAATTTCATTTAAAAATAAGCTTTTTAAAGTCACATCAAGTCGTCAATTAAATTTCAAAACTCATATCTTTTCAAACTCATATTTTGAATTTATGAGAAATGTGGAAGAAAAAGCATAAGTGAATATATAGTTTTGTACATCTTTTCATCTTGAAGGTAGCTTTTGCACAAGTGATTATAAATGGAACAAAGATAAAATGACGAAATAAATAATACAAATGTGCATGCTTTAATTAATGCATGGCGTTACTCAAAATTTGATATAATTACTTTTAAAATCCACATTGAAGACGGGTCAAAACTTTTATCGAAACCTGTTAAGGGTTTTTCTATTGATAAAAATATAATAATAATAAAATAATAATAATAATAATAATAAAATAATAATAATAATAATAATAATAATAATAAACAAAGAAAATTTTAATGAACGTTCATTTAAATTATAATGTAATAGGATTATAGTTTACAAAGAAAATCATTTATTTACATTTTATATTTCTAATCAAAACTAAGCAAAATAAAGGTCATTTCATGAGCACTATTCTGTTATCAAATATATAGTACACGTGCAAAAACTGTAATGGGGACAAAACTGGCATCTTTAATTAGTTGAAAATGACATTCAATAAGCCGTATACATTCTAGAATTTTTCAGGAGTTTTAGTCAAACTTTAGCAGGCATTATATTATTATCAATATTTGACGAAACGGTGTCCCCTCAAACGAGGTGTTGTTCATCGTACAATGCTAAAAAAAAAAAAAAAGGATAAACCTCTGATATTTTCGCAGCAAACAGTTGTAATAAAAAGAAACCAGTATCAGTCGATTAGGAATAACGTGTTTAACATATATTTTTTCCCCACTCTCTAATTCCCATATGGTAAGAATACGTCCTAGAAATTCCGTAAATCAGAGAATCTGAATTCATGCCAGAAAATTTCAATATTAAATTTTGCTTTACATAATGTTGAAATTTTAGTCATAAAATAAACCAAATATTGGTATTTTAAATTTCTAATATGAATTTAGAATATCTGAACTAAAAAAAATCCATAAAAATAGAAAAAATGGTAGTAGATTTATACTACAATTGGCATTAGACACTGAAGATAGATATACCCTTATAAAATTAACGAGAAAAAAATATTCCATATTAATAATCAAAGTTTCGCAATAAATTTTCTAATAATTTAAGTTAACCTATAAATGCAATCTTATATTACGTTGATATGATTAGCTTCAGTGTTACTAATTATTTTATAACCAGTCAATTTCAGGGCTTTTCTCCAAATTGAGACCCTGTATTTATAATCCGAAAATCCAAATAATAAAAAAAAATTCTGTCAATTTTGTACATCATCTGCAGTGAAATTGGTCAAAAAAACTTCTTTTGCGCATTGGGCAAAATGAAAATGCTTGCTACATTTAAAATTATATAAACTTCATCACTTTTAAAAATCTAATATGATTTCCTGAACAATGATTGTGATTTTTATGATGTATATAACTAAAGAAAAATAATATTTTTACGCGTGTATAGAAACATATAAATCGGAAGCAGTATTTTTTATTTATTTATTTTTGGCAGCTTACAATTGATACAGCTCATATTCAAAATATTAGAATAATTGCCTTTTTTTTAGAAATTGAAAATATCGTTTGGTAATTTAATGTTTTTTAATGAAAATATGCAAACGATATTTTTATTAAGAACTTATTGTTGATTAAACTTACTTGTTATCTTAAATTTAATATCATTTTTGAAAAGATTAATTGCAAAAAAAATTATTTTGAAAAGTCAAAATATTAGAATATTTATTCAAGTGGTTCAAAATATTAGAATATTTCACATTAATTCTCCTTTAATTATTACCAATTCTTAACTGGTGGCATCATTGATTAAATTCAGACTATTTTATTTAAAATCAGTATTCTTTTTTGCAGTTTGTTTCTTTTTCGTCTTAAAATGGGCCGTGTGAGTGATATTCTGCTAAACTTCGTATGGTTGATTTGTATCGCCACGGTAAAAATCAATGTTTTATAGCGAATTATTTACATTGTTCGCAATCGAGCGTTAGTAAAATACTAACACAATATTCAAAAATTGGAAAATTTCAAAATAATCGCCGAAATGGTGGCCGAAAACCAAAAACATCTGCTAGAGATGACAGGAAACTGAAGCGTATAGTTAAGAAAAACCGTTTTAAAAGTGTGCGATTCTTGCACCGAAAATGGAAAGAAGAAGGAGTTGAAGTTTCTACATCGACAACATTAAGACGTCTCCATAAATTTAAATTTGAATCTCGTGTACCGAAAACAAAACCTCTCATGACTGCAAGACAAAAGAGTATAAGATTGAATTGGTGTAAATCAAGACGTTTATGGAGCAATGAAGATTGGAAAAATATATTATTTAGTGATGAAAGTATGTTTTGTGTTTCATATGGTAATCAAGGTATTCGAGTTTGGAGAATGGAGCAAGAAGCATTTGATAAAGAATGCCTTAAACGTTCCGTAAAATTTGCTGCTAGTGTCATAGTTTGGGGTTGTATGAGTGCAGAAGGACCTGGAAAGTTATGCATCGTCTACGAAAAGGTTAACTCTCTGATATATCAAGAAATTTTAGAATATTACATGATTCCATCATCAGAAGATTTATTTGAAGATGATTTCATCTTTCAACAAGATTTAGCGTCCCCGCATACCTTGGTATCAACTAAGAATTGGTTCCGCCAACGCAACATTAAGGTACTTCCTTGGCCACCAAATTCACCAGATCTTAATCCCATCGAAAACTTATGGTGTATAATGAAGAAAAAAACTTCAAGAAAATCCTCCTTCAAGTAAAACTGAGTTAGTGGCACGTATAAAGTCTATTTGGGCTAATATTGATAGAAATGTTTGTAAACACCTTGTATATAGTATGCAAGATCGATTGTACGCTGTTATGAAAGCTAAAGGGGATGCTACAAAATATTAACTACCATTTACTTCATATTCATAAGGTAATATTGTTGCGTAAAATAAAATATTCTAATATTTTGAACCAATCTAAATTTTATTCTAATATTCTGGTGTGTTTAAGGAAGCTGTATACCTAATTTATTGTGCTGTATTTTATATTTTATAAATGTTAAAATCTTATCTAAACATTCCAGATTTAATTTATAAGAAATTTAATTGCATTTACTTAGTATAAAAAATAAATAAATGACAAATAATTTTTTCTTATTACTTTTTCTCAATTATTCTAATATTTTGAATATGAGCTGTATTTCTTCTAATATTAAATCCACAACTCGTACCTCATATAGTAAAATTTTGAATAGTTGAAAGTTAAGATATTTATGTTTGTATTTTTAAGTTAATATGGGCATAAAAACAATTAGCATTATAAAATAATTTACTTTTAGAAATATAATTGAAAATATTACAACGTAATTTAACACAGAGAGTTAAAATTTTGAATAATTTTAATTGTCAAAATTTTAGTCGAAATGAATTAAATTCTATTATCTAAGAATAAAAATATTTTGCTAAATTTGGGTGCTATAGTTGGAATTTAAAATTTAGTTCAAATGGTGACACGTAGGCGAACTGCAAATTTTAATTCATAGACTTTATTTCATAGAGGTTATGCCGATATTTTTTAACTTTAATTTGCGCCAGAAATATAGTGGGGTTTGTTAACTTTGTTTCTTCCTTTAAAACTGTATAATAGCCTTCATTTTGGCAATATCTTTGATCTAAAATACAATGCTTTCAAGTAAATTACTATAAGGAGTTCTCTCTGACTTTAAATATATGTATTTGATTGTTCATAATTGAAACTAATGAAGCTGTCATAAACGATATGTCAGTAATTTCTATTCGTTTTATAATCACACACACCTGAATCTTTTTTACTTTCTCATTTGTGTATTATTAATTTATTTGAATGGTTTGAAAAATAAACTGCAAGTAATTGCAACTTGTGAACGTTACCGAGACAAAGAAAAATAATTAAATATACATTTCAGTGTATTTCAGACTAAGAAGCAAATCTAACATGTTAAAATAGACTCTACCAGACATGTAAGATGTCATATGTGAGAAATGTGCAAGAGTCATCTGTCGTAAAGGTGAAATATGTACCTTAGGCAAATATAATTGCTCATCTGCTATAATTCTTTGCGGCATAGAACAAGGATTAAAATTAATGAATAACATCGGAATTTGAAAACAACTTTATTTATAAATAAGAAAACGCTATATTTCACGCATCTAATAAACAGATTTTTTTT
The DNA here is from genome assembly GCA_964019185.1 of Maratus speculifer. Classification (NCBI taxonomy): domain Eukaryota; kingdom Metazoa; phylum Arthropoda; class Arachnida; order Araneae; family Salticidae; genus Maratus; species Maratus speculifer. The sequence continues at coordinate 240,562,158 of OZ025293.1, read as the reverse complement.
TACTAAAATTCTGGTGCCAATGGGGCCTTTGGGAATTAAAACTAAGTGGTTTAATAGGCATATTACCTCCCCTCAATGGGTTAAGCTGAGTTAATCGCTTCTTATACATTTTTGTCTTTAAACTCATTTTGAAAACTCGTTGAATGTTAATTTGAATTTTTTATATTTCCCCCCAAAAATTTACCATTTCTACGAAAACTACATTCTAATACTCCCGAATTTCTTTACTCGGACACGTTGCTGCTAGACATTTTGCGTGATATATTTCATCTTAAACAATCATAGTATTCAAAAATTAGTTCAATTCGGAAACATATTGCACAGTTGCAGATTCCATTTATGAATTTTCATGAGTAAACAGAAATACATGTCAGATGTTTTATGCTGCCTTTTATATGATCTCTAAAATTTATACACACTAAGGAATATGAAAAAAAAAGTAAACGATGCTCATAGAGAATAACATAACTGAATTATTTTGTGGGCCCCTGTACATGAATGATGAATGCTACACACATCATATTCTTTAAAAAGTACCCTGAAGTGCACCTCAGAGATATATTTAAATTTCATTGTGTTTAAAGTTCTAAAACATGGATAAAATACGCCGCAAGCGGGTTTTTTTTATCATAGGTCAAAGTAACGGAATTTTTATTATTGTCCCTGAAAAGGAACTATAACTTATACATAACTCCACTTCAATACCGAACATTCCATTGTGAAAATAAATAACATACATCAATTACATGGTAATCCGAGTACGTTTGCTCGAGTTAGAGCGAGCTTAGACAGGCGGACAAACGGACAGACTAATTCACTCTGTTTTAAAAAGCAGACAAATGAATGCAAATTTAGAAATTCAATAGACTGAAATAAATATTATTTTGAATAAATTATCATGTGCGAATATTACTAGCGCTCAGGGGAATCCGTACATTTATTATATTAATTATTAACCGTAATTATTAAAATAATATCATTGCGAAAATAATAATAAGATTTCTTTAAAAAATGCACAACGCACGATTGAATATAGCTGTTTCTATATGCTAGAAAAGTAGGAATGGATGTATTATAAAAGTTGAAAGAGATATGAAGTCTGAATAATATCAAATATTACTATTCTGTGTAACTCTTTTTTTTTTTAAATCTTATCTGAATCTGTTTATTATTTCTAATCAAAAGCTTAAAATAACTTCAACACTAAAATACTAAGTAATATTACTATATATAATATAGTAACTTAATAATTATATGAGCTATATTTAAAGATATTTTAACGTCCCAGTTTTATATTTTAAAGTATTTTTAATTTTTGTTACTTTTCTATTTTACAATTTTTCTCATCTTTTAACATTATTTATTAACTTTTTAAGCATTGCTCCCAATAATTGTAAGCTACTTAAAAAAAAAAAAAAAAAAAAAAAAAAAAAAAAAAAAAAAAACGGATTTTGATTGCCACCGCTTTTTTGAAACATATATCCATCTTATTTAATGACAGATAAAATTATGCGGCAATAAAGTCAATTACAGTATTATGAAAAAAAAAAACTGGTGGAACCAAACAATCTGAATAAAAGAAAGCAGCCAGCACTGCCCTGAAACAGGGTTGCCAGTTTGGCTTTTTTTTAAACTCCTAAATTCCGTATTCATATCAGAAATTCCCTATGATATTGTTTTCTTTAATGATAAAAATTTTGTGATTGCCTAAAGTAAAATTTGTTTTTCAGAATTTATGTTATGGATTGTAAATTTTTTTATTAAGAAAAAAGTCAAATTGCCAATCGTGCTGCAAAAGTCCTGGCCGCCAGAATTAAGGAGTTGAGTTTTGTATTTATTTTTGCTGTTCTGTATGCAACATAAACTTTCGTACTTAAAACTGTACTTACGGGCGTACCTAAATTTTACTGTCTTGAACATGTTTAACCTAAAAAATATTGGGAATATTTAAATGTGGTTCAAAAAACATTAGAAAAAATTATAAATCTTAAAATTCACTTTAAAAGAAAATACATAAGAATTTATGTTTGTAGTGCAGCCCCTCCTAGACAGAAAATAAATATAAAATACATGCAAATTAAATTATAAAATCTGATAATATATGGTAATCAATTACTGATGAACGGAAAAGGTAAAAATGATAAATATGTTTGATGCAGAACAATGACAACATAAATTTGATGAAAGTTAGAATTTCGAAATGTTTTCCTCGCGTGTTTTGTTATCCATAGAAAGAAAAAATGTCACGAACTTTTAATAAGATACAAAGAATTATAAAATGTGTCAATGTTATCAACTTTATTGCTAAATGTAAGAGTCTCATCAGGCATTTTGTGTAGGTAAAAATGTGGACTGTATAACACATTTGTTAAATATTCAGGTAAGTTGGAAAGACACAACAAAACTCTTTTTGGCATGAAAGTGAAGGTGTATTGCTTCCTTCATAGAATTGTGTTAAAATCACATATGTGAAAGGAAATTAATCTCTTTGATAAAAATGTAAAATGAATAACTAGTGTTAAAGCTGTACCAGGCTTCTTTAGCGAGAGTTTATTTTTTAAATAATAAGATACCATATATCTTTCAGAAAGTGTGTGTGGAAAGATAAGGCGGAGGGGGGGGGGATGGGAATTTGCGGATGCTTTGGCGGCACGTGGCTAGTAATAGGTTGGGAACCACTGAATTACACAAATATATCCTTAACAGTTATCTACTCTTTAAAAGCCGAAGATAAGACGCCCGTGTCATTATATAGTCCTAATCTGCCCGTAATTTTAGGGGTTAATATCTCGGCTAATTACAAACAGTTTTTTTAAAAATCAATATGAAAAAAATTTTTATGTTTCTGTTACGATAAGTATCTTCAGTACTCTGCAACAGGCTTGTTGAATGTCTGCAAATCCAAATTTATGTGTCAAGGAATATAAGCTTTTTTCAAAATTTATGTGACTTAGGATTATTGCTATACTTTTCCCGCAAGGTTTAAATTAACATCTATTACCTCCATTTTTTTCATAATTTTATTTTTTCCCCCAATGTGAATTTTTTACGTTCGATAGTTTACGAATAAAATGTCACTGATGGACAGACACAGGAGTGATTTGATAATGGTTCCGTTTTTCATTAGTATTGAACCCTTATAACTGATTGAGTGAGGGAAAAAAAAGGTGTAAAAGCATTTTTAATTTAATAAATTATCATTGTCCCCCACTTCTCTAATAATAATAACAATAATGATGATGATGAAATCTGGGGAAGACGAAATGAGAAAGCATAAATTTTTAGCAATTTACTTCTTCTTTTTTTTTTTTTTTTTTTTTTTGTAAATCACAATAAAACAATATACGACGACATTTTTTTTTCACCAGCGGATTTTCATGATTATAAATAAAAGTGCTGTGATGAGCTGAATATGATGCAACTTTCAGATGTAGAAACCATACATTAAATATTCAAAATTAATCTATAATATCAAAATATTTTAATTCTTGATTAGTTTTTCTTAAAAATACGGCAGAAGAATCGATTAATTTTATTCAAAATAAAATAAATGTTTCAAATAATCTTACAAATTAGATATAAAAATTCACGTATTGTATAAATAATGACGTAATTTTCAAGAGCGAAATATTTATTTTTATATATTGTTATCCGTACTCAATGTATCATAAAAATATATTTTAAAGCGTGAACATGTACATTTAGTTTTACATATGAAGTGATTTTACACAGAAAATGACTTTCATATGCAATAATTTACGGATAATTTATGCAATAATTTATTATTTAATTTTATTAAATATTACATTTCAGTTGAAAATACATTATTTTGAATTATTACTATTCCGGCTTTTTTAAATGATAGCTGTAAATAAAAAACGACAATTTCCAAACATGTATTAATTCTCCATTCATATAAGGAAATTTTAATAGAAATTTGTGAAAAATTGGAAAAAGTATGAAGTTGAAAATAAATTTTGGACATTGCATATCAAAATCTAGTCGAGTCTGCAAAACATGGTTAAACTGCTATGATCAGTTTTATCCTCATATAAAACTAATGTAATTGAACTACCTTCACCGATTTTATCATTGAACAGGTTTAAGCATTCATCAATTTAAGATCTATATAATTCAGCATGTGTACCGGATATTTCTCTTGAAAACTGCCAGTTTTAATGTTTTGATACGCTACAGCTTTTGCAAAATACAAGTCTAGAAATTGAAAAAAAGTACTATCGATTCAAAACCTTTTGCAAAATCGGCAGTGTTAGGGATTTTTTGTACTAGAAGAGACTATTATTAAAGATAATCACAGAATAAAAACAGAGTTATTTATAAATAATGTGATCTGTTGCTTTGCTGCCAGTCGGGTATTTTTATTTATTTATTTATTTTTAGTTTATAACCTATAGGTGTTAAGTAAATAATCTGACTATATTACCAACGTTTAATCATTTTGTACAATATTATACTATACATATGTACAGAAAACATTTCAATTTTAGTCTAAAAAATGTTCGGTCTTTGAACGAATTCTGGGTAAACATCATGTATACGGTAAAAATAATAGCGTCAAATATTATGTCTATAAAATGCAAGTTATTCTATTTGCATTAAAACTCATTTCAATTGATTTTTGTCTGTAGATGAGAACAAATTCATATTTAGATTTAATTTTAACTTGTATATTGACGCATAATTATAAAGTAATATAAATTAATGATGATACACATATTTAATAATAAATAAAAAACTAAATAATCAAATGTAATGAGTAATAAATTAACGAAACAAGTGGCTAAGCAAAAAATTTTGAATAAATCAACTTGGAGATATGTAATTAACCAGACTAATTAAAAACTATTTATTTAGATTAAAGGCTTGTAGTAATATTTTGTTTTTGAGTAAGCTTCGCTGGGATCTACGAAAAGGTATTGAAGCTAAAATGAAATCTAGTTTTCTCATTGATTTTTTAGACATTCTTAATAAAATAAACTGATTTATTTTGGATACATCAAACACAATAATGATATTATTCTTATACATTATAATATCAATTGTCTGTTTATAAGTATCGTTGAATAAGTTTTAAACCAATTTAAAATGAATAAATAAATAAATAGACAGACCAAGACCATAATTTTTTATGGTAGTTAGTGCAAAACTTCCTTTTTTAATTTTAAGCAAATCATTATCGAGGGTATCTCAATTAAATACACATATTAATCTCTTCATTTCACATATATCTGTCAGAGATGCCAACAATTATGAATTTTCCATAATCATATTTTTTTTTTCATGTATAATTACGCGCATATATTGTTGGTTGTACACGAGTATTTTGATCAGTTTAAATTACTAACAAAATTACTGAAAGTTCTAAAAGTGATTTTTGAAAAATAACGGTTTTTCATAATAAAAAAAGTATTTATTCACACGTTGGCAATCTTGTTCAGGCATATGAAAAAATGAGTGTCTTAAAAAGTAAAACAGAAAGGTTCGTGAAAAACTAAGCGAAAATCATTATTTCTGCAGAATACCGTTTTCTAAATTTTTGTATTGAAAAACTGGTACATGAAACTAAAAATTTCTTTTTCGGTATATTTTTAAGAAGTTTGTCATCAGAAAAAATAAATTTAACCTAAACTAAAATAAATGAGAAACAGAAGAGAAACAAAAAAAAGGTTTAAATGAAAAGCATACATACGGTGCTTATGCTATATTTGATGATAAAGTAGAAAATATACCAGATATAAGCATTTTAAACATATTTAGTTCTTTTTATAATAAAAAGCAATTTAATTGACTTACTCGGACTAGTTGTTTGCAGACTCAAAGGCCACTGTGTTCCATGTAAAAGAGGCCTTTGTCCTGCGACAGTCCAAATTCCAGAAGGAATTCTTGGATGAGGAGGTCTTTGAGGCATTTGGGATCTAGAGGTTCTAGCCACCAAAAAAATATCCGTTTCGTTGATAGGCAATTGATCATCAATGTCATTCATTTTCAAAGTTGGACTATCGTGGGATAAGTTTGAGGAATCTGTTAAAAACCAGTCAGATGTTTTCCAAAATATCTGTTTTGGCGAACTGCTTTTTCTGTCAGCTAATAAGGATGCTACTGAGAAATTAGAAATCAGTTCAGAAGTTTCATGTTTTTTAGATTCGCTTTTAGAATCTATTTCCTTCAAGGGATCCTTTAAATCACTATTTGATAATGTCTGAGGACTTTCAGAAGAATTGTCTGACATAGGAGAAGGACTTCTAGATTTTGAATTTGATTCCATTTTGAATTACTTAAAATAGTTTATTATTTATGTGACACTTTGTTGTTCTTTTATTTAAGTTTAAAAGAACAACAAAAAAAAAGAAGAAAAAATCAATGTTATTATTGTTTTTCTTTCATAAATAAAAAAAATTCACAAAGGCTTTCATTTTATCTTTGTCACGTGAATCTGAGAAAATGACCTTATATACTTTTATCAAAAAGATAATATGCACAATAAAATCCTCATTCATATTAAATAAAACTTTCGAGTTGAAGCTTATTCTCGCAAACACCAAATAATAGATTCACATTCTGCGTAGTTAAGAAACCTAAGCTTTCGGCGTAATTAGCGGTGTTTTTGAGAACTTCTATTTCCTTTCGAACTTTTCAAAGAACGAAACTAAAAAACATCATTAGGGAGCAACTCTCTGCAACGAGTCGCATCTCTAAACTGGTCCAGTCGGTGATAGCAGCTTCTGTCTGCCGCTGCCGTGCGGCTTTTCAAAACATAGCCCAGAATTCAATTCCTTCCCGTGCCCAAACTTTCAGGCTCACTTGAGTTTGGGAGGGGGGGGGGGGCGATCTTTAATTAAATTGAAGCTTTAGTGTCCGCCTTGAAGATGTTACGGAGGGCAAACTTCTGTTCACACCCACTTTTGAGGGCGGAACTTTGCTTTACTTACGTTGTCTCTCATTGGATCTCTTGTAACATCGTCATTTCCGTCATATCCTGCTATGAAAGTAACAAGTGGGGGGGGAGATAAAATGATTGAAGGAGAACTATTTTCAGCCTCTGTTATTGGATGATTAAATTCGGCGGCTAATTTTACAACTTGCCATGGGTGATTTTGGTAATCCTTTAATGTCATCTCAGCAGTCTTTGATATCAGCCATATTTTTATTCGGGTGTCATGATAAAATGCCCATTGTTTTTTAACCATTCATACCTTCCAAACAAACCAGTAAATTTCATAAAAATTTAAGTATCAATGAAATTGAAATGACTAAATTCTCACTTTTTAAACAGCAGAAATGTTTTATTGTTTTAAAATGGCATCAGGTGAATAGAAAATGTATGTATATTTAAGTTTCTACGCACAGTTAAATTAAAAAAGCAATGTTAACATTATTACAACTAAACTATTTACGCAAGTTTTTGAAATACTCCTTTTCTCCCCTCATAAAAACATAGAGTATCGAATAAATAAATATATTTTTTAGTATTTTTACAGATTTGTCTACCTATACAAAATAAATTTTTGTATTTTAAGAAATTTAGACATAAAGAAAGAGAATGGAAGATAATGTGTATTTGAGTATTTTTTTAATTCACTGCGCCTTCAATAAAGATTTTTCAAAGAAATTTTCATATTTCAGTTATTAAATTGAAATTAAACGAAAAACATATGGAGAAACTACTCAATAGTTAAGGAAAGATAAATAAATCGGTATTATTCAAGGAAATTCGTCAGGGAACTATTGATATTCTCAAAGTGATGGTATAATTTTAGTTATGAGAGAAGGAAAATGTATTATTATTGTTGTAGTTAATTTTGCTGCTTAAGTAATCAGTGAACTTAAAAATGACCAAGAATCGGCCAAAAGACGATTTTGTACTCATTCATTTATTTTAATTATTTATTTATTTTAGTCTGAACTTCTTGAAATTTGCAAATAAAAATATTTTGATGTGTTTTGCAGAATGCGTTTTTTCAAACTTTTTACATGTAAGTAAGTAATGAAAATACCACTAGCATAGAATATTTCAAATGCACTTTTCTCAAAACAAATATTTCCCAGCTTATACGTCCTTAATGTGATCCACCATTTCAATTTTTCTTCAAATTTTTCAATAAGATATCTAAGGGACAATTTCAATACGTCCTTATTACAAATTGTCTGGGCATCTGTTTTTGAATGTTGCGGTTGAAGACCCTCAAGTTAGTAATAAAATATAGTAACATGTGAATGACTTTTTAAGTCTCTTTCATGCCAGTATTTTATTATTTTATTAAATAAGTGTTTATCATATTAAAAAATGAATAAGGAATTAAAAAATGATGAAAACATGGATTGTTTAATTCTTTTAAAAACTAATTTATGACTTTAAAATCTATATTTTCAGTATTTTCTTATTGGTGAATTTATTGCATATTTGCAATACAGTACATTTGTTAGAATAACATGAATAATTTAAAATAAATTTTAAAGTCTACCCTCCACTTAAAATGATAAAAGAGCTAACAGTGTAAATTAAAATGTCTGAAATTCAGAAACTTAAGTGTCTGAAACGGAGCGTTAAATTTTCGGACGTTTTAAATGTCTTAATTTTTTCAGATTTAAATGTCTTAATTTTTTCGGATTTAAATGTCTTAATTTTATGTGTCTGAATTTCAGACACTTCAAATGTCTTTATCGCAGCCATTTTGTTTCTTTGGTAAGTACTATAATATGTAGCCATGTTTGACAACGTTGAATCCTAGAAAAATATACGGCCATGGTCCTGTCCCTTTCACCCCCCTACAGCCTGATTTTAGGGAGCAAGTTTCGTAAGTTTGATAATTTAAATCTTTTTTAACTGCGTACTAATTATAATCAATATTTTGAACTTCTCGAGTGGAATAAAATTAAAAACAAAAAATATAGTTATCTAAATACAGTAAAAACTGTCAATAATAGGCACATCTGGATCACGAAAATTGGCTGCTATTCGAAGGTGTTTTCTTTTCTGAGGTAAATGTATACAACTATGCATACATTGCCAATTGAAAAACGTGTTTACTAAATAGAGATGTCCTTTCTTTGGGAGCCTGCACTATGGAGATTTTACAATAAAAATTTTTTGATGGATAACTTTATTAAGCGAACACTCACACTTTTCAATATTTAACTCATGCATCAGAGTGTATGTTTTTACAGACGTCCCTGCTTAAACGAATATTGACGGTTCAAGAAATAATATTCGATTAAGCGGGAAATTTGATTAAACGGGAAACATATAAATGTAGTACTTAATGTGCAATAAAATGGCAAAATTATTAAATACAGAATAATTAGTTAACAGAGCAAGAAATTCGTTAAAAACTTAAATAGAATAATGCAAACTGAAATAAAAACGAAATAATGTAAAGTAAATATGTAATAATTTGATGTCGTAAACACATGCATTTGGTTTATATTACATTTAACGCATCTCATCTGAATTGGGTTCAAATTTTGATATGCTTCTTAGAATTTCATTTACATTACTTATAAAGTTCTTTGAAAAACTCGATTAAAGTGATTTCTGTAAAATTTTAGAGGAACGAGTGATGAGTTATTTTTGGTATGATACAAATGGTATCATATTTAAACTGATCAGCCTCTGGTTGCGCATTATTATTAAGGAGATATTCAGTTACGCGAAAGGATTCACACTCTAATGCTAATATCACGAAAGAAATTTATAAAGATATCTCGGTAGCGCTTCAATATTTTAAATTATCTTTTTTGTATTGGATAACTAAGATCGATCTGTATAAAGGCCGTTTTTCAATTTTTTTTTTTTTTATTTTGATTGCTGATTTTTTTAATGAAGATACTTTGACTTTCGGAACCTGTTTCGAAAATGAAATTATCATCATTAAAAATACCTGTAAACAAAATCGAAAAAGTAAAAAAAACGTCCTTTGACAAACAAAAACAAACAAAATACAAAAATAATCGAAACTGTGTAATTTATTTCACAATTTTCTTTATTCATCTCTCCCTCCTTCCCAAAAGTAAGGTAGGGAGTCCATTGTCCACCTGTCCATTGTACACCAGCCGGAGAAATCCATGCGAGAAATACTAGAAATTTGGTTTAAATGTAAGAATTGAAAATGAACAATGATGGGGGAAAATTCTAGCTGAAATGTGTTTTTCACACTCATTTTCCAAATTGTCTAAATCAGTTGTTATTCGATAAAGCGAGGACATTTCATAAAAAAATATTTGGTTAAGCGGGAAAAATAAATTAACCCAATGGGAATAAATTCAGTTCCACAGGATTTTATTCGAATAAGCGGGTAGTTCGATTATTCGTGACCCGATTAAGAGGGAAGACTGTACTTCAAAAAATTACTTATATTTTTGCTTGTATTTTAATAAAATCCTGCGTCTGATTAAAATTTAACCCAACATTGTGGTTCACTAATAAGAGGCGACTAGTATTCAACAGTGTCCTCTATTGGAGGTTAATGACGCCATGGATTAAACATTAATATTCCAGGACCAACCATAAACAATTTTAAATGAAGTTTCAGTTTTACAATTTTCTGTAATGCAAATTTTTAAATTTCTAAATATCGCACATTTTTCATTTTTGCACCGGCATATAAGAAAAAACGTACTTTTTTGAGTTATTTTTATTTTTTTTTTATAGTTTTTATTTTATTGTTATTTATTTTTATTATTCATTTATTTATTTATTTCCATCGTCGCAACAAATAATTCCACTCAGAAAATAAAAAGAAGTACTTTCTGGTAAAGATTGGCTTGGGAATAAGGTCGTAAATAAAAAATAAAGCGTTTAAAGCGTCCTAAAATGTGGCCATCACAAGGATTGAGATATTGGGTCGTTCGGAAAACCGTTTCCGTTTGGGAAAATCAAGTGGTACCGGAAAATTTTTTCCATTTATATCTAAGCATTAGATATCGGAAACAATGTCTAATAATTAAGTAATAGAATTTTCCGGTACGAATTGATTTTCCCAAACTGAAAGGACCTTTCGAACAATCCAATATATTTGTTCTCGACCGACAACAACAAACAAAGATATGACAGTGTCACTTCCTTTCTGAATTCATTCACTTACTTATAGAATTATAGCTTACACAATCTATATTATAAAGGACAAACATATCTGTGCATAATGCATATGTTCGTCTGCTATTGGCAACGCTTTCACTTTTTCACATTTCTTTTCAGTTTTACAATTTTCGATACTGCAAAATTTTAAAGTTCTACCCACCGCACATTCTTAATTTTTACACCGTCATATACGGGAAAATATGCACTTTATACTACAAATTTCTTTTTGAGTTATTAATTTTTCTTGTAGTTTTTAATTTTTTTTGTCATTGTGGCAACAGAAGTATTCCATTAATAAAAACATCAGGATGATCAAAACGTAGCACGTACCAATAGAGTCATATATTACGTACGGCATAGATTAAACTTGAATATTCCTGGACCAATCATAAAAAAAAATTAAATTAAATTTCAGTTTTGCAATTTTCTGTGCAGCAAATTTTTAAACTTCTAAACAACGCATATTTTACATTTTTACACCGTCGTCATAGGCGCAACTAGAACAATTTTGTGTGTGTGTGGGGGGGGGGGGGCGGAGTGATAAGAACTTTTGGTAGACTATTTACTTTCACAATAAATTTATTTATAATTTACCAAGTAAAGTAAGTTATATTTTAATTCAATTACAACTTACCAATCTTGTACAATGTTAATGTGTACAATGTAATGTCTTGTACAATGTGTATGTATTAAAGGATAGGAAAAGACAATTGCCGTTTTGTACCCTCGTCTCTATCAGCACCCATTTCAGTTGCTTTTCCAACGCTTTGACACTTCTTAATTGGATCATAAAAATTCTTTGAATAAAGGAATGCAAATAAGAATTTAATATCTATATAACCTTTTTAATTGGAAAAAAAAAAAAAAAAAAAAAAAAAAACTATACAAAGTCTCAAATAAAAAAAAAGAAGAGAAAAAGGTAAATTATAAATCAAATTATAATTTAATCCTCTCTCATCATCATTTATGATAGTTTACGATTTTTTTCCGTAAACATCTTTAGTACAGACTCTGCTACAGACACGGCATTTTCTTTGCAAAATTCATTTTCAATATTGATCAATGAAAGGTTTGAAAATCTTTCTTGCGACATTGTTGATCGCAGCCATGTTTTTATTCTGCGCATGGTGGAGAAGCTACTTTCGCATCCGGCCGAAATCACAAGAAGAACAATTGCAGTTTGAAGTAACTTATACAAATTAGGACGAAAGTCCTTTTGCACACATTTTACGATTATAACAAAAGTTACTTCAGGGAATTTGACTTCTATCATATTTTTCATTATTTTTACTTCTGCTTGCAATGAGCAAACATTCTTGTTAAGCGCAGCTTCATAATTATTAATGAATGGCTGTGCATTGGCAAAATCCAATTTACCGAATGCATCAACCGCTTGTGCTAGTGGCAAGTTATTAAATCTATACTTCATGTTGGTACTGATATTATCCATTACTGGAAAATAAATATTTATTTTCCAGTATTCAATGGGTGTTATATCAGATCGTAAACTGAGAAAAGGTCTTTTGCCTAATGTAGAGCTAATGACAAATTCAGCACTTTCTTTTGGCTGTTCACGGCATTTTCTTTTGTTCCCCCTTGTGGGTTCTAAGGAAATATCTTCTTTATGGGCAAATTCTGTGATTTTCCCCCATATGTCTTCAAATTCGTCTAGGTCATTTTCGAATGTAGTTATAATTGCGGCAATTAACTCGCTTGCCCAAGTGTGGCCGATTTTTTTTTGCAAGTACTTTGACAGCACGTTTATCTTTTGAAGTATTGAGTAAAAAATATGTAGTGCGATTACAAATTCTGGCTTTGTAATGCACGCCAACAAATCCAGTGCTTGCCTGTCTACATTTTTGTTAACTTCTTCCAAAGCCATTTTAATTGCAGATTAATTTAACAATATTGCCTTGTAATTTTCATAACGGCAGCTCCATCTTGTGCAACTCAGAGTCCCTATTTCATCAACTGATTTAATGCCCAGAGCATCTTGAATTTTTTTAAGATTAGTGTGATGCCCTGGTTGAGAAAAATGTACGTGCAATGCTTCAAGAGTATTGAAATTGACAGTTGCTGAAGGAATATTTGAGCACCAGTCAATGACGACTAAAATCAGTCTGTGAGCCAAGCAGTGTATATAAATTGCATGTGGATACATTTCTTTTATTACTGATTGCAAACCCTTATGCTTTCCAGACATCACATTTGCACCGTCGTATGACTTTGCAAGAATAGAAATTTTCTCTAGGCCACTTTTTCTTCAAAAATTTAAAATTATAGTAGCTAAACTTTTTGCATCTCTAGAAGTGGAACAGTCAATAAAAGTCATAAACCTTTCCACAATTTTTAAATTTTTGGCGTATCGTATCACAACCGACAGTTGCTATTCTTTATAGCATCTCGCTTCATCCACCATCAGAGAAAAAAAGCCACTTTAATTTCTTTAACAATTTCTTTTATGATAATTTGGTTAACGATAACGATGATTTCATTTTGTACTTTGGGACTAAAATATTTAATATGATTCTCTAAGTGTTTAGAAATATTTTTATCACGATTTGCACACATTTCGGTTATTTCTAGAAAATTACTCCTATTTTTGGAAGCTTCGTCTTCTCGGTGTTCTCTAAAAGGTAAACCTTGACGAACAAGTACTAACATCACATCTATAATTTTTAATAAACTATCTCTGTTTTGGGTAACTTCTTGTTCGTGCTGTGAAATGACTTTATCATAAACATAAGATTTCTGATGATGTCGATTTGCAATATGCTTTTCGGTACACTGAATATGGGTTGTCGCTTGCGAGTGCTTACATAAGGCTTCGGACGTTTTCTTCCAGTTATTGAATCCACTTTTAGTGAATTTTTTATTTTGATCACGGATAGTTTCTTTACTAAAGTGTCTGCATACAAAACAATAAACTTTATTATCTGCAATACTGTACTCCAACCAAGAATACTTTTCGTAATAATACGCTGAAAATGCTCGTAATTTGTTTCCAAATTTTGTACGTGGAAAAACAATATGAGGCTGTAATGGTCCGGTTTGAAGTGTACCTAAGTCAGTATGACTATTTTGTTGACTATCATGACTTTCAAATGTGACAATAGAATTAGTTGTCAATGTGCATGGCGCCGGAGATATATCTAATGGAACAGCTTCGAAATTTTCAAGAATGCCATCAACTTTTGCCACTTTTTGCTCACTTTCCAGATTCGATTTATTAGCTTCTTGCGTTATTTGAGCAGAAGCTCTGCTTGGTGACGGAAATGTGTCTTTATGAATAATTTTGGGATCTTCAAGAACATTTGTTACACGTTCATTACCATTTTTCCAATTACATTTTGCATTTTCCTCTGTTAATTAAACAGAAGTTGTGATTGGTGGCGGAGATGTCTCTCTTGCATCAGTTTTTGAATCTTTCATAACAGACGCCCTATTTTTTTCATTTTCCAAATTAGACTTTTTGTTTTCTTTCATAAGTTCATCAGAAGTTGAAATGGGATCTTCAACATTTTTTTCCTTAATTTTTCCGTCAGAGGTTTTTGGGGAAGCGAAAACAGCTCTAATATCCTTCATTTTTTTCATTTTTGTATCTGGAACAATAAAACATAAATTCGCATTTAAAAACAGAAAATTTTTTACTTTAATTATAAGTTAGTATTGCAGTTGTAATAAGCAATTTTAACGTGAATTTCCTGCTTTTCCCTTAAAATTAAATTTCAGCTGAATACATTAGATTGTGATTGCACTCGATTGTGATTTGTAAATGTTTTAATTTCTAGACCAAACGAGAAGTCGCAAAAAATGGTATAGAAAACGTATCAAATGCGTTTTCTATACAGTAACTATTCTTATTTACACATTTCATCGACTGAATTAACTTAGAGTTTCGTTTATGAGTTTACGGGCGTAAATTGCGTCTTTTACGTATATTTAAATTAAAATTTAATTATATTGCACTTTGTTTATTAACATAAGACAGACTGGAATAGAAACGGAAAAAATATATGAATTCCTACATGGCTTTGTAGCCGATTGATTCGTTGCAACAAAATTAAAGCAACAAAAATAATTTTCTTACTAGACTAATTTTTTTTTACATTTTAAAATATTTTAAATCATCAAATACAATCCGGTTTTGAAAATCATGTTTAGTGTTTTTAATGATGAGTTCCATTATAACGATGATAAAAAAAAATATATATATATATACAAACAAATTGATAATAAAAAAAATGACGAATATTAAACTTAATGTATAAAACTGTGTTAGCATAGCAAAAAGTAAAGGAAACATAGAAAACATAAATGAAATATCCAAGCGTAGTCGTATTTGTTTAATCGCTACTAGTTTAATTTTTTATGACTCATAATATGCGTAATAAAGTATATTTGTGATATAACGCACATTTAAAACTTACTAGCAATAGGTATCATCATCTCTAATCGTAATATATTTTTATGACGTATCTGAGTAACCTGAATTCTTTGCTACAATAAAAACATATGCAAAGCGAGAGACAAAGATTTTCAGGGAAAATAGAAGCTTTGCCAATTTAGCGGGGTTTTGTTTTATTCAGATACATATAATGTTTCCTATTAGTAATTTTTGCCTTAATTAACTCTTAATTACTATTCAGAAACAGTATTTTTTATCTGACTAATAATAAAAACAACAACAAAAATCCGTTAAATGGACAATGCTTGAAAAGAGAGAAGGAATCCGCATCTTGATCAATGAATTCACGTCTTAAGCGTGATTTTTTTCCCTCCAAAGAACCGAAAATTTACTGCTTATTAAGCGGAATCGCGTAATAATCATTCGTGTATTAAACGTAATATTTTTGCATTACCCTTATGTGCGATGTCCAAGGGATCAGAAGAAATGCCCATATTAAACGGGATAGCATATTAGTAGGGAAAGAGTGGGAGTTCAACCTCAGCGTGGTGGTTCTGGTGGCGGGTGGATGGTGGAAGTGGAACCGCCACCACCTCACAGAGAGAGGGAGGATCA